>JASKON010000042.1:0-517500 GCA_036010255.1 Myotis pilosus
TTAAACTAACCAATGAGCAATCAAAGAACATGCGCGCTCATAGAGATGACCACATCCTGTGTAACAAGACCCAACTTGTGCACAGCCAATCGGCAGGGCCCGCAGTCAGCTCCCCTCCCCTCACTCCCACCCCCTATTAAAAGCCCTGATTTTCTCATGGGTGGCACTCTGCTTCCGATCGCTGAGTCCGAACGGAGGGGCGGGTCGAGGATTAGCTAGCTCAATAAAGGACCTTCTGCTTTTGCATCGGACTGGCTCCCTGGTGTGGTTTTCTTGGGGATCTTGAAATCTGGGCATAACACCCCAACGCATATGTTTTCAAGGGACCTGGCGTATATAACATACTGTTCTTAATATGTTTGCTCCCCTTAGCGCTGTGTGTTTTAATAAGGTCACCTCTCCAAGAAAGGTTGTTTTCCCAGGTAGGGATTTTTCCCTGAAGTCAGAGGGAGGGATGAAACTCCTTAACTAGGAATTGCCAGGCGGGTAGTTAATCACTTTAACTACGAACAATCACGCTTAAGCTACATAATCTTTACTCCCTGGAATGGAGATAAGAAACGCCCTAACCTTTGGAATAGAAATTGACAGGGTTAAAATCAACTAGTATAAATACGGATGTAACAAGACAATAAACGGCCAGAACTTGGCTGGAGATCCTGGCTAGGCTGCTGATCAACTGAACGCTGTCTCCGTGTCATTACTTCTTCGCCGACTCCGTCTACACCTTTGGGAACCCCTGGTCCCGCTGGGGGTGGACCCCGGCATATGGCGCCCGAACAGGGACCCGCAGAGTAAGTCCCCCGTGCCCAGGACTTATAGGACTGCACCCGTAGGGTGCTGCAGACCCACCCCACACCCCATAGAGGGATAAGTGAGGGTGTAGCGGGTGGTTAGTACAAGAGCTTAGATTGACAGGATGGGTCATGTACTGAGTCTAAAAGAAAAGACTCTGTATTAATCTTTTAAACGCATATGCTTGCCATAAAGCAGTGGAGTTAGGTTACATCCCAGTCAGACAGAAAGTTTTATAGAAGAGTGTATGTCAAATGGCTTCCTTGAGGATGGAACTGTTAATTTAGAAACTTGGACTAAAGTAGGAAAGCTAATTAAAGAACTATTACAGCTACCATGGATCTGAGAAGGTCCTGCACAAATGTCTTTTCCCTCTGGAATTCAATCTGTGACACCTTGGCACCAGAGTGCAAAAGCAGTTGAACTTTCTCAAAATTTTAAATAGTCCCTTGGCTCCACCCAGAGAGGATACATCATTATTGTCTCCAGCTCAATCTAAAAGCAATTTAGCTATGCCTACTGATCAGGAGGAGAATAAATATCATAAACATGACATTAGTCCTTTCCAGTCAGTAGAGAGGAGAGAGGCCCTCCCATTCAAAAACAGGCTCCCCAAATTAGAAAGGAAGTTTCTAAACCAGGTCTTTATGTAAAACTCCTATGAGCTCCATGTCTAAATTTCAAAGGGCGATAAGAGAAGCTGAAGCTAATGGAGATCTTAAATTCTCACTCTGCTTCCCAGTTGCATATGAGGAATGAGTTTGAGTGAGGACAAAAGCCCCCACCTATGGGAGCCTATACTCTTATACAAAGTAGCTTAAAAAATTAAAATTGGCCTGCTCTCTGAATATGGACCTCTAGCTCCTTACACACAAACCTTGGTAGAAACCCTAGCCAGTAATGGTATCGGATGACTCCTTATGATTGGTCTGAGGTTTGTAAAGCCTGTCTCTCAGGAGGCGATTACTTATTATGGAAAACTGAATATGATGATCTTGCTAAGAAAGCTGTACCCACTAGCAAAAAAAAACCAGAAAAGGAATAACCCTAGACATGATATTAGGAGAAGGTGATTTTAACACGGCTCAGGAGCAAATGAATATGCCCACAGAGGCACTTACCAAAGTAACCAGTTGTGCAGTGAATGCCTGAAATCCCTACCTTATGCAGCAGGAAAAACAACCACCCTTAGAGGTTAAGCAAGAAGGTCAAGGAACCATATCAGGATTTCCTTTCTCGCCTCATACAGGCAGTCAAAGAGAGTAATCAATAACAAAAGAGGCAGCCGATATCCTAATCAAACAACTGGCTTTTGAAAATGCTAATAATACCTGTCAGGCTTTATTAAGGCCGATTAGAAGAACAGGAACTATAAATGACTTTATAAAACAGTGTGCTGATGTAAGTCCAGCATTTATACAGGAATTAGCTATAGCTGCAGCTCTCCAAAGGGAGACATACCCTCAATATAGCAAAGTATAGGACAAGCCAGCAATAATACAGGTAATAAAAGAAATATGAGCTGCTACTCTTGTGGCTTATCCTGAGCACTTTAGCAGAGAACGCCCAAACAAAAATAATAATACTCAGGCCAGATGGCAAGCTCCTCGACAGCCTGGAAATACATTAGGGAATAATATTAATCCTCCAAAAGCCGTTTGTCCCTGATGTCAGAAAAGGATTCCATTGGGCAAAGGAATGTAGAGTCAAAATACCATAAAATTGTCAGCCTTTAAACTCTACAAATAGCTCCCAAAGGAGGTTATATCCCATCACCTCAATTGGGAAACTTGAGAAGGGCCAGCCCCAGGCCCCTGCAATAATAAGGGCATCAACCTTCAACCCCTCTGCAAATTTCGATCAGTTAGTGACCTCTTCAGGGCAACCCCAGGCAGTGCAGGATTGGACCTCCACTCAACCACCCATGCAATACTAACTTTAAAGACTCGCCAGTAGCAGCCATTCCTACAGGAGTGTCTGGGCCACTGCCTGAGGGAACTGTGGGTTTAATATTAGGACAGAGCTTCACCTCGTTACAGGGGATCTTAGTCATCCCAGGAGTTGATGCTGAATTCACAGGAGAAATACCAGATTTTACTTTCCCCACCCACTACAACTATACAGATTCAGCCCTTGAAGGGAATTGTAGTGCTCCTGTTACCAATACATAAAATAGGGACAGCTGTTACCCAGAAAGCTAGAGGGAGCCGGAGGCTTTTGGATCTAGTGATGCAGCATTTTGGATACAAAAGAAATCCATGCTACTAGACCTACAAAAATTTTACAAATTCAGGGAAAACCAATTGAAGGTCTATTGGATACAGGAACGAATATTTCCTGCATAGCAGGGAAGGATTAGGCCTCTTCATGGCCCATGCCACACCACCTCCTCTTCCCTAGTAGGGCTAGGCAAGGCATCTAATATAAAGAGTTCTCAGATTTTAACTTGGGCTGATGAAGATCAACATTCAGGAACATTCTGTCCCTATGTAATTACAACTATCACCTTTGTTATGGGGAAGAGATATCTTATCTCAAATGGGAGTTCTACTATATAGCCCTAAGCGATTGTTTGATTTACTCCTGTTACAAAATATTACAAGAAGCCGAAACCGGTTTGGCTCAGTGGATAGAGCGTCGCCTGCTGATTCTAGAAGGTCCCAGGTTTGATTCCAGTCAAGGGATGTACCTGGGTTGCGGGCACACCATCCCAGTAGGAGATGTGCAGGAGGCAGCTGATCGATGTTTCTCTCTCATCGATGTTTCTGACTCTCTATCTCTCTCCCTTCCTCTCTGTAAAAATCAATAAAATATATTTTAAAAAAAATATTACAAGAAAATGAGTTTAAGTATTCCTCTCCTCATCATGTTCTACAACCTTCTCTATTTGTAATTAATATACTAAATGTGTAGATTCTGAGGAAATTCCCCGATGTACAGGCATTGGAACCCTGATCTAACTAAACCCTAAAAGCCCTCGTCAAATGGAGAGACTTGCTTACAGGAGCCTGGAAGGGACCTGGTGTGCCTGGGGGGGGGGGGGAAGATATGCTTGTATATTTCCACAGGACGCAGACTCACCTGTGTGGATTCCAGACCCGTCTAGTCCAACCTTATGTCTCCACCGCCCTCCATCTCTGCCTCACCATAGCACACCTGACCAGTGCCCGTCTGCAGCAGATGTGCAGCCCTGAGCTGGAACAATCTGTCCGTGGGAGGATCACATGTGCCTCCTTTTGTGTCTTTCCACATGTCCCAGCTTTGCCTTACATCTCCTTTCCTTTTTCTTTCTTTTTTTAAAAAATCTAACTACTTGTTTGCTGGTTCTTCAGCCTTTCTCCTTTCCTGAACACAGCCTTTTCTAGAATCTCCCTACCCTACTGTTCCAGGAAGGGCACCTCCCTTTATGCTGTGACTAGGGGTGTTTGGTATATGCCCCATACATGTGGAGTTGTCTTGTGCCAAGAGCCTGACGTCCTGGGCTGAGAAAGCCCTGTTCTGGGACTCTCCTTTGTCCTGTATTGGCCTCTTACCCTTGTGTCAAGAGGGACCCTCTTCTTACAATCCAATTGCCCATAGCTGTTGCCTGAGCTCTCTGTTCATGCTGAGGTTGAAGCCTCATGGTGGCTGGTACCATGGATCTGTCTCTCACCCAATAGCATGAAGCTGGGCCCTCCTGGGAAGAAGAAACCTGGGTTCCCCAAGATATGTGATCAATGCCGGGGCCCCACCAGCAGGCAAAGGGGATCCCAAGGCAGTTGCTGGGTATGGAGGCCAGAGGGACATAGGCTACCAAGGAGACAAGAACTGAACCTCACATCCCCTTTCTTGGCCCAGAGATGGCTGGTAGTCAAGACGGGTAAGACCCCCACCCAGGGTGGGGCAACCTAAGACAGGCACGGTCCAGGGGGAGCCAGTAGGAGAGAACTTGGGGTTCAACAGAGGTGGGAGCACAGATCCTCACCCCCCAATGGTTCAGGGGCTTGAACACTTTCGCCCCTTCTGAGGAAGATCTCCTGTCCCCATGGCTGCTTCCCGCTTCCCACGCCCAGCTCAGATCGGGACCCAGGTAAAGACAGAGACTGGCTGACAGCAGCTGCCCTCTCTCACTGCAACAGGACTTGTTTCCCATTTCTACCTGGGACCACAGGGAAAGGGGCAGCTGAAGGAAAGGGCTGTGTCAGGATGCTGCCTTCTTCCTTTTCTTCTCCCTCTTTTCTAAACACTTCCATGCCTTGTAGCTCTTTTGCTTTCTCTTCTTTTTTCTCCCTACTACCCTCCATCTTCCATATCAGCTGGCCCAGAAACTGGCTGCTCACTCCTCCTCGGACATCGACACCACCATCAACCACGGCCTGATGGACCCTTTGATCACAGCCCTTCAACTTCCTGATGCTTCGGGAAGCCTGTCGCCAGTGACACACTTCGCTAGCCAAACCAACAAAGACAATCAAACCAACAACTTGAGGACAGCTGAAATCCTTGACTGAAGAGGCTGGCAACCTTCTACAGGAATGGGGCTCCTTGTCACGCTCCATCCACTATGTTTATAGTTATGCTCACTATCATTGCTTGCCAGTCTTCTTTCCGAAGTCTTAAATGGCCCAATCTGAGAGGTGGCCACTGATTTGCATGCGCTATCATTTTTATAAAAATAAAAAAGGGGGAACGGAAGCCGGTCCATCCTTGCTGCTTGGACACAGTCGCTGCAGGAAAAGAAACATCTGCACAGCATATGTTTCCAAGGGGACTCTAGCTGATATAGCATACTGTTCTTAATATGTTTGCTCCCCTTAGCGCTGTGTGTTTTAACCAAGGTCACCTCTCCAAGAGAAGGTTGTTTCCCCAGGTAAGGGATTTTTCCCTGAAGTCAGGGAGGATGAGAAAACTCCTTAACTAAGTGCCAGGCGGGTAGTTAATCACTTTAACTACAAACAATCACGCTTAAGCTACATAATCTTTACTCCCTGGAATGGAGATAAGAAACGCCCTAACCTTTGGAATAGAAATTGACAGGATTGAAAATCAACTGGTATAAAATACAGATGTAACAAGACAATAAACGGCCAGAACTTGGCTGGAGATCCCTGGCTAGGCTGCTGATCAACTGAACGCTGTCTCCGTGTCATTTTCCTTCTTCGCCGACTCCGTCTACACCTTTGGGAACCCCTGGACCTGCTGGGGTTGGACCCCGGCACTCCTGGCTTATTCATTAAGTCTGTCTATTTCATTTTATACTTCACGTCAATATGTTCCAATCGCTTCTTGCTGTCTTTCTTCTTCTCCCTTTGGCACATCCTAAGGGTCAGCTTCTTTCTCTGGCTTGGGGCTGGGAGGCAGTTTCGGTTTCTTCATTTGAGGTGGGGAGCGAGGGACTGACGTTTGGGGGCTATGCTGTGAGGAAAGTCCGAGGATCTGGAAACGCTGGGAAGTCGCCAGGCTCGAAGGCACGCTGGGAGCATTATTCTATGGCATTTCTATACATCAATAGTGAACTTACAGAAAGAGAGATTTAAAAAACAATCCCATTTACTATTGCACACAAAAAAATTAAGTATTACCTAGGAATAAACTTAACTATGGAGGTAAAAGACCTCTACTCATATAACTGCTGAATGTTGAAAAAAAGAGATAGAGAGATAAAGGAAGATATAAACAGATGGGAGAACATACCATGTTCATGGATTGAGTAGAATCAACATCATTAAAATGTCCATACTACCCAAAGTAATCTATGAGATTCAATGCACTCCCCATTAAAATACCAACAGTATATTTCAAAGACCTAGAACAAACTCTCCAAAAATTCATCTGGAATAAAAAAGATCCCAAATAGCTGTGGCAATCCTGAGAAAAGAAGAACAAAGTAGGAGAGATCTCAATACCAGATATCAAGCTGTATTACAAAGCCACTGTTCTCAAAACTGCCTGCTACTGGCACAAGAACAGACATATCAATTAATGGAATAGAATAGAAGAACCCAGAAATTTCCCAAACCACTATGCTTAATTAATATTTGACAAAGGAGGCAAGAGAAAACAATGAAGTCAGAGAAAGTTTCTTCAATAAATGGTGTTGGAAAATTAGACAGATACATGAAAAAAAAAATGAAACTAGACCACCAACTTATACCACACAAAAAATAAACTGGAAAATGGATAAAGGACTTAAATGGGAGATGGGAAACTATAAAAATCTTAGAAGAACCCATAGGCAGCAAAATTTCAGACATGTGCCGAAGCAATATCTTCACCGATACAACTCCTAGGGCAATGGAAACTAAAGAGAAAATAAAAACAAAATGGGACTACATCAAAAGAAAAAGCTTCTGCACAGCAAAAGAAACCATCAACAAAACAACAAGAAAGCCCACTGGATGGAAGAACATAGTCGCCAATGTTATCTCCGAAAAGCGGTTAATCTCCAACATTTACAGGGAACTCATACAACTTAACAAAGGAAGATAAAACAACCCAATCAAAAAATGGGCACAGGACCTAAATAGATACTTTTTGAAAGAGAACATAAGGAAGGCCAAGAGACATATGAAAACATGCTCAAAGTCACTATTATCTGAGAGATGCAAATCAAAACAACAATGTGGTACCATCTCATACCTGTCAGAATGGCTATCAACAAATCAACAAATGACAAGTGCTGGAGAGGATGTGGAGAAAAAGGAACACTCGTGCACTGCTGGTGGGAATGCAGACTGGTGCAGCCACTGTAAAGAACAGTATGGAGTTTTCTCAAAAAACTAAATATGGAACTCCCATTTGACCCAGTAATCCCACTTCTAGGAATATATCCCAAGAAACTAGAAACACTAATCAGAAATGATGTATGCACCCCTATGTTCATAGTAGCACAATTTACAATAGCTAAGAATTGGAAACAGCCTAAATGCCCATCAGCAGATGAGTGGATTAAAAAACTGTGGTACATCTACACAATGGTACATCTACACTGCTGTAAAAAGGAACTCCTACCATTCGCAACAGCATGGATGGTCCTGAAGAGCATTATGCTAAGCAAAATAAGTCAGTTAGAGAAAGATAAATATCACATGATCTAACTCATTTGTGGAATATAATGAACAACATAAAATGATGAATAAAAATAGATCCAGAAACTTAAAAGCATCGAACAGACCATCCAACCTCAGAGGGAAAGCAGGGGAGGGTGTGAGGGTGGGGTAAGAGATCAACCAAAGAACTTGTATGTACGCATATAAGCATAACCAATGAACACAGACAGTAGGGAGTGAGGGCATATGCTTGGGGGTGGGAGCAGCCGGGGAGAGTTTAATGGGGGGAAAAGAAGACATATGTAATACTTTAAACAATAAAGAATTTTTAAAAAATTAGAGAAACTCCTGGTAAAGTTCTCTTCTACACCAGTTTTTTTCCAACTAAATCTTTTAGAAAGGAATGGGAGACAATTGTAGGGTCTTTCTCTCATTTTTATTTCTTAATGATGAGCTTAAAATCAGTATGCCCTCATGCAAAATTTTGGTACTTTTCCTTTCCACCTTTTAAACTTTATTTATTTATTTCCTCTGGATACACATGAATTTAGTTTTTGGTTTTTGTCATTAATTGCTAAGGAATTTTAAGATAAAAATGCAAAGTCATTAACATCACGAGATACAAGGGCACTTTGGATTCCAAAATATCTTTATAGTGGGGGAGTAAGAGAAGCTTCATGTGTCACTTGCTTATTTTTTAAACTATTACTCTTTCAACTCTAATCTTTGAATAATATATTTTTTCTACAATATAAAAATGACTTTTTAAATAAAATCAGCACAGTAACATCTATTTTACAATAAATCTGAAAGAAAAATTTGGAAAAGAATATTCTTACACCAAATGGAATAACTTGTTTTTAACTTGAAATTTTTTTGGTTAATTGCCTAAACACCTAAATCAGTGAATAAGAATTCTCAGCATCCAATCCATGAATATAGAATACAATATAATTTATTCTACTTTTACTTCAAAGCCACAGAGATGACATCCATATAATTATAAAGCCTACTCTACATTTTCAAGTTCTCAATCCAAACATATAGATTAGAACAGGTGACTTTATTCCTGGCAAACATTCATGGAAGGGCCAGATTCCTCATAAAAAGACAAAATAAGTTTGATTAGAGCCGGCCATTTGCCCTGCTCACCCATCGGCAGAATTATGGAAGTCAAGAGGCAATCTTTTTTCCTTTTTGAAATAGCAAAGGAACAAAAGAAGTTTGGCTGACTGTTGAGTGGGCCCACATTACAGTGCATAGCTCATCAGGATCAAGGCCGGCACCTCTGAGCAGTTATGTCATCTGCACTACAGCTTTTACCCCGGAAGGTATTTGAAAATACTTTACGCTCAAAATATATAGTATCCATTCCTTGTCCGTGAGGTCCCAAGTATAAATCTAAAGTGATAATGGGCTTCTTCAGTCCGAAGGCAGGACTTCTTTTGCAGTAGAGTGACTCTAGAGTTTCACAAAAATAAATAAAAGCAGCAGCTAACGTCTTTTCAGCTTCTTGACCTCTCTGCATTTTCATTGCTTCTTCCTCCCATCTCATTCCCTCAAAGTCCTCTTGCATACCGGGTCTTAAACTCTTTGCTTCTTCCTTCTGCTGTTCTCTCCAACTACTCTCTATGTAACATAAGGCATAATCACTTTCATCTTTGTATTTTTTTCGGTCATAGACAAAGAATGTGCTTGGATATTTTTTCCTGAGATTCTCCTTCATCTTCGATAAAATCTTCCATTTCGGAGTCATAGTCCTCATGTTCCTCGTCTTCACATTCTCATGGTCTTTTGTAACCTCTAGGGAAGGGAAACTTTTCAGGACCTTGGGCAGATCTGTAGCCAGCTAAGGAAGGCTTCATTCCATTCATCTGTCCATTGCTGGGCTGGGTAATGATATTCTTAGAAGATACTGTTTCTGGGACAAAAGTGCATTTGGGCTTATGGGGAGGATCTAAGCTACTAACTCTTCACCCAGGTCCCAAGCTGCTCACTGGTCTTCTAGGGCCTGAACTGCTGATAGGCCATCCAGCAGCTGGAACTAAGCCACTTACTGATCCCTCAGGGCCACTGACTGACCTCCCGGCGGGGGGGGTGGGGGGGCATTGAGCCACTCACTGGTCATCGGTCATATGGACTGTGCATAGGCCACCCAGGGCCACCAGAACTGACCTCTGACTTCCCAGAACCACCTGAGCCACTGATGGGTCATCCAGAGCCCCCTGTACTACTGACTGTCCTTCCAGGAGGATTTGAGTCACTGGCTGGCCTCTTGGTCCCACTGATTGATCACTCAGGTCCTGAGCTGGGGCTGCCATTCTGGCACCTGGGCATGGAACCAGAACTAACTGTAGGCCAAACACTCTCTGTGCTGGGCTGCCCAGGAGCTGGGCTGGAGCTGCCTGGCTGCCTGATACCTGGACTCTTAGCCTTATGTGGGGTGACCACAGGTCCAGGTCTGGAATGGCTAGGATGGGGAGGAGATTTTTGGCTTTGTACTCAGTAACAGATTTCTGAGTCCCATTAGCAGAAGCCTTTGGAACACTTGGTGAATAGGTGCTCGAGTGGATCTTTTCCAGCCCCATTGAAAACAGGCCTGTCATGGTCCTCCCGAAACGAGGGTTGGGAGCAGTTGCTAGATCCTACTTTGGGCCTCTCTCCTGGCATGGATTTGGATGAAAACAAACCTAAATGTTTCTTATTAGCTGTGCTGGGTCTAGATTTCTTCTCAGCATGAGGAAGGGCAGTGCCCTTGGGAGAAGGATGCTTGTCCCCAGAAACTCTGCCAGGTTTCATGCAGAGTTTCTGTCTGAGAGGGCACCTTTTTGGTAAGACACAGTCTTGGCGTCTGCCTCCGGTTCCTTTTTCATATGTCTTCCTTCCCTCCCTAAGTTCTTGCACAGTCATAGGCCACTTTTCTGGTTTTATTCACTACCTTGATTTCCACTGGTTTGTACTGCGTTTTCTCAGCCAGCCTGAGTAGGTCAATGAAGTCATGATAGTGGGGCACTTTAAGGGGGACCTTTGGTTTATTTTCAACTTTGGGAGGAGGTTCTTGCTCTTCTTCTTACTCCTGCTCTGATGCTGCCTGATTGTATTCTAAGAATTCTTCCTCTTCTTCCATCTCATACTCTTGGTCTATTCCCTGACTAGTGTGGCTTTCCATTACCTGTCTTTTCTTTGACTTTCCTCAACAGGAATCCCATTAAACCATGGAAATTGTCCTTTGTCCTCTTGGCCATAGCTCTTGCTTTCTTATCATGTTTTAGCTCAATTCGCTTTTTGAGTAGTTCTTCTTTTGTCCTTTTCCTCTATGGCTTTTCTTCTGAGCTCCTCCTCTTTTCTTTCGAGAAAAGCTTGCACACTGCTGATTGGACACCCTTAACTTTTGGGTCTTTTTGGCAGGACCCATTGCCAAACTATACCTTTTCCGTGTGCTGTTGGTTCCTTGTCCTTTAGAAGCTATCATGAGAATTTCCCTGAAATCCATGTTGACCGAACTGGATAGAATGGGCCGCCTCTCAGAGAGGGATGAGCACGCATCTTACCTGGTGGCCAGCGGCAGCCAAATGAACTGGCTGGCCACCTCTTTCCTACCTCTACTCAGCACCACCACTTTTGGCGCTGTCCAAGGTGGTCTGCCCACCCCCTTCCTCAAACCACTGATATCCTTACAGGTCCAACGCTGCGCTCCCACCTTTGAAACTTTAAATACAAGTTTTACATCCACAGATAAATGAGTAGATTGTTCCACATTCATTGACATAATCATTCAGTTGAGAATAAGTTACTTTAGTTTAATTGTTAAATCTTAGTTCAGCCTGGCTGTTTGGCTCAGTGGATTGAGTATTCTCTCAGGCACCAAGTGGTCGCTGGTTCAATTCCTGGTCAGGGCACATGCCAGGGTTGTGGGCTCAATCCTCAGTAGGGGCATGCAGGAGGCTGCCAATTGAAGTGATAGCTCTATCTCATCGATGTTTCAGTCTCTCTCTCCCTTTCCTTCCTCTCTCTCTGAAAATCAATATTACCATATATTTTTTTAAAATCTCAGTTCAGAAAATGGTGATGGACACGTACTCCCAAAATGTCTGAATACTTGCTTATATGGTGAAGAAACAAAAGTTCATATCGATTTTTTTACTAACAATCAATCTTACTTATTTAATATCTTTTTATTTATTTCAGAAAGGGAGAGATAACATGCATATAAATACATATCCTTTAAAACAGTACATGAAATATATAATCAAAGAAAATGTACAATGGCAACAAAACACATAAGATGCCTAGGAATGATCCACAATCTGTATAAATAAAACTTTAAAATGCTACCCAATAACAGACCTTGAACAACTGGACGGTAACATCATATTCTTGGGAAGAAAAATCATAATGATGTCAATCTCCCAATGTTGATTATAAATTTATTATGATTTGATTAAAATATCAGCAAGATTTTTAAGACCAAAACAAGCTCATTTAAGTTCACATGTTAAAATGAAAAATGTAAAAGAAAATTCTGGCCTAGCCAGCATGGCTCAGTGGTTGACCCATGTATCAGGAGGTTACAGTTCGATGCCTGGTCAGGGCACATGCCCTGGTTGCAGGCTTGACCTCCCCAGTGGGGAGTGTGCAGGAGACAGCTCTCTCATCATTGATGTTTCTGTCTCCCTCTCCTTTCCTCTCTGAAATTAATAAAAAATATTTTTAAATAGAATTCTGAGAAAAACAAATAAATGAGTAAAAGCTACCCCAACCAGATAAAACAATGTATTGTGTTATAAACTACAGTAATTTAAAAACTTGGGCAATGTCCTGAAAATAGATAAACTGATGGAACAGAAAACAAAGTCCAGTAATAGACTCAAATACATATGGAAATTTGGTAAAATAAAAATATCTCCTTAGATCAGTGGGAAAATATGCATTATATAATAAAGAATGTTGGAAGAACTGAATGGGGAAAAATACTGAACCAAAATCAACTCATTTTACTCATAACTAATATAAAAACTGAAAGCTACTGAAAACCCAAGGGTACAAAGTTATCAAAAGTGAAAGAATGGAAAAATATATTAAGCAAACATAAGCCAAATAAAAAGTATATGATAACACAGAAGACTTGAAGGCAAAAAGCATTACTATAAATAAAGAGCACTTCATATCAATAATTTCATTTTACCAGGAGTATCCAAATTCACAAGCACTTCATAACATGAAATCAAAGTACAAACAAAGAGAGCTACAAGGAAACTAGATACATTGATAATCATAATAAATTGAATAGACCTCTCTCCTTCAGAGACAGAGCATACCTCTTTCAGAACCAATAGCCTCACACAAAGACTTCAGTGAGGATGTAAAACACTTCAACAACCTGAGCAGCAAACTGCATTCAACATTCAGATAACCCACTGTACCCAACAACCTTTCCTGCTAAAGGCATGAAGATGTTATTCCCAAGTTGCACATGTATACAAGTCCTTCAGTTGATCTCTCCCCTGCCCCCACCCTCCCTTGTCCTCCCTCTGAGGTTTGTCAGTCTGTTTGATGCTTCTCTGTCTCCGGATTTATTTTTGTTCATCAGTTTATTTTGTTCATTAGATTCCACAAATGAGTGAGATCATGTGATATTTATCTTTCTCTGACTGGCCTATTTAGCTCAGCATAATGCTCTTCAGGTCCCTCCATGCTATTGTGAATAGTAAGAGTTATTTCTTTTTTTACAGCTGCATAGTATTCCATTATGTAAGTGTACCACCATCTTTCAATCCACTCATCTGCTGATGGGCACTTAGCTGTTGCCAAATCTTAGCTATTATAAATTGTGCTGGGTGCATATAATTTTTCTTCTTGGTGTTTCTGATTTATTGGGATATAGTCCTAGAAGTGAGATTACTGGGTCAAATGGGAGTTCCATATTTAAGTTTTTGAGGAAACTCCATACTGTTTTCCACAGTGGCTGCATTCCCACCAGCAGTGCACAAGGGTTACTTTTTCTCCACATCCTTGCCAGCACTTGTCGTTTGTTGATGATAGGAAAGTTCTTAGTTTTAAAAGTTCCAAAACACACTCCTAAAGAGCATTTCATTCAGCACTTAGAGATGCTCCACTAGAGCCACCCCTTGTCCTGCTGACCCGCACTGAGGAGCTGCTCCCAAGATGCACACGAGATGGCAGCAGAGGAGCACTTCAATTATTTTTTAAGTGACCTGCTGGACTATGAAGCAGGTTTCAACTAACTTCAAAGAACTGAAATTACATACAATATGTTTCTTGTTGTCATTGTAGTTAATCCAGAAATCAGGAACAGAGGTACCTAGAAACTCCTTATATTTAAAAGTTGTGAAATACATGTCTAAGCCAAAAAATACATCACAATTCAAGTAAAAAAATAAGTCGAACTGAATGATAATATCACATACCAAAACTTATGAAAAAATGTGCACTCATAAATGCACATATTAGGAATATGCACATATTGAAAATTTACATTTTTTGCAGCCATATTAAAATCTAAAATAGTAAATTAAATAGAGAGAAAACAGAAGAAAGAAAATGTGCACATGTAGAGATGTCTGAACGGGGATATACTTAAAATGATAGCAGTTTTTTTAACTCTTAGGGTAGAATTTTGAATTAACTCTATATTTTATTGCTTAAGTAAACTGCACACACAAAGCTATTTTCATTTTAGGAAAAATGTTCTAGAGGAAAACATGGGATAATCTACACTAATAAAAGAGAAACATGCAAATTGGTGTCACTCCGCTACACCCACCAGCCAATCAGAGCAACTATGCAAATTAACCCAACAAAGATGGCGGTTAATTTGCATACGCAGGCGTGGAGCGAAGACTGAAGATTGAAGAGACTTGGCTTCTCCACTGCAGCTGCAGCAGAGAAACCAAGCCTCTCTGCAGCCGGACCAAAGGCCTGGGTCCTGGGTGCCGGAGGAAAACCGGTGCCAGCAGCCAGGGGAAGGAAGGCCTATTGCGTGAATCTTTGTGCAACGGGCTTCTAGTCCTATAATAAAAGGCTAATATGCAAATTGACCAAATGGCAGAACAACTGGTCGCTATGATAGGCACTGACCACCAGGAGATAGAAGCTCAATGAAGGAGCTGACCCCTGGTGGTCAGTGTGCTCCCACAGGGGGCACGCCGCTCAACCAGAAGATGGGCTCACCACTGAGTGCAGCAGTGGTGGCGGGAGCCTCTCCCACCTCTGCAGTAGTGCTAAGGATGTCAAACTGACAGCTTAGGTCCCTCAGTAGGACATCTCCGGAGGGCTCCCCGGACTGCAAGAGGAGCAGGCCGGGCTGAGGGGACAACCCTCCCAACCCCCCAGTGCACAAATTTCATGCATGGACCTCTAGTTTATAAATGATAAGCTAGACTGTTGTGATGGCAACACAAGTTTTTCTTTGCTCACCAAGCCTGGTCTCTTAGTCTAAAGAGAATAAAAATTCTTCCTAATTGTTTAGCCCAAAGTGGCTCCTTTCATAATCTGCACCTCTTCATGTGTAATCCCAGAAGTTCTGAGAAAGGGAACCCCTAAAGCTTGGAGTCCCTGGAATCTACCTGAGCCTGGTTCTAACATTTGTAAGCAATGTTCTTTTGAACACAGAACAGATTTCTCAGGGTTTTCATTTTGTACCTTGGAAAAAATCCTTTTTTTTCTTTTTGGTTAGTCCTCACCTGAGAATACTTTCTCCATTAATCTTTTAAAGAGTGGAAGGGAGGAAGGGAGCAGGAAAAAGAGAGAAAAGTCAATGTGAGGGAGACACATTGATTATTTGCCTTCTGTACTCATGGGGATCAAACCTGCAATTCAGGTATTGCCCTTGACTGGGAATCAAACCTGCGACTCTTCCCATGCAGGCTGACCCTCTAACCACTGAGCAATACCAGCCAGGCAAAATTCTCCTGTGTTATAGCTTAGAACATTCATTGCTGACAGACTGAGCCTCAGTGCCTTCCCTCTGCCTCCAGAGAGACTATAAGATGGGACCACGCAGCTCACTAGACTGACAGGGAAGCAGTGCACTCCAGATGCTGGTGTTCAGCTGCAGGACATGCTCATGAAAAGTCGTCCCACAGGAAATGTTCACTAATGTCCACCTGCCTCTCGAATCAGGAAAAATCCTGCTAGTCATCCTGTATCTGTGACCTACTGTTTGCCCCATGTCCCAACACCATCTACACTAATAAAAGACAAAGATGCTAATTGACAGTACCTTTGCTAAGCCATAAGCCACGCCCACCAGCCAATCAGAGCAACTATATGCAAATTAACCCAACCAAGATGGCAGCCAGCAGCCACAGAGCTGGAGCAAGCAGGAGGCTTGGGTGCCCGGGCGAAGGAGGAAGCCAAGCTTCCCGTGTGCCCTGAGCCGGCAGTAGCCTCCACAAAAGGCAACAAAGTTTCAATTATAGAAGCTAAATAAATCCCAGATACCTGCTTCCAGCAAGCCTCCACTGGGAGCTTGGGTGGCTGGGGGCCATGGTCAGCCTGCAAACAGCCCTCAGCCCCTCCCCAGGCTGGTCAGGCACCCCATGGGGGACTTCCACCCTGAAGGGGCTGTGGCCAGCCTGCAAACAGCCATCAGCCCCTCACCCAGGCTGGCCAGACCCTCAAGGGGTGAGGGTCCCTGCTGGGGGGCTTGGCCAGGCTGCAAACAGCCATCAGCCCCTCACCCTGGCTGGCCAGGCACTCCTATATAATAAAAGGGTAATATGCAAATTGACCCTAACAGCAGAATGACTGGTCACTATGACACACACTGACCACCAGGGGGCAGATGCTCAATGCAGGAGCTTCCCCCTGGTGGTCAGTGCACTCCCACCAGGGGAACTCTTCTCAGCCACAAGCCAGGCTGACAGCTGCCAGTACAGCGGTGGTGGTGGGAGCCTCTCCCGCCTCCTCAGCAGCACTAAGGATGTCCAACTGCAGCTTAGGCCTGCTCCCTGCTTGCAAGTGGACATCCCCTGAGAGCTCCCGGGCTGCCAGAGGGATGTCTGACTGCCAGCTTAGGCCCAATCCCCCGGGGAGCGGGCCTAAGCCAGCAGGTGGTCATCCCCTGAGGGTCCCAGACTGCAAGAGGGCACAGGCCAGGCTGAGGGACCCCCCTGGGTGCACAAATTTTTGTGCACCAGGCCTCTAGTTTATTTTATAAGGCACATTTTCACAACTGATCTAAGGAGACATCTTTATCTTACAAAATTTATGGATGGATTTTGGTAACTTAATAAACCTTCTGTTCAGTTAATTTGCATACAAATGAATGTGAAGAACAATGAGGTAATATTTGGTATATAAAACGTTTTGGGAAATGGTGGAGTGAGTGATATTTAGGAAAAGCACAGCACACTTGGCAGGTTATGTTTCTAAGACAACCCCAAAGCAACAGGACATGTACAGGTGGGGTGGTCAACAGGCTCCTGTTTGGAGCCTTAAGGCCTAAAGCTAAGGCAAATAGGCTGGCGTTCCCTCCTGGAACCAGGTCTCATCATGGAAACCTCTTAGGAAGAAATGGGGAGGACTACAGGTTCTTTCTTAACTTACCTGACAATGTAAAATCAACATGCACAATGCAAGGCTGTGTCCTCTTTATTCCCACCTTTGGACGGTAAATAAAAACTTTACACCCAGAAACTAAATTAGTAGATTGTTCCAAATTCCATTGATAAAATCATCCAGTCCCAAAAATGTTTCTTTAGATAACTTGATAAATCTTAGTTCAGGACAGGGTGAAGTAGATGTACTTCCAAAGTTTACACTCTACGAAATATCAGGTTACTGGCTTATGTGGGGGAGAAACAAACTTCTCTCTAAACTCAAGGTTCCTTTCTGGTCTAATAATCAAATAGATATGACAGATTAGCAACAGAAAATAACCATGTGTAAAACACACGTATGGATAGGCCCCTCACATACATGAGAGAGTCAGAGACCCTGCCTGCAGGAGAGGCTGAATCAAAAAGAAAACATGAGTACACAAGGCATTCGGAGCTTGAGGCCTTCCAGTCCTTGCAAAATGATATGAGCAGATGCTTTAGGAGATGCTATCCCTAATATGTACACTAGGGGGCAGCAGAGAAGAGCATTTCCTTGGGCAGGAAAAGGGGCGGGGCCACAGGTTCTTTCTGAGTCCTGCTCCTCCACAAACAGCTTAAGATTAAGATTCCAAGTACCTGCATCAGGTGGCAGAATTTTGATCCCTTCATGAGGAATGTGAATTGTCTGTGACACCAGTATTCTTTAGATTGGTAAATGCATGAACAAACTCCTTTCTAGAAATAAACTTTCTCATAGTACAACTTTTTATGTTCCACAGGACATGTTTGCTAATACAGTGGGGCCTTGACTTACAAGTGTCCTGACTAACGAGTTTTTCAAGATACGAGCCGATTTTTTGCTTTTAGTTGCGAGCTAAACTTCGGGTTATGAGCCACCTTCAGATACCCCACCACTAGTTGGCGCAGCGAACGTCACAGTGAACGCCACAACATCAGCCCAGCATCACGTGTCTCACTCATTCACTGTTGATTTGACATACGAGTAATTTGAGTTACGAGCTCCATCACGGAACGAATCAAACTCATAAGTCAAGGCCCCACTAAAGTCCCAATGTCTTTAGTTCCTCTATAAGATGAAGCTGTTATAGTGTACCCCGTGAATCACAGAAGGACGCCTCAAGAAGTCGAATTAAAGAGTCATATTTATTGCAAATCCGGGACTACGAGGGGACATTTCACTCTCCCAAATCTCGCAGTGTCCTCCCAACTGCAACACCAGATTTATATAGGCAAAATCACAAAGGTATTGATTACATCCCAGGGTTTGGAATGAGGAAGCTGGTTCGCAAAAAAGCAGTTTACAGAAGCAGAATTAAGCATGTTAATTATAGTTTTGGGTCTCCAGATCACTTCGTTGACAGGAACACATTATCTAGAGCCCTCGGGTCTTGGGACCACTGAGTTGACAGGGAAACATTATCTGGAACCCTCAGGTCTTGGGATAATTGTGCTGTCCTGGTTCCCAGGACAGAGGAATTTGCTTTCTAAAACCAGTAAGATCACAATCATTGGGATGTTCACATTACAATCAATAAGGCATTCAATCAAATGGGATGATTTATATAATTCAGAAAATCAAAGTAACTTTTCTATTGTTAAGCCAAACAGCAGGGTTAGAGTTAAACTACAGTTTCTACCTGATATGATTGCTGCCATACTTCAAAGCAAAGCATGAATAAATCTATGTTCAGTAACCCCCCTCCTCACCCAAACTCTCACTATATCACAGCACACACTACACTAACACACACACCATTTCCCACACCAGCCACCCCCCTGCTGGCCCTCTGTAGGCAGACAATCTTCCTGCCTCATCTTTCCTCATGGTTTGTGGAGACGCCCCGGGCCTATGGAGATGCCTCTACGTGTCTGCTGAGGCTCAGCAACATGGCGCCACCTGAGGCAGGAGAAGTGTCTCGGGCTCGCTTCCTGGCCGGGCCGAGCTGCGGGGCAGTCACTGGACGCCAGCACCACAGGCTGACCGCACAAGCGCCATGTCGGTCAGAGAGGAAACTCAGGTGCTCCCTGCCAAGAACATGACCCCCTGGGATAAACTGCAGGCACCTGGATATTGTTGCTGTTCTTTTCAAATGCTCACTCTTTAAGGACCGTTCTACACTATAACTAAGAATCAATGAGCTTGATTTTTTAGTTTCCAGAATTTGCCATCAAAAGCTTTTCTCTTTGAAATTGTAACATTTGTCATATTGTGACTTTCTCAGATTACCTACAGGGGACACAATTTCATTTACATAAACTTCTGGTTTCTAGAACACCATGTGTCCAGACCCTGACCTCATTTTAAATTCGAAGAAAGTTGTTCCTACTTTATTTAATCATTAAAAAACTCAAAAATAAGAGAGTTTTTCTACCTCCTCACATGATATTTCTTCATGTTTTTCCCCCCAAGCTTAAACTGTCTATATATGTGTGTGTCTGCACTTAATCATCACTAATTATAGAGAGAGAGAAAGGGGGAGACAGACAGAGAAACATCCATGTGACAGAGAAACATGGGTTGGTTGGGGGATCCCAGCCTCACCCTCTGATGTGCACAGGAGGACAGTCCAGCCGACCGGCAGCTCTACACAGGTTTCTCCGGAGCTAACACACATCATCATTGTTTTCGTAAAGCTGCGGAGAGCAAAACAAAAGTAGCTTAGCACAGAAGAAGGAACAGGAGAGAGTCAGGAGGGCACACTGCTCTCTAGACAGGAGCCTAGGGGCGCTGTGGCTCCCAGAGAAACAAAACTCCAAGTGACAAAAGTGAGCAGAGAAAGCTGGCCTCACTGTGGCACCAGCGCTCATCCTGACCACAACCCCATAGCCAGCCCCCCCCCCCCCCCCCCCGCCCTCAGCTCCTCCCCTGCTCCCCTCTCCCCGCAGGTCCCAGCCATGCTGCTTCCTTCTCTTCCTTCTTCAGGCAGTTTCTGCACTTTGGGAATGTCAGGGAATTTGTACAGTTTTTCTAAGTTGTGGCGTCTAGTATTAGGAAACTATTTATGTCACTAACTTCAAACCTAAATTGGTAACTTGTGTTTTCTCTTTCTTTCTGATTTGTCTAGTTAGGGTTGGATAACATTTATTGATTTTTTTTCCAATAAACAATATTTGGTTTCAGTACATTTATATAGTGTTTGTTTATTTACTCTTTCACAAGTACTCATGTCTTTGTTTAACTTTTTCAGCTCTAACCTTGGGCCTAGTTTGCTCGTTTTTCTAGCTTAAGGTGGCAGTTAGGGCTTTTCTTTGCATCTAATATAACCACATTTTTCTTAGTTACCTAATTTCATTCCACAAATTTTAATGGGTTGTGTTTATATTCAGTTCCAAATATAGTCTAATTTTTTCTTGTGATTTTTTGTCTTTGACCCTTTTATACTGAGGGCCATTTGATATTTTTAACTTACAAAGTTATGAACTTAAAAATTAGCCTGTTATATTTGGTCATACATTTAATTAACCTCCCCTAATGCCATGGCAAGGTCAGACCCAGTGATTTCTCAGGCCTTAAAAAGGCCCACAGGCCAGACCTTCCCCAACCCTGATGTAGAATATTGTAGTTTTATTCCCAGCTATTTTTGTGACTGAATTCTAATTCTAAACTTTCATATTTTATATGAAAGAACATACAATTCTTTTCCACTGAGACATTTTTGTGGCCTAGAATGTAGTCTATGTTGGTGAATATTCCCAATACATTTGGGTGGAAAATGCTCTCTACTGTTATTGGATAGAGGTTTCTATAAATGACAATAAACTTAAAGCAAGTAACAAACCATAACTCTCAGGTTCAGATATTCTATATCTTTGTTGAGTTTTTTCCCTAATTTGTTCTATCAAATTCTAACACTCTTGAGAGTGTTAAAATCTCAAGGTTTTCTAAAATTGTCTATTGCTTCTTTCAATTTTGTCAGTTTTGAGTATTTTGAAGTTATACTATTTAATCATACATATTTAGGAGTATCTTCTTGTTGAAATGATCTTTTCATTATTATGGAATAGTCCTTTTTAACACTGATGATTTTCATTGTTCTAAGATTTCTTTAATGTTAATTCATATAACCATTTCACTTTTCTTATATTAATGTAGTCACCACAGCTTTCTTATAAGAATTTTTATGTCATTTTAAAGAAATCATTTTACTTGCAAACCTCTTGGTCCCTTTATAACTTTACAATTAAAATTTGGGGAGCTGGGTGCGGGGAGCTGATATAGGTTTAAGCCTCGGACTGACCTGTTGGCAAAGTCACAAACAAGTCCCAGCTTAGAGGGCACAGTCCTCTTAGCATAATTAGGCTTGACCTTATAACACTCCTAGATCTTATCTGGGAAGCTAATGGGCTGAGGAAAGTGCAGGAAGTGTAACTATGGTCAAAACAAGTGAAACTCATAAGAACAGTATAACTATGGTAACCACTACCTTTTTTACCTCTGACTATAAAATGGTTGGTGCAGTCTGAGCACCAGTGGAAGTCCTTCCTCTTGAGTTGACTTACCCGCCTGGCCCCCCAATATTCCTAAATTATCTCTTGTCTTTTCTCTTTTATTTGTGTGCGGCTCCTCTTCCAGATCCTGAACCCTGAACCACGTGGGAGGTGGAGGCAAACATCTGGCACCCGACGGGAAATCTGGAAGTGAAGGCTTCACCTAGAGCGAAAAAACGAAGAATTCACGGTAAAGGTGGGGAGATATTTCACCGCACGCAAAGCCCATGATCAGCTGCAGAAGTCGTCGCGATCTGTAAGTAGGGTGGGAACATTTTCTTAGCCAGGCTAATGGGGCAGGATTCAACGTAAAAAGTAAGAAACTTTATTATAGATTTTTGATTTGCATGCTTAAGAATTTAAAGCTTCAGAAAGTAATCTCTTATAATTTTTGCTTGATGTTATAGAACATAACCCTTGGTTTCTTGAAGAAGGTACATTAGATCTTGAATGTTTGGCAAAGAGTTACTCAGAACTTGCTCATTAGCGGGAAAAAACTTGCCTCAAAAAACTGTTTTCCCTGTGGAACACGGTATTTCATTTGCTAGAGCCTGTAAGAGAGGCCGAGGAGGATAAAGCTCCTCCCCTTGCACCCTCCGCTCCTTAAGAGGAGCAGAAAGAAAAGAAAAAAAAAAAATGGGAGGAATGGCCTTCATGGCTCCCTCTACCTCCATGTCCTAATCCTGAAATATTTAATTCTCCGTTAATAGAATCACCTGTGCAAAAAGGCCAAAATATAAAGAAATTGGAATATTAAAAGGTACTCTTTTAAATCAGGCTGAAAAAAGAGTGCCATGGTCATCTTAATGTGGTTTCTTGTCCAAATTAAAATCTTAATATGTATTTGGAATCTAAAATCTGTAATGAGAAATGAAACCCCGCTGCCGAATCTGCCCCTGCTGCAGAGAGATTCAAAGGTGGCAGGAGAGGACAGAGTTATCGGCTCGCCAGCAAAAAGACTACCTTTACTTAAAAATTACCGGAGAACATCTTATGATGACTAAATTTTGGCTAAGATAATCTTGGGTGCTAGCTATTACTTTGGAAAGCGAAATAGGAAAAAATTTAAAATGTCTTTTTCTATTAAGCATGACTTTGGGGGGAAAAATATGCCATCTGAGTCATTTGCTGAAACTTCCCCCAAAGCAGGATGTGGGGAAGGGAAGAAGGGAGCACATGGCGATCCAATATGGACACCCCCTGCCCAAGTATTCTAATTTAAAGTCTCCTTCTCGTAATTGAAAAGTTTTACAAAATTTAAAAATGCGCCTGGGATTTCTGTGCATGTGTAAAGAGAAAAGCTGGCTTAAAACTAATGCGAGCAACTGTCCTGTTTTTGGACATTTAGATAGAGTTTGAGCTGGAATCTCTTTGCAAATGTACAAAATAAAACCCAAGACTGATTATTTCCTAAGAAAAATGGCAAATTTGACCCAAGGAAGAAGTGCAGGCAGGTTCTAGTGGCAGGATTGGGTTTTCTATAATAAAGAGTAGTTTTGGGATGCTAGTGAACCACGTTTAAAACATATATAATATATTAATTATGAAGGTCCAATGGCCCAGGGAGAAACTAGCTTAGCTCTGACATTTAAATGGACCAGGTTAGACCAAACTTGTTTCGCCAGCAGAAAACAGTTTCCACGGCTGCGATCTCATGGCCAATTTTGAAATTTCTCACCAGCAAACAACCGGCAGGAAACAATGTAGCTACAAGTTTGCTTCTTGACTTTCCCCAGAAAAAATTATGGTCGTTTTAAAGCCAAGGGCTGGGCCAGGCCTGTTTGGCAGCCTCGAGCGTGGTTTTCCAGAGCCGCTGGGAACTTGGGACCTTGGAGTTTACGGAATCAAATGATAAAAACTTATACCTAGGTATTTTGAAGTGAAATAATGCTGAAATATTGATCTGAGTGTGCCTCGTATGAAATCTAGAGGACAGAATTGAATATAATCTTTAAGTCTTATATACGCATATATATTTGATGATCTTTCAAGTTGGATTTCAAAACTATAACCAAGGAATGACTTTGGGACATTTCCCGGGCCCTGAAATGTTTTCAAAAATTTATTCTCTCTTTTTAAAGGATTTTTTAATTCAACCAAATTTAATGACTTTGACTTGAAATACATGACCATGCGGCACTATCAGTCAACATCCAAGAAGTAACCCTGTAGGTTACTTGGTGTAAAAGAAAAAGATTTTTCTTTTTTAAATTGAAATTCTCCAAGTGTAACCCAGCTGTGAGAGGACGAGGATACTGATTGGAAATTACCCTATGAGAAAATAATAGAAAGAGGTATTTCCTTTAAACATCTGGAAGACTGTAATTAAATGTACCAGGTTTAATATAGAAAGGTAAATAATTTGGGTTTTTGCCTTCCTGAATATAGCTAGTGTAAAGTTACTGAAAGACTAATTGAAGAAATTTAATTAATGTCATTTCCAGTTTAAAATTGAATTGCCATGGCCTAGAGCAAAGAATATCCTTACATGATATTATTCTACAATGTCATTAATAATTTTTGATATTTTACAACAGCATATTGTACATTTATCCCAAACAAACTAACAAACTAATTCTCTGAGTGTTTGGCAGCAAATTTATAAGGACATGAAAGCATTTAATCCCTTCCACTGTGTGGAAGGCCCCTGGGAAGACACTTGAGCATTCTGTATTGACCTCTCTTGCCCTTTTTGCCAAGAGGGTCCCTCTTCTTACAATCCAATTGCCCACAGCTGTTGCCTGAGCTCTGTTCATGCTGAGGTTGAAGCCTCATGGTGGCTGGTACCATGGATCTATCTCTCACCCAATGGCATGAGCTGGGCCCTCCCTGGAGAAGAAACCTGGGTTCCCCAAGATATGTGATCAATGCCGGGGCCCCGCCAGCAGGCGAGGAGATCCCAAGGCAGTTGCTGGGCGTGGAGGCCATGGGGCATAGGCTACCAAGGAGACAGAACTGAAGCTTACATCACCCTGCTTGGCCCCGGAGGATGGCTGGTTAGCCAGAGATGGGTAAGATTCCCCAGGGAAGGAACAACCTAAGACAGGCACAGTCGCAGAGGGGCCATCAGGGGAGAACTTGAGGGTCAACAGAGGTGGGGCACAGATCATCACCCCCCCCCCAACTACGCAGGGGCTTGAACACTTGCCCCTTCTGAAGGAGGTCTCCTGTCCCCATGGCTGCTTCCCACTTCCCATGCCCAGCTCAGATCCAGACACAGATAACAGAAAGAGACTTGGCCCAGCTCAGAGCGGGACTCAAACAACAGAGACTTGGCTGACAGCAGCTACCCTATATCTAAATCCAGCCTAACACCAGGAATGCTCAGAGCCTTCTCAAGGATGCAAAATAATCCTTTCCATTAATATTTACAGTGTAACTAAGATTCTTGTTAGAGAATTAAATTTGACAGTAATGAGTTTAATTGAAATAAGAAGTATTAACCAAAATTTTCATTTCATGGTAAAATTGCTTAACATGCAATGAACCTAAAGGAGTCATATTTTTGTGCAAAAAAATTAAAAATTTAAAGTTATCTAGACTACATTATAAAAATTTTCCAAAAGCCTCCTAATAATTAAATAAAAGGGGGGGGGGGATAGTGGAAAAATACCATGTAAGGAAATATATCCTGTAACTAAATCACATCTAGAAAAAATTTTTTCATTTGTAATGCTAACAGCAAGACACCCATGAAAAACATTCACAGTGTCAAAATAAGCCAAAGGAAAATTATTTGGGCAAATATAAAAAGGATCCCAAGTAAAATTTCCTTTATTAACTTTTGGTCGAGAATATGTTTGTATATTTTCAGAAAACAACTCCAAGACCATGTGGATTCCTGCAACAGGGAGGAATTATCAGGAATGCTCCAGCCATGAAGACAAGAGGAAAAACAATCCAGAGATGGAAGACACTGATGACGCTTTGCCATGCTAGCAGTCAGCAGCTGTGTGTCGCTGCAGGTTTCCCAGGATCAAACCAGAGAGGGTCGGACCTGCATTGCCACCATTTGTCCACCATCCAGAACTGAAATGTCATTGCTGACATGTACACATAAGGAACTGTCGGACATTGAAACTTGGACTCAGAACTGTTGGACATCGAAATTGGGACTTAAACATTTTTGTTCTTGATGCTTAAGTTTTACTTTTATTATGGTAGCTTTTTGTTCTTGATGTTTCAGTTTTATTTTCATTATAGTAGCTTAATAATAAAAGAAGGGTGAGATGTGGGGAGCTGATATAGGATTAAGCCGCAGACTGACCTGTTGGCAAAGTCACAAACAAGTCCCAGCTTAGAGGGCACGGTCCTCTTAGCATAATTAGGCTTGACCTTATAACACTCCCTAGATCTTATCTGGGAAGCTAATGGGCTGAGGAAAGTGCAGGAAGTGTAACTATGGTCAAAACAAGTGAAACTCATAAGAACAGTATAACTATGGTAACCACTACCTTTTTTACCTCTGACTATAAAATGGTTGGTGCGGTCTGAGCACCAGTGGAAGTCCTTCCTCTTGAGTTGGACTTACCCGCCTGGCCCCCCAATATTCCCAAATTATCTCTTGTCTTTTCTCTTTTATCTGTGTGCGGCTCCTCTTCCAGATCCTGAACCCTGAACCACGCGGGACATGGAGGGAAACATTTACAACAGCAGGGGCCAGCTGGCGTGGCTCGGTGATTGAACGTTGTTGATCTATGAACCAGGAGGTCCTAGGTTTGATTTCCAGTCGGGGAACATGCCCGGGTTGCGGGCTCCATACCCAGTGTGGAGCGTGCAGAAGGCAGACAATCAATGATTCTCTCTCATCATAGAGTTTCTATCTCTCTCTCCCTCTCCCTTCCTCTCTGAAATCAATAAAAACATATATATATAAAAGTGAGGTGGGGAGGAGGGGGGCATCTGTAATACTCGGAACAATAAAGATTAAAGAAAGAAAAAGGGGGTCTATTTATGAAGAATTAATCCACTTAATATATTCAGAACTATCCTTTAAAAAACTAAAATAAAATTAGATGGTTGGTTGTTTTTTTTTTTTTTTTTTTGGTACTAAGCATCTCAGTGAGTCTTTTAATCCAGTCATACATTGTCTGCCTTTTTTATTTGACGATTTGGTCCACTTCTTATTTCATTTCATTTGTTTTTTTTTAATATCCTCACCCAAGGGTATGTCTACTGATTTTATTTATTTATTTATTTATTTATTTATCTATCTATTTATTAGCAAGAGAGGGAGAAAGAGAGACACAGAAACATTAGTGTGAGGGAGAAATATGAAAATATCGAACCCACAACCTAGGTATGTGCCCTGACTTGGAATCAAACACTCAGCCTTATGGTGTATCCGGCGATGCTCCATCCACCTGAGCATGGGCCAGGGTTAGCCCATTTATTTTTGATGAAGTATTTGCCCGTCTGAGGTTTAATCCTACCATCATTTTACAATTTGTTTTTATTGGCTCACTCATTTAAATTTTTTCTCTCTCAAACTTTTTCCTTTGGGCTCATGGATTATCTTTGAGCTCCATTTCATGTCCTCTGCTGACCTATCGGCAATGGCTTTATTGGTAGTGTTATTGTTTTTATGACTGTTATTGTTTCAGTCATGGTCTAAGATTTATCTATTTGTCTTTAACTTATTGAAGTCTAGCTTCATATCATAGCATACCACTTCCATGCACTATTAAAATCTTACAGTACTGACTTTGCTTTCTCTTGCATGATCATTTTATTTTTAATTTACTCAGCTGATTTGCATTTAAAATAATAATTTTTAGTTTCCACATTTTACTATTCTAGTGATTCACAATTTATCATTTCTGCCACTTTTATTTTTAAGTTTTTCCAGTTTATCCTTGTTGTGAGAATATCATAGTTAATGTGCACTCCCCATGTGTCATGTCGAGACGGATGCAGAGAGAGGAGAAACCTGCCGGCGCCTCGCCCAGGGCCAGGCTGGCGCCACCACTACATTGGAGAACATTCCCTGGAATTTCCCGCTGTGGTCCAGTTGAGAAGGTGACATAACCAGGGAGGAAGAAGGCAGCTGGAGACAAGTAGGAAGGGTGAGATCACAAGAGGGGTTGCTCAGAGCGAACACACACACACACACACACACACACACACACACACACACTGCCTGTGGCATCCATGGGGCGACCCGCATTGTCCATGCAGCAGCAAAAAGGCGGGTGGCTGCTGGCGGTGGTGGAGTCCACACCCGCAGAAGGAGCCAGTGGGGAGAGAGCCACAGTTTTGATTCCCTTTCCCCCCCTTTTTCTTTCTAATTTCCAAACCAACTCTGTGGGGGAAGTGGGAGCCTTGGCCTAGAACAGTGATGGCGAACCTTTTGAGCTCGGAGTGTCAGCATTTTGAAAAACCCTAACTTAACTCTGGTGCCGTGTCACATATAGAAATTTTTTGATATTTGCAACCATAGTAAAACAAAGACTTATATTTTTGATATTTATTTTATATATTTAAATGCCATTTAATAAAGAAAAATCAACCAAAATATGAGTTTGCATGTCACCTCTGACACTCGTGGTTTTGAACTCTATATCCAGTCATTTGCTTTCCTCCATTTCTGTCATTTGTGATCTGTTTCTTTGTCTCCGCATTTTGGCTGCTTCCCTGTGTTGATAGAGTGGCTTCGTATGCTAGGTGTCCTATAGGGCCCAGTGGCTCAGCCTCCCCAATTACCTGAGGTGAACACTCTTGGTGCACCCCTTTGTGGGCTGTATGCACAGTCTTGTTATAGTTAAGCCTTGATTGTAGTTGGTATCACTGGGAGGAATTGACCTCCAGGCCAATTGACTGTGAGAATCAGCTGTGTCTACAGTGGGAGAACTTCTGTGCTGGAGACACCCTTATGAGGCAAGACTTGCTTCAGTGGGGCTTTGGTGCTCACTGAGTCTGCCCCCTGAGTGTGTCCCTTATGGATCGGAGGAGTTGTAAACTGGATGGTCCCAATCTGCCCTCTGGGTACACAGGCTCTTGGATCTCTAAGGAGGTGCTAGTTTAGCCTCTTCCTGAGGCTACCCAGCAGGAGCTATGGAGAGATATGCAGTTTCCTCTTCCTTGTTTGGGGTTTGGAGGTGCCCAGATGAGGCCCAGCTGTGAAGCAATGCAAGCTGCTGTGGGGCCTTGATCCTTCTTTTGGATATTCTGGGTCTCTCTGACCCAGCTGCAGTTTGTTAGGTAATTTTAGATCTCAAAGGGCCAGCCCATTCATATGCAAAAGCCTCTGCTCGAAGCTTGGGTGGAGCGGGGTCTCAGGGAATCAACAGGGTGGAGCAAGCAGCTATGGCTGATCCTCAGTCCTACCCTAAGAGGCCCTGTGTCTTAGTGTCCCGGTAATCACTGCAAGCACCTCTGAGAGAAAGTCACCCTCGAGTTCCAACTGATGCCATACAGTCCAGTTTCTCCCCATATGAGTCTGAGTCCCCAGAGACTCACCCAGAACTGGAGTTCAGAGAAGTTGGGAGCTTGTGTCTCCCTCACGATTGAAAAAGACACCACCGGCGTCCTCCATTGCCGGCCCTTTCTGTGAGAGCCTCAGTACCTTTGCCCTTTACTTCTACACGTCCTCTGAGTCTCAGTGTGCTTTTCTCTTTCCTTCTAGTTGTAGAATTTCCACTCAGCCAGCCTTCCTGTGGTTCTGGATGATGTCCGTTTTTTCTTTTAGTTGTATTTTTGAAGTGGTTGTGTGAGGCAGCAATTTCAGGTGTTTACCTATGCCGCCATCTTGGTTTCTCTGGATTTGATAGAATTTTGTTGAGCATATTAGCACCTATGTTCATCAGGGATATTAGCCTGTAATTCTCTTTCTTTGGGGTGTCTTTCTCTGCTTTTGGGATTAGGGTAATGCTGGCTACTTAGAAAAAACTTGAAAATGTTCCTTCCTCTTCAATTTTTTGTAATAGTTTGAGGAGAATAGGTTTTAGTTCTTTGAATGTTGGTAAAACTCCCCTGTGAAGGTGTCCAGCTCAAGGCTTTTGTTTGCTGGAAGGTTTATTTTTTTTCAGCTTCAATTTCCTCCATAGTTATCAGCCTATTCAGATTTTCTAATTCTTCCTGATTGAGTTTTGGAAGATTGTATTTTTCTAGGAATATGTACATTTCTTTGAGGTTGACCAGTTTGTTGGAATAGAGCTGTTCATAGTATTTTTTTTTTTATAATCCTTTGGAATTCTGTGGGGTCTGTTGTTATTTCGACTCCTTCTTTTCTGATTTTGTTTATTGTGGTCCTCTCTCCTTGATCCTAGGTGACAGATTCATCCATCTTGTTTATCCTGTCAAAGAACCAGTTCTTGCTTTTATTGATCTTTTGTATTGTTTTTTGGTCTCTATGTCATTTATTTCCACTCTGATCTTTATTTTCTCCTTCCATCTACTCACACTGGGCTTTTCTTGTTGCTCTCTTTCTAATTCTTTAAGATAATCTATTACCTGTTTTTCTTGATTTTGAGGTAGATCTGTAGTGCTATGAACTTCACTCTCATAACTGCTTTCACTGTGTCCCATTGTTTTTAGATTGTTGTGTTTTCATTGTCATTTGTCTCCAGGATATTTTTTTTTATTTCTTCTTTGATCTCATTGGTAACCTAATCATTGTTTAATAACATGCTATTTAGTCTCCAAGTGTTTAATTTTTTTATTGTTTTTATTGTAATTGATTTCTAATTTTATGCCATTGTGAGCTGAGAAGATGCTTGATATGATTTCAATCTTCTTGAATCTGAGACTTTGTCTGTGTCCCAATATGTGATCTATCTTTGAAAATGTCCCATGTGCACTTCAGAAGAATGTATAATCCGTAGCTTTGGGGTAAAATGTCCTGAAGATATCCATTAAGTTCACCTGATCTAGTGAGTCATTTCAGATTGCTGTTTCTTTGTTGATTATTTTTTGTCTAGAGGATTTATCTAGTGATGTCAGTGGGGTATTACAGACCCCTATTATGGCTGTATTGCTATCGATTCTCCCTTGATATCTTCCACAAGTTTTGTATATATTTGGATGCTCCTACATTGGGTGCATATATGATTACCAGAGTTATAGCCTCTTGTTGTATCACTCCCTTTATTATTATGAAGTGGCTTTCCTTATCTCCTATTATGGCCTTCGCTTTCAGATCTATTATGTCAGATATAAGTATTGCTACCACAGCTTTTTTTCCCCCCCATCTGCCTGAAAATTTTTTTCCATCCCTTCACTTTCAGTCTGTGTGAGTCTCTTGTTCTGAGGTGGGTCTCTTGTAGACAGCAGATATTTGGGTCATGTTTTCTTATCCATTTAGCCACTGGATATCTTTAGATTGGAGCATTTAATCCATTTAAGACTTAATGTTCTTATTGATAGGTACTGGTTTGTTGCCATTTTTAATCTTTATGCCTGTTATTTCCTCTTTTTGCAACAGTCCCTTTAGCATTTCTTGCACTGCTGGCTTGGTAGTAATAAACTCCTTTAGCCTTTTTTTGTCTGTGAAGCTCCTGATTTCACCTTCAATTTTGAATGATAGCCTTGCTGGATAGAGTATCCTTGGATTCATTCCCTTGCTTTGCATCACTTTGTATACTTCATTCCATTTCCTTGTGGCCTGATGTGTTTCTGCTGAGAAATAAGTTGGTTGATAGTCTAATAGGAGACCCCTTGTAGGTAACTCTCTGTCTCTCTCTCTTGCAGCCTTAAGATTCTCTCTTTGTCGTTAATGATTGTATTGTAATTATGACGTGTCTTGGTGTGGGCCTTTTTGGATCCATCTTATTTTGGACTCTCTGTGCTTATGTGACTTTTTTCTACCCAAAATCAGAAAAGTTTTCTGTCATTATTTGTTCAAATAGGTTTTCTAATCTTTGCTCCTCTTCTTGCCCTTCTGGCACCCCTGTTATACAGATGTTATTTTATTTCATGTTGTCCCAAAACTCCCTTAGGGGCTCCTGCTTTCTAATATTTTTCTCCAATTGCTATTCAGATTGGGAGTGTTTCCCAACTTGTCTCCCAACTCGCTAATTGGGTTTTCCACTTCTTCTAGTATACGGCTGAAACCTTCCATTGTGTTTTTTTGTGGCTATATCATTCTTGATTTCCTCTTGATTCTTACATAAGTTGTTGATTTCTCATCCAGCTTGTTTAGGAACTATATGACCCTTATTCTGAAATCTTTTTCTGACATATTGCATGCCTCATTTTTATTTAGTTCCTTTTCTGCCACATCTTCCATTTCTTTCTTTTGGGGGTTGTTTGTCTCCCCATTTTTGCTCTCATCTTAGGGTCCAGGTGTTAAGTTGCACAGGGCCTGTGGCTAAAGCAGTGGACTTGGTGGGAGGGTTGAACACCCTGAGTCTTGCCGGAGGGCCCAGGCACTGGGTCATGCAGGGCCTGCAGTTGAAGATTCAAGCTTGGTGGAAGAGTTGGGCACTCCAGGACTCACAGGAGCCTGCAGCTGAGCAGGCTGGAGTCCCGGAGTCTGTGGATCTGCAGATAAGGTAGCATGTCTTTGGCCAGAGTGGCTTTAGGGTCTGGTATGGTGTCTGAGGCCAGTCTGGGTGGTGGTGAGGCTAGGCTCATAGTCACAGCAGCTCTCCCCTTCAGGACGGTGTGGTTTCTGTGCCTGAGCCAGGTGCCCTGAGAGTGGCTGCATTGGTAACAAGGGCTCCCCATCTAGCAGAGCCCGATCTGTCTGCCCCCAAGACTCCTGTAGGATCTAACTGTCCCTCACTCACACACACACACACACACACACACACACACACACACACCACACTCCACTATCGCTCTCTCACTCACACTCTCTTCCTCACTGCCATCCTACCGGCCACCATCTTTACTCCCCTGTTCATATATTAATTTTGTCTTCTGTGCTTCTAATCAATTTCCGTTTGTCTTTTTTTCTCCACTACTCAATTTTTTAACTTCTTTTCTCTCTTCTCTTTTGCTTTTCTTTTCCTAATTTCTTGACTTCTTTCACTTTCTAAATTTAGGACTATCTGCTCTCTCCTCTACTCTTCTTTCAATTATTTTTCTTTCTTGTCTTCTGATTTCTTCTCTTCCTCCTCTATTTTAAACCATATTTCTTCCCCTATTCCTCTAATTCTTTAACATTATTTTCTTTACTTAAGCTCTGCATCTACAGATTCAGACCCCATTTTCTGGGTGTTTTTTGTTTGTGCTTTTTGGTTTATTTGTTTGTTTTATTGATTTTTCTTTCCATATTTTTCTTTTATTTTTTCTTTCAGCATTCTTGCTCTCTTTTCTCTTCTCTCATTCTCTTTTCTCTGGTGGTCACTGTTGTTGGGGCTATAGGCATCTTGTGTATATTCATGTTCTGTTCCTTCTGTGTTGTGTCTTATCATGTTGTATTTTGTGTTTTTTGCTCAGTACCTCCAAAACGGCTATCACAGTGTGGCAGGGAGTGAGCCACATAATTAGACACCCTGAGAGGAGACTCCATCCATAAATGGGACAATAACATTCAAGGACCAACTACATGAGGAGAACCCAAATATCTCAAGTATTTGGGGGCCACCTTAGAACAACCAGCCCAGGAACCTTAGAGACTGCACCATTGGGTCCCACAAAACATCTAGTACATAAGATCAATTAAAAAAATCTGTGTGGCATAGCAGTTTGATCCAATACATAGAAACAATGACAGCTGCGACGGCCGGGGAGGAGGCAGAGGCCTGAGCGGTGGGGCGAGGCCGGGCGGGGCCAGGCTGATGTGAGCTAGCGGGGTGGAAAAGCTCCTACGGACTCACTCTCGTCGCCCTCCCGTGGGAAGGCCCCGGCCACACGGCCTCAGCTGGGGTGGCGGCTGCTTCCTCCGCCTGGACCATGACCTGCAGCCCCAGCCCCACCCAGCCTCCCCAGCCACCCTGCCGGGGTTTTCCTCCTCCTTCCGCAGGGAAAGGGGTGAGGGTGGGCGACCTCTCTCTTGCTGCTGAAACCCGAGTCCACCCACGGGCCATTCTCTAGTTGTGACTGGCTCCCGAGCCAGGCCGGAGGTGTTGCATCCCTTGGAGGCTTGAGGCTGGGGGAGACGCGCACTGACAGTTTGGTTTCCTGGGTCCAATTCGGGAAATGCTCGGGAAGCTCACCAACCACCCTCCCAGGGGCAGACTGAGCAGCTTTCTCCAGCTCCGCCTCCACCTGCCCACAGGAAATAACAAGGAAGGAGACATGGGAGCCATCGCCAGCCCCTCTGTGCCCGAGAATGGCCTCTGGCTAAGGAACACGATTTGGACGCCCTGGAACACACGTTTCCTGGACCTCACTTGGTCACCTATGGGGTTTTTCTCCCTCAATTCGATTCTCCTTCTGCTTCATTGGACGTAGTCATATCTTTAGTCTTAAATTGGTGTGACCCACTCAGCTATGGATTCTTCCTGGACATTCCTTCCCAGCCCACACACCTGTACTTCAGACCAGGACCTCTTTTTGTATCTCTAACCTTGCAGAGGTGTAACTCAAATCGCTCCTAAATCTTGGATCAGCTTATTTATTTATAAATTTAAAAAGAAAAAAGAAACAATGACAAAGGAACAGCAATAATGGTGCAACAAAGAAACAACCCTCAAATGAAGTAAAAAGGGGAATCACCAGAAAAGGAACTAAATGAAATGGAGGCAAGTAATTTGTCAGAGAAAAATTCATAGTCATGGCTATAAGGATGCTTAAACATCTGGATGAGAAATACATGCAAATCAATGAGAACTACAAGGAGCTGAATAAGAAATGCACCAACATGAGTAAGTGAAGAATGGCATAGCTGCAATGAAGAACACAATGGAAGGTTTCAACAGTAGACTAGAAGAAGTGGAGAACCGAATTAGTGAGTTGAAAACCAAGGTATTGAAAAACAAAAAACACCCAAACAGAATAGCAACTGGAAAAAAATTAAAAATCAGGAGATTCAAAGGGAGTTTTGGGACAAAATATAAAACAAAGCAACATCCATATAATAGGGATGCCAGAAGGAGAGGAAGCTGAGCAAGGAATAGAAACCATATTTGAAGAAATAATGACAGAAAACTTCCCTGACTTAGGGAAGAAAAAACTCACACAATTCCAAGAAAGATAGAGAATCCCAATCAATATGAATCCAAAAAGACCTACACCAAGAAACATCATAATTAAATTGACAACCATAAAAGACAAAGAAAGAATCTTAAAGGCTGCAAGAGAGAGATAGAGAGTTACCTACAAGGGATCTCTCATTATACTATCAACTGATTTCCCAACAGAAACACATCAGGCCACAAAGGAATGGAATGAAGTATATTAAGTGATGCAAAGCAAGGGAATGAATCCATGAATACTCTATCCAGTGAGGCTGTCATTCAAAATTGAAGGGAAAATCAGGAACTTTGCAGACAAGAAAAGGCTAAGGGAGTTTATTACCACCAAAATAGCAATGCAAGAAATGCTAAAGGGACTGTTGTAAAAAGAAGAAACAGAAAGGAAAGAAGGAATACAGGAATAATGAATAAAAATGGCAACAAACTCATACCTATCAATAAGAACCTTACATGTAAATGAATTAAATGGTCCAATCAAAAGATAGGGTAGCTGAGTGGATAAGAAAACATGACCCATAAATATATGCTGTCTAAAAGAGACCCACCTCAGAATAAGATACTCACACAGACTGAAAATGAAGGGATGTAAAAAAAAATTTCAGGCACATGGAAATAAAAAAAAATGTTGGGGTAGCAATACTTATATGACAAAATAGACATCAAAGTGAAGGCCATAAGAAGAGGTATGGGAGGCCACTTCATAAAACTAAAGGGATCAATACAATAAGAGGATATAACTCTGGTAAACATATATGCACCCAATGCAGGAGCATCCAAATATATTTTTAAAATTCTGGAGGATATCAAGGGAGAAATCAACAGCAATACAATCATAGTAGGGGACTTTAATACCCCACTGACTAACTGAATAAATCTTCTAGACAAAAAATCAAAAAGGAAACAGAAATCCTAAATGACACTGTAGAACCAATGGAACTAATTGACATCTTCAGAACATTTCACCCTACAGCTATGGAATATACATTCTTCTCAAATTCACATGTGTCATTTTTAAAGATAGACCAGAAGCTAAGTCTCTACAAAGTCAAGAAGATTGAAATCATATCAAGCATCTTCTCAGACCACAATGGAAATTAGAAATCAGCTACAATAAAAACATTTAAACACATGGAGGCTAAATAGCATGCTATTAAACAATGAATGGGTTACCAAGGAGATAAAAGGAGATATAAAAAAACATCCTGGAGACAAATGAGAATGAATACACAACTGAAAATCTATGGGAGAGAGGGAAAACTAAGATGGCGGCATAGGTAAACACTGGAAATTGCTGCCTCCCAAAACAACTTCAAAAATACAACGAAAAGACAAAACAGACATCATCCAGACCTACAGGAAGGATGGATGAGTGGAAATTCTAAACTAGAAGGAAAGAGAAAAGCACATTCAGACTCAGAGGAGCTGCGAAAGTAAAGTGCAGAGGTACAGAGGCGCACGTAGCAAGGGGCTGGCACCTGAGGACGCGGTTGTCTTTTAGAATCTGGAGGGAGTCACAAGCTCCAGACTACTCTGAACTCCAGTTCTGGGAAGTCTCTGGGGACCCAGGACTCATACGGGGAGAAACTGGACTGTTTGGCAGCAGACAGAACTCGAACTTGAGGGTGGCTTTCCCTCAGAGGTGCTTGCAGCAATTACCGGGACACTGAGATGCAGGGCCCCTTAGGGCAGGGCTGAGGATCAGCCATAGCTGCTTGCTTCACCGTGTTGATTCCCTGAGACCCCGCCCCACCCAAGCTGCGGCAGAGGCTTTTGCATATGAATGCCCTGGCCCTTTGCAATCTGAAAATTACTTAACAAATTGCAACTGGGCCAGACAGACCCAGAACTTCCAAGAGAAGGCACAAGGCCCCACAGCATCTTACATTGCTTCACAGGTGGGCCTCATCTGGGCACCTCCAAACCCCAAAAAAGGAAGGGGAATCGGCATATCTCTCCATAGCTCCTGCTGGGTAGCCTCAGGAAGAGGCTAAATTAGCACCTCCTTAGATCCAAGAGCCAGTGTACCCAGTGGTCAGAGTGGGACCACCCAGATTACAACTCCTACCATCCATAAGGGACACACTCAGGGGGCAGACTCAGTGAACACCAAAGCCCCACTGAAACAAGTCTTGCCCCAGAAGGGTGTCTTCAGCACAAAAGTTCTCCCAGCTGATTCTCACAGCCAATTGGCCTGGAGGTCAATTCCTCACAGTGATAACTACAACAAACAAGGCTTAACTAGAACAAGACTACAACAAGACTGTGCACAAAGCCCACAAAGGGGTGCACCAAGAGTGACCACCACAGGTAATTGGGGAGGCTGAGCCACTGGGCCCTATAAGACACCTGGCACACAAAGCCACTCTATCAACACAAGGAAGCAGCCAAAATGCAGAGACAAAGAAACAGGTCACAAATGACAGTAATGAAGGAAAGCAAATGACTGGATATAGAGTTCAAAACCATGGTTTTAAGGTTTTTCAAGAATTTTCTAGAAACTGCCAATAAATTTAGTGAGCCCCTGGAGGATATGAAAAAGGACCAACTCGAAATTAAGCATACACTGACTGAAATAAAGAATAATATGCAGAGATCCAAGAGCAGACAAAAGGATCTCAAGAATCAAGTCAAAAATTCGAAACATGAAGAAACAAAAAATACCCAACCAGAAAAGCAAAAAGAAAAAAGAATCCAAAAATATCAAGATACTGTAAGGAGCCTCTGGGACAACTTCAAGCGTACCAACATCCGAATTATAGGGGTTCCAGAAGAAGAGAGAGGGCAAGATATTGAAAACCTATTTGAAGAAATAATGACAGAAAACTTCCCCCACCTGGTGAAAGAAATAGACTTACAAGTCCAGGAAGCACAGAGAACCCCAAACAAAAGGAATCCAAAGAGGACCACACCAATACACGTCATAATTAAAATACCAAGAGCAAAAGACAAAGAGAAAATCTTAAAAACAGCAAGAGAAAAACAGTCAGTTACCTACAAAGGAGTACCCATACAACTGTCAGCTGATTTCTCAACAGAAACTATGTAGGCCAGAAGGGAGTGGCAAGAAATATTCAAAGTGATGAATTGCAAGAACCTACAACCAAGATTACTTTATCCAGCAAAGCTATCATTCAGAATTGAAGGTCAGATAAAGAGCTTCACAGATAAGAAAAAGCTAAAGGAGTTCATCACCACCAAACCAGCATTATATGAAATGCTGAAAGGTATCCTTTAAGAAGAGGAAGAGTGCCCTAGCCAGTTTGGCTCAGTGGATAGAGTGTCAACCTGCGGACTGAAAGGTCCCAAGTTCGGTTCTGGTCAATGCCGGAGTCCATTCATTGTCTTCACTAGCTGAGTTTAGACAGAGACCCCCCAAAAAACTAGTAGCCCTTGAAAGTCCTAGCAAAGGTGAGGGCTGTGCACCACCCAGTTAATCTAGGAACCACTCAGTTAATTTAGGTAATAATAGTTGAAGCATCCCCACCTTAGTTCCCTTAATTCCTTAGATACTTATGTAGATCCTTGTTGATTATTGTTAATCAGATACTCCCGGAAATCTATTGATGAGCTAATCAGATACTCTGCCTACTCTCAGAAATCTATTGATGAGTTAATCAGATACTTTGTCTATTCCTGGAAATTGTCTGCTGATCTGTGTGTCATTGAAACCTCCTTACCCTAAGGGCGACTCCAGATCAATAAAAGATTGGAGCGGCCTGAGCATCGGTGGAAGTCCTTCAGGACTTGGCCGCTTGGTCCCCCAATATTGCAAAATTATCTCGTGTCTTTTTCTCTCATTTGTTGTGCGGCTCCTCTTTCAGATACTGAACCCTACTCCATGCAGAACGTGGAGGGAGTCTTTCTCGACAGGTCAAGGGCATGTACTTTGGTTGCAGGCACATCCCCAGTGGGGGGTGTGCAGAAGGCAGCTGATCCGATGTTTCTCTCTCATGGATGTTTCTGACTCTCTATCCCTCTCCCTTCCTCTCTGTAAAAAATCAATAAAATATATTTAAAAAAAGAAGAAGAAGAGGAAGAAGAAAAAGGTAAAGATAGAAATTATGAACAGCAAATACATATCTATCAACAAGTGAATCTAAAAATCAAGTGAATAAAAAATCTGATGAACAGAGTAAACTGGTGAATATAATAGAACCAGGGGCCTGGAAAGGGAGTGGACTGACAATTCTTGGAGGGAAAGGGGTGTGGGGATGCCGGAAGAGACTGGACAAAAATTGTACACCTATGGATGAGGACAGTGGGAGGGGTAAGGGCAGAGGGTGGGGTGGGAACTGGGTGGAGGAGAGCTATGGGGGGGGGGGGGGGAGAGGAACAACTGTAATAATCTGAACAATAAAGATTTAATTGAAAAAAAAAAAGAAAATCTTTGGGAAACAGTGAATGCAGTCCTGAGGGAAGTTCATAGCATTACAGGCCTACCTCAAAAAAATAAGAAAAACTTTTAATATGCGCTCTAACCCTACAATTTAAAGAATTGGGAAAAGAACAACACAAAAATGCCAGAGTAAGTAGAAGGTAGTAATTAATAAAGATCAGAGTGAAAATAAATTACATGGCAACTAAAAAATACAAAAGTCAATGAAACCAAGAGCTGGTTCTTGAAAGAATAAAAAATATTGATGAACCTCTAGCCAGACTCATCAAGAAGCAAAGAGAGAGGACCCAAATAAACAAAATCAGGAATGAAAGAGGTGAAGTAATAACTGACCCCACAGAAATACAAAGGATAGTAATATATATATATATTATCAATGACTTTATTCTAACAAATGAGACAACTTGGACAAAATACACATACTTCTAGGAAAATGCAACTTTCCAAAACTCAATCAGGAAGAATCAAAAAACCTGAATAGGCCAATAACTATGGAGGAAATTGAAGCCATAATAAAAAAAACTTCCAGCAAACAAAAGCTCTAGACCAGATGGCTTCACAGGGGAGTTTTACCATACATTCAAAGAAGAACTAAAACCTATTCTCCTCAAACTATTCCAAAAAATTCAAGAGGAAGAAACACTTCCAAAGCCAGCATTACCGTAATCCCAAAATCAGATAAAGACATGACAAAGAAAGAGAACATCCGGCCAATATCCCTGATGAACACAGACACTAAAATCCTCCACAAAATTTTAGCAAATAGGATCTAGCAATATATTTAAAAAGATCATACACCATGACCAAGTGAGATATATTCTCAGGATGCAAGGCTGGTACAATATTCCCAAATCAATAAATGTGACACATCACATAAACAGATTGCAAGACAAAATCAAATGATCATATCAATTGAGAGTTTTCTTGATAAAAACTCTCAGCAAAGTGGGAATAGAGGGATCATACCTCAACATAATAAAGACCATATATGAAAAACCTACAGTCAACATCATACTCAATCGTCAAAAACTAAAACAACTTCTCCTAAGAACAGAAACAAGACAGGGATGCCCTCTTTCACCACTCTTATTCAACATAGTACTGGAAGTCCTGGCCATAGGTATCAGACAAGAAGAAGAAATAAAAGGCATCTAGGTTAGAGAGTATGAAGTAAAACATTCATTATTCACAGATGACATGATACTGTACATATAAAAACGAAAATACTCCTTAAAAATCTACTAGATTTAATAAATGAATTTGGAAACATATCAGTGTACAAAATTAACACCCAGAAATCCCTCGCATTTTTATACACCAATAGTGAATGCTCAGAAAGATAAACTAAAACAACAATTCCATTTACTATTATAACAAAAATTAAGATACTGAGGAATAAACTTAATCAGGGAGGTAAAAAAAAAAAAAGCTGTACTCTAAAAACTACAGGACATTGAAAAAAAGTGATAAGAGAAAGATATAAACAAGTGGAAGAATATCCGTGTTCATGGGTTGGTCAGATCAACATCATTACAATGCCCATATGATCCAAAACAATCTATAGATTCAACGCAATCCCCATTAAAATGTCAACATGTTTCAAAATTCTAGAACACTCCAAAAATTTACAAGGAACCAAAAAAAAAAAAAAGACCCTGAATAGCTGCTGCAATCTTGAGAAAGAACAAATTTGGAGGAATCACAATACCAGATATCAAGTTACATTACAAAGCCATTGTAATCCCAGAAATCAACCCAAGCCACTCTGCTGAATTAATATTTGACAAAGGAGGCAAGAGCATACATTGGAGCAGAGACAATCTCTTCAATAAATGGTGCTGGGAAAATTGGACAGTTACATACAAAAAATGAAACTATACTACCAACATACACCATACACAAGAATAAGCTCAAAATGGATAAAAGACTTAAATGTAAGACATGAAACCATAAAAGTCCCAGAAGAAGTCATAGGCACCAAAATCTCAGACATCTCTCATAGCAATATGTTTACCAATACATCTTCTAGGACAATGGAAACTAAGGAGAAAATAACTCAGTGGGACTTAATCAAAACAAAAAGCTTCTGCACAGCAAAAGAAATCATCAGCAAAATAACAAGAAACCCCATTACATGGGAGAACATATTTGCTAATGATACATCCAATAAGGGGTTAATCTCCAAAATTATAGGGAACTCATACAACTTAACAAAAGGAAGTCAAACAATCCAATTAAAAAATTGGCAAAGGACCTAAATAGACACTGCTCCAAAGGGGACATACAAAAGGCCAAGGGACATATGAAAAAATGCTCAAAGTCATTAATCATCCGAGAGATGCAGATCAAAACGACAATGAGGTTTCACCTCACACCTGTCAGAACAGCTACCATCAACAAATCAAGAAATGACAAGTGCTGGAGAGGATGTGGAGAAAAAGGAACACTCGTGCACTGCTGGTGGGAATGCAGACTGGTGCAGCCACTATGGATGACAGTATGGAGTTTCCTCAAAAAAAAAATGGAACTGCCATTTGACCCAGTGATCCAACTTCTAGGAATATATTCTAAGAAACCTGAAACACTCATCAGAAAAAGTATATGCACCCCTACATTCATAGCAGCGTCATTTACAATAGCTAAGTTCTGGAAACAGCCCAAGTGCCCATCAGCAGATTAATGGATAAAAAAATTTTGGTACATGCCATTTGCAACAGCAGGGAGGGACCTGGAGAGTATAATGCTGAGCGAAATAAGCCAGTCAGAGAAAGATATGTATCACATGATCTCACTCATATGTGGAATATAATGAACCAAATAAACTCATGAACAAAAATAGACCCAGAGACATAGTAGCATGAACAGACCATTGAACCTCAGAGGAAAGGCAGGTTGGGAAGAGATCTACCAATGAACTTGTATGCATATATGCATCACCCTTGGACACAGACAATGCGGTGGTGAGGGCCTGGGGAGGGGAAGGGGGAGGGGAGTGGCTGGAAGGAGGACCTATGTAATACTTTCAAAAATAAAGATTTTTTAAAAGTGGGATACAGAGTTTGATAACTTGACAAGGTGGCTCCCACTAGATGTATACATTACACACATACATACACGCACACATGCACACACACGCAAATACTTTGAATTTGTTAATATTCTGTTCCCCAATTAATTTGCACTCAATGCTATAGACCCAATGATAATTCTTGCCTGAATAAATTATGATATCAATGATTTAAAAAGTGATTTTATAATATTATCATCAATTACACATTTTTTCACCCAACAGTCTTCTGAAAAAGTTTTTCCTTTTCCCTCTCCTCTCTTTTTTTGTGTGGGTTGGTACTCTTTTCGTTGTTCAATGTGCTAAAATCCACTGTAAGCAGTTGCTCTGATGTTTAAATTCCTCGAGGTCGGACAGTAGTTTCCCTCCATGCCTCCACCAGTCTCTATGCACTTCCTTGCTTTCCGGTGCATTAACTCACCTGTACCTTCTCTCACCCAAAGCTGTTCAGTTCTTTCTCCAAAGAGGCCAGTTCCTTTTACTGCGAAATGAATTAGGACAGAGAACTGTCTAATTCTCTAGCATACCAGAGAAATCGCTCTACTTCCGTGTATTCTCCGTCTGTGTATTGCCGTCCTCCTTTCTGATGTTTGTGGTATCTAAGAAAAGGCCTCTCTGAACATCGTGTTTGTAATGAGGCTGTTGTACCATTTGGGTAGGCCATTAGCTCAAGAATATCGTGAGAGGGTTTGGGAACAGTGGGTTATAGCTTCTTAAAATTTTTGTCTATCTTTTGCCCTGGCTGGGGTGGTTAAATGGTTAGAGTGTCGGCCTGAGCACCAAAGAGCCACAGGTTCAATTCCCAGTCAAGGGCATGTACCCGGGTTGCGGGTTCACTCCCTGACCCCAGAAGGGGTGAAGAGGTGAGTGGGGGAGGCAACCAGTCCATGTTTCTGTCTCACATACCTCTCTCTCTCTCTCTCTCTCTCTCTCTCTCTCTCTCTCTCTCTCTCTCCTCCCTCCCTTCCACTCTCTGAAAAGCAATGGGGAAAAATATCCTCTGGTGAGGATTAACAACAAAAAATGTTTATGTTAAGTTTACTCCACACCCACCCTATTTCAAAAAGCATCGAGGCGCCTTAAAATGTACAAACAAGAGACTGTAGCACGTCCTTACACGTGCACAGCGCACTGCAGGCCGCGGAGTGACATGGAGCCGGACAGGTTGCTCCCTGGTGTTCGCGCCCAGAGCCTTCCTCCCCCTGCAGGTCAGTGCGTCCTCCCGACTGGCTCAGAGCCGCCCGGACAGGGAGGCCGGGCCCCTCAGCCGTGTCCCAGGCAGGACACGCCCCGGAGCTTAGAGACCTTCCCCGGCGCCGAGAGGCGGCGGGTCTAAGTGTCCACCTTCCGCCCGGCGCCGTTTCCGATGCCCGGACTCAGCGGGGCGGCTCGGGAACTCTGCTCTGACCTGAGGGCCAGCCCCGGTGCTGTTGGGCTCCCGGCGCCCCTGCCGCGCCGAGGCCACCCTCCCGCTCCCCGCACCGGCCTCCCCGAGCGGCTTCCCCTGGGCAGTCACTGGGCCTTTGTCAGACAGAAGCGGCGGGTTCCAGGTCCCGGGGGCCAATGCGGGGCCTGCGGGCGGAGTGGGCGCTGGGGTCCTGTGTTGTTACCCAAGTGCCAGGCCAGACCTCGGGGCTTGTTCTCGGATCCAGACAGAGAAGTAACTGGGGGACAGGCGGCGAGAGGGGGCAGTGGGACCCCCCTCACCAGGGGAGGGGGCAGTGGGGCCCCGCTCACCAGGGGAGGGGGCAGTGGGGCCCCGCTCACCAGAGGAGGGGGCAGTAGGGTCCCCGCCCGCTCGCCGGGGTGGTGCCCTGCGACGCTCCATCTGCACCTGGTGCCAGTCCCGCCAGCCTCCCGGCCTCAGGGACGGGGAGGGGGCCGCTGCCCGGCTGTCCCAGCGCAGGTGCCATAGGAAACAGAGCAACCGGCTTGCAGGGCGGGGGCGGGAGCTGCGGGGGTCCGAATGCAGCCGCCTTTCCTGGCTGAGGGGCTCCCGGCTCCCGAGTCCCTGTCCCTCCAGCGCCTCCCTCTGCCCGGCAGGAGGGGCCAAGCCTGAGGAGGGGCGTGTCCCATTCACCGCGCGAGTGTGTATGTGTGTGTGTATGTGTGTGTATGTGTGTGTGTATGTGTATGTGTGTGTGAGTGTGTATGTGTATGTGTGTGTGTGTGTATGTGTATGTGTGTGTGAGTGTGTATGTGCATGTGTGTGTGAGTATGTGTATGTGTGTGTATGTGTGTGTGTATGTGTGTGTGTGTGAGTGTGTGTGTGAGTGTTTATGTTCACGCGTATGTTTGCATGTGTGTGTGTGTGCGCGCGTGTGTGCATGTGTGTGTGTGTGTGTTGACAAATCATGAACCAAAGGCCATAATTATAAGGAATGATGCTTTGGTCTCAATAAAATAAAAACCCTCTAATCACAGGGGTGTCTATGCCCTGAGTGGATTGGACTCGTGGGGGGAGCACGGGGAAGGGGGGAGAGGGGGCTCCCACCCCCGCAGCAGGCCCCAGACAGGCTGGTGCCCATCGTGCCTGCCTGCCAGGGTCGCCGCGGGCTCCTCAGCTCCACTGGCTGGTAGATGCTCGGCTGCTCCCAGCGCCTCCAGATGAGGGAGGCCCCTTGCGGTGCCGCCCAGGAGTGGGCGCCTGTGGCCATCGGGGTGGCCAGTGGCGATGGTGGTGCCTGTGATGGTGCCGCCTGGTCTGGGTGCTGCCTGTGGGCACAGCGGCTGCCTCTGGCGCTGGTGCCCAGCCGGAAGCTGCTCTGGACTTTTAGTTCCCTTTCCCTCCAGCCTGAATGAGCATCAGCAGGGCAGCCCCCCTGGGAACACGGTCTCCTGCCCCTTCCCCTCTGCTCCTCCTGGGCTTGGGCGGTAAATGCTTCCGCCCTTGGGGAGACGCTGTCTCATCGCTTTTGGGAGGAGGGGGCAGCCTGCTTGCGTCTCATCTCATCGGTGCTGTGTGTAGACAGTTGCTATTTCCATGTCCCCCAGTGCACAAGTCTCTTGTTTCCACAACATGCAACTTACTGTTGAGCCCATCAACAGGCATAAGGTTTTGGATTTTATGTTTTTTACACACATATTCTTCCATTTCTTTTATTTTTGTTTATTTTTATGTTTGTTATAAACACCTGAATATACTTTTTAAATGCTGGGGTGGTTTATCGTCAACTCTGTAATTTCTGTGTCGGTTTCTACTATTTTCTCTTGATGATCAATCACACATTTGCTTCTTCGGGTCTTGTATTTTGCTTGGGTGCTGGACGCCACGCTGCTCATCCTGAGGTAGCCATATGCTGATAGGGTTCAGTAGATATAGTGCTTCGTTTGGCAACAACTTATTAAATTTCAGACAGACTTGGTCCGTCCGAGGCTTGCTTTTAAAATAAGTCCAGGTGCATCGAGAGCAGCCATGACCGATTCTGAGTTCTCTACGGCGTGACTCCTCTTCGTGAGTCTCTGCGCCCTGGTGGCCAGCGAGGAGGGCTTCCCGCGCCCGTGCGAGCTGCAGCCTCACAGGAGAGGCTCAGTCCTCAGTCGTGTCCATCCAGGCCTCCTGGGACCCCATCCAGGTACTGCAGCTTGGTGTTCAACCAGAGAATCAAGAAGAATCTTCATGACATTTCGGAGACTCTTTTTCTGCTTAAAACCCTCCTCTCTGGTACTCACCCCTGCAAACTCCAGCCATCTCGCCATTACCACTCCTACTCCCTGCATCCAGTATTGTTGTTTTTTTAAAACTGATTTGAGAGAGAGAGGAAGGGAGAAAGAGAGAGAAACACCAATGCGCTGCCTCCCACACTCCCATACCGGGGACCGCGCCTGAAACCTGCACGTGCCCTGACCAGGAGTGGGACTGGGGCCTCCTGATGCGCAAGACAATAGCCCCTGGGCCATGTGGGCCAGGCTCCTCCAGGCTCGGAAAGCTGTGCTCCTGGCCACAGCAGGTCTGCTTCTGCCCATGCCCCTTCCTGAGGCCTCACCTGACAAGAGCTTCCTGGCAGCTCCGAGTGGAGCCCAGGCCCTTGTGGGGCAGGGCCTGAGCCCGACAGCGCAAAGCTGGCTTCTGGCCCCACCACCTCCCGGCTGTGCGGCTTCAGGCAGAGAATGGAGACTCAGTGTCCCTGTCAGATGAGGACGACGCTCCATCTGGGTGGCTGGGAGGACTCAGTGAGGCGGTGCCTTTGGCTGCTGCCCAGCGTGCGATCAGCACTCTCCTGTCTCCCTTCTTAGTTCTGTCCTTCCTTCAAGGCCAATAGATCCAGAGGTTAGCAAATAGTCTCCTTTCAGCAGAATGCTCTCTCCTATTGGGGTCCGAATGGCCAGTCCCCAATTCCAGCTCCCACACCCCTGCTGGCTCCATCCTCAGGACAGTGCTGACCGAGCCTCTCTGGTCCTCACACCCTGCTTCTCTGCCAACCCCGACCCTGCCTCAGCTTGGCCAGCACCACGCTCACCGGCCAGCCCACTGCTCGGCTTCCTGTCCCCTCTCGTCCAGTCCCACCTCCACGCTGTGACCAGCCGACCTTTCTATGTTAGGACCGGATCCTGTCACTTGGCGTGTGTCAGAGCTGCCCACATGCCTCCCCAAGCAGTCCCTGCGGTCTGCACAGCACGGACCCTGGCAGCGCATTTCTCCCCCCGCCCGTGTCCTAGCACAGCACCCACCCAGCTGGGAGCCTGGAGAGTCATTAAAAGACGTGTCAGGACTGAGACTGAGCCTGGACTGTGGAGCCCAAATAACATGGAGAATTAAGTTGACAATAATGTATCAATATTTGTTCATAACTGTAACGATTCTGTAGAAAACCAGAAAGAGGAGAAATTAAAAGTAAAATAAGAGAAACCTATGGCATCAACCTGGAAACCTGAAGGACTTGGGTGATTTCCAGTAAAAATACATGTTAATAAAACAGAATGTAAAATGAAGACACTACAAACAGACCAATTAGCTAACTAGACCAAGCTGTATCCTCTCCCCCTTCCTCTGCTCTCACCCCCTCAGGCCTACAGGACACAGAGCACCAGGGAGCCCTCTGTACTCCCAGGGGGTGGGGCGGGTATAAGCTGACCAGCCTCTGGGGTTCACCTGACACACGCCTGTGGCAGCGATGGAGGTGCGGCTGCAATCAGGCGGTATAGCCTGCTCACCGGCCCTTGAGGAACAGAGAAAACAGGCTCTACCCACAAACACACTGCACTGTCACTCACGCCATTTCTATTCCTTTAGAAAACATATTTTCTGAGAGGTTTTTATACCAAAGTGTCTTCTGCAACACAGAAGTTCAGTAGTGAGATTTCTCCAAGTTTACCTTATGCACATGGTGTGTCCTTAAAGAGGTCAGTGTGTGAAATGTGATGTGTGGTTGGCCATTTCTGTGCAGTCAGAGGCACAGAGGGCAGAGCAAGCCTGCATTAGTGCTACTGTCACAGTTCCTGGAGTTTTCGCACCTTTATCTCCAACTCAGGGGCAGGAAACAAAGGCAACACGGACTTCACACCCACAATGACCGCAGGAATCTGCAAAACCAAGTTCTTACAGGAGCTAAAGGTCAGGGACATGGGCAACCAGAAGGGAGGCTGGCAGCTCACCAGGAGCAGGTGCCCGTGTCTGGGGAAGCCCCCTTCTCCACCTGCCAAGAACCAGCACCACCGCAGCCTGCCCCCGAGTCCTGCTGTTTTGAGCCACGGCTTTGGTATGGGTTGTTACTCAGTAGCAGGTAACTGGGACTGTAGCTTCAGTAGTTAAGGAAGCAATAAGAAATATTTTACTGGCTGACACATTACCTGATTATATTGTGCATATTAGCACAGCTGAAGAGAGATGGCAAAATATCATAATCATGAATGCCTAGGATTGATGAGTATTATTTACCATATGTTGAGTAACCATAAATTATATTATCTTTAAACTAGAACAAAGTGATACTTATCTAATAAACCTTTTGAAATTTTTGTAAAACTCAACATTGCTACAAATATAATCTCAGTAGACACACTACCTTTTATAGTATAAGAAGAGTAATTGCCATCAGCTGTAATACCTTCAAATGAGGTCTGAAACAGATAGAGAAGCCATAAAAAGGAGTAAAGCAAGAAAAAAATGTATACTGATAATTTTACATAGACAATAAAGAAACCTTAGTTGTAAAAATATAATCTATACTAATAAAAGGGTAATATGCTAATTAGACCAGGTGGACGGGACATCTTCCGGTCGTCCTGCCTTCCTTCCAGACAGAGCCACAGGTGGAGGGGCTGAGGCAGAGACAGTTAGGGGTGAGCAGGCCGGCAGGGGAGGGCAGTTGAGATTGATTTCAGAGAGGAAGGAAGAGGGAGAGTGATAGAAACATCAATGATGAGAGAGAATCATTGATCGGCTGCCTCTTGCATGTCTCCTACTGGGGACCAAACCCACAACCTGGGCATGTGCCTTTGACTGGAATCGAACCCGGGACCCTTCAGTCCTCAGGCCGAGGCTTTATCCACTGAGCCAAACCAGCTAGGCTGAAGATGCTTCTTAACACAGAAGTAATTCCAATTGTCTACAGTCTGCTTTTCCGCAGGCGGCTTTAGATCTATGGCTGGACTTTGACCAGCCTTACTCACCTTTGTAGACCCTGCGAGCGCATAATACATGTTTGCTGAATGACTCGCTGAAGAAAAATGACCATTCACCATCATTACTATGTTCCAGTTGTGTGTGTGTTTAAATCTGGGCATGTTCAAAACTTTGATTTTTTTCAAAATATATTTTTATTAATTTGAGAGAGCGGAAGGGAGAGGGAGAGAGAGAGAGAAACACCAGTGATGAGAGAGTCCCCTGACTATAGAATCGCACTGTGACCCCCTGGTTCATGAGTTGATGCTCAAACACTGAGGAACACTGGCCTGGCCAAATCTTTGATTTTTAAACCACTTCAGCAAACTACCAAAAAGAAAAACAAAGAAAATAAAAAAATAAAGACAGAAAGCAGGTCAAGCAGCTGTTTTTTTGTTTGTTTGTTTTTTTACTCTTTTACATGTGAAAGATATTTTGAAGCATTATCTCAAGAAAATGGTTTTTCACCGAAACCGGCTTGGCTCAGTGGATAGAGCGTCGGCCTGCGGACTGAAAGGTCCCGGGTTCGATTCCGGTCGGGGGCGTGTGCCTGGGTTGCGGGCACAGGAGGCAGCTGATCGATGTTTCTCTCTCATCGATGTTTCTAACTGTCTCTCTCCCTTCCTCACTGTAAAAAATCAATAAAAATACATTTTAAAAAAAGAAAATAGTTTTTCATTTCTTATTCAGAAACTTCGTTATAGTCTATGTGTCAGGCACAATTTAGTACAAAAACAAACTAAATTATTAACCTATTTTGTGAAATGAAACCTAAACCAATCTGCATTGTTTCAATAAGCCCTGGTTACTAGAGTGCCAAACAGATATTAAACAATTAACAAAACATTATCCAAAATGTATTTCCTTTTAGATGACAGATAATCATTGCAATGACTGGAAAGTGATTTTCTAGCAAAGAAGCGGCCCGAGAAGAAAGCTGATCGCCCGAGGAATCAGCTGGGGAAGTGCCAGCAAGGACCCGCCCGGGAGGGCTGAGCTGGCCCTGAGCCCGGCCTCTGGTCCAGCCGGAGGCTCCTCCCGACCCCAGGTCGCTCTACACGAGCCACAACTCGGGGAGCAGCGCGGCAGCCCCGGCCGGCCCACCCCTCCCGGTCGGTCACCCCTCCCGCCTCCCTCCCTCCCAGCGCGGGTCCGGGTCCGCCTCGCGCACAGCTGCGCGGGGGCACCTCCTCGGGCGCCTGCAGATGGGGCAGAGGAGCGCTCGCCTCTGCTGTCCGCCCCCCACGCGGGACACGTCACCCCCACCGCCCCGCCGCGCTTACCGGAAAGCAGCCCGAGGGAAGACCGCAGTGCCCTTCCCACCCGCGGGCCCAGGGGGGAGGCGCTGTCCGGGGTCGGGGAGGGGGGGAGAGGGGGGCTGTCGGGTGGGGGGGGGGTAGAGGCGCTCTCCGGGGTGGGGAGGGAGGGAGGGGCACTGTCCCGGGTGGGGGGAGAGGGGGCTGTGGGGGGGAGAGGGGCGCAGTCGGGCGGAGAGAGGCGCTGTCCCGGGTGGTGGGGGGGGAGAGGGGGGCTGTCCAGGAGAAGAGGGTGGCGGGGAGGGGGCGCCCACTGCCTGCGCGGCGGGCTTGGAGCGTGGAGCGCGCGCCGCCCTCTGACCTGGGTGCGGGGGGCCGACGGGCCTCGGGGAGCCGCCTGGAGTCAGCGCGGACGCGGCCGAGGGGAGGCGGCCGCTCAGGTCCGTCACAAGCTCTTTCAGCTGCGGAGGAGCCCGGGCGCGGCTCACCTGGGCATCTGACCTTGAAAAGCTTAGTGAGAAAAACGTGCGTCTCCTAGTCTCACCCACCCACACTCGGTCAGTCCGGGAATCGCCTTAACGAGAGGAACAGGTTCATCCATTTTCCTGTGGGGCCCGGAGTGCCCGCCCCCCTTGTTACTGCGGCTGGTGAACGAGGAGGGAGAGCAGGGAAGACGGGGTGTTCTTGGTGTATATGTAGGTGAGATTGAAATTAACTTTAATAAGTAACACAGTTAATACTGTGTCTATTTCTATCCATTTTTCTTCTCTAGATGGAATCCAAAAAGATTTGATAGCTTTTTGGGAACTGGAGAAAGAAGGGAGGATCTATTTACCAAATCATTAAATTTATTCACAGATCTTTGTTGTAAGCCTTTCAGTTGACTTGTGTGGGTGAAATAAGGTGGGGTCAGGAGTATCAGAAATGGAAGGCAAGGCTTTAAAAAACCACTTAAGAGTGGTGAGCTTGGCCAAAAATGGCTCTTGCAAATGTAGCTTCAGTGCATGTATCTTTTCCAGATGAATGTGAGAAGTTTAAAACCCTGGGAGGTGCACGTCAATGTTTGGACAATCCGGGCAGACGTGTTTCTTGTGCACACTTTTTCCAAGTCCCGGCTGGAATTGGAACGGCTATGGAGCAGGTTAAACTAGTGTAGTGTTTAAACGTTTTTATTTAACACACAATAGCTTGAAAAGCAACTACTGAGATCTTAATCCACACTCTCAACTGTCCGAGTTCTGCCCCTCTGATCAGCGTCCGTGCGGCCTCACCCTGAGCTTAGGAGTCTGCCCGCTGGCTCCGAGGGCCTGGTGCTGGCTGCTCTGTCGGAGCGGAGCGCCCGCCGTGGGTGTGGAGGAGGCGGGCGTGGGCTCTGCCGTCAGGGAGCTCCCCTGGCACACTGGCCCCAGGGCACCTGCCACCGGGAGCTGTGCCTTGTGTTAACGGGAGCTCCTCAAGCCCCTCCAGGCCTCCTGCTCCCGGGGCCCTGACGTGTCTCCCGCACAGTGGCTGGTGCAGAACTGATGTGTGACGTCCGTGTGCTGCCTGCTCCTGGGGCGCCCGCAGGTGCCTGCCCTGAGGTACCCGCCTTCAGGTGCCCGCTGGCTGCTGCGTGACACCTGAGCGGAGCTGAAGAGCTCGGGGCTGTCTGGACTCTCTCTGGCCTCAGAGCTCACAGTCTCCTACCCACTCCCGCCGTTAGAAAGCGGGGGTGCCCTGGGGCAGCGCCACACTCAGCACACAGGCGAGAGGACAGAGACGGGACAGGTCTGGCCACACGTGCGTCTGTGAGACCCGCGGTGGTGGCGGTGGTGGCCGGGCCCCTGCAGTCCTCCCGGGAGTGGCGTGGCTGCTGGTCCTTTCCAGGGGCCTCTGCGGAAACCTACCCACCTCACTGCGTCAGAGAGCCATGTGGGCATTTGGCCGGTTGCCAAGAATGTCTGTCCGATCGTCTATTCAGGCCCCGGGGAAGTGACTCCAGCGTGGGCCCTCGGGTCCCTGGGCCACGGGAGTGGGTGCTGGGCCAGCCATCGCCTGTCCCCTGGACCGCGGGCCTCTGGGCCCCCGTGGCAGTTGGAGTCGGGAATTAGCACATGTGAGAGCCAGTTTCTATGAACCCTGAGGTGGAGGCATCGGCTGCCCGTCGCTCTGCACGGACCGGACCGTCTCTGGGGGAGGCGTGGCAGGGACGCAGGCACGGGGCGGTGGTGCTGGCTCCTCGCCAAGGGCACAGCCAGCCCCGCAGGAAACGCCCTGGGCTGAGCTGCGGTTAGAAACTGGTACTCAAGTCAGTTGCTGGTTACAAGACCTGGTCTTTTTTAATTGCCAATAACAAGCGACGCCCTTTCAAGCCTAGACTCATTCAGTAGCTGCTGCCACGGTCCTTGTGGGTCCGAGTGCTGTGCTGTGGACCGTCTCCCACAATCCACACCCCCCCCGGGGGGGGGGACCGGCGCTGCTGGAAGCCTCTGCCGCCGGCACCCGCTCTCAGAGGCGGAGGCGGCGGGAGCCTTTGGCTGCTGCTTCTGCCTCCTGCTCGGGGCGCTCGGGCATCTCAGCGCAATAATCATCTCAGCGCAATAATCTCAGCGCCATGAACTGAGGCCGAGCCGCCGCCTCCGCGGACAACGCGCAGCCACTTCCCGCTCCAGGACACACCGCGCGCGGCCCGTCTGCCCGCCTGCCCGCCTGTCTACGGGCCTGGCGTTGGGCTCAGCCCAGCCTGCGGTCCTCCCCTCCGCCCTCTCCCGGGCCGCAGGGATCTGACCGTGGGTTTTATCCAGACTTTGCTTCATCCCGAGTCACCTGTCCGGACCTGCCGGGCAGTTTGAAATCAGGTCCCCGTTATGGGTGTGGAGGGGTCAGGGGGGTGAAGGACGGGTCTCGGAGAAGGCGCCCTGGGCAGGCCAGCGCCGGGCGAGGCAGGCGGGTGCCGGGAGGGAAGGTGTGGTCTCAGACGCCAGAGGACGGACTCTGTCTCCTCAGAAGCGAGGCTCAGAGTGACGAGGTCAGCGCTCTCTGCCCTGGTCGGTACATTATAATTTCGCCATCTGCACGGTGAGGTTTGTGTCTGTTTCCAGCAAGATAAGCCCCGTGAGGGTTGGAAGTAGGTGGTGGTTTTAGGCTATGACAGACGGTCCCTGGTGGTCTGACTAGGACCTGAGCGGAGGTCATTTTCTTTCTGTAAAGGCCCCAGTGGGTGGTGAGAGCCGCCCAGGCCACAGTCCGCGCAGTGGCTGCTCCTGCTGTGGGTCTGCAGCCGATTCCCACTGGGAGGAAGCGTCGCTTTGCCATCTGTCACCACACCAAGCCCTCCCCCCGCTCCTCCCTCCCAGGGTCCCTTCCTGGTGTGAGTTTACATAAGACCTGAAGGTAGAAACCACACAGTAAAATATAATAGAAATCATTGTTTATTACCTAGAAAGTTATTGCTTAGGTAACTAAAAGGTAAAAATATTACTCAAAGGCAGTGATTTCCAACCGGTATGCTGCGGGAATTTTAAAACTATTTAGTCGGGGCACCGACCTCTTTTCCCTTAGATGTCAAATGAAAAATGCCAACAGCCAGCACAATAGCCATCTGTGGGAATGAATAAAAATACACTATATACAGACTCATAGATACGAAACAGACTGACAGCTGTCAGACGGGAGGGGTGTTGTGCCGGGCTGGATGAAAAAGGTGAAGGGATTCACCAAAAAGGAAAAAAACGCATCGACACAGAGAACAGTACACGATTACAAGAGGGAAAGTGGTGGTGGGGGGTGGGGGGGGAATGAAAGGTGGAAGGGAAGGAGACTTGACTTTGGACACAGGCACAGATGATGTGTTATAGAAATGTACACATGAAACCAAATAAATTCAGTACAATTTTTCTAAAAAGCGTGTCATAGTGAATAAGTGAATTACTGGAGAACATTTCCATTGAGACACTTGTGGAGGGAGGCTGAAATGATGCCATTCAGAGTGCCCACCGACAAGGTAAGCCTTTCCAATGCTGGGACACAGCCCGGCAGCGTGAGTGCGGATCGACACAGGACGGGCCTGTGGGACAGGGGGCCTGTGGGACAGGGGCGCTGGTTGCCATCAGATAGATAAGCGACTTTGATGTTTGTGATGGGAAAATGTAATTTGACCACTTGTGGGTTTACAGGATTATAATGGTCCTTGCAGTGTTTTGAAGGAATATTACATATACCTTGTGATCCATGTTCTCCCATCCTGTCTTTCTCACAAGTCTCAGATTTTCTGTAAAGGTTTTTATTATTATAAACAGATTGTATTTTCATACTCTTCAGTTTTTATTTTTCCTGCTTCTCTTTTTCTCTCCCAATCCCATTGAAATCAAATCTAATCCTTGGCTAAGTGTTCTAACAGACCCTCACTGCTCCTGACGTCTTGTTCCTGTAGGAAGGGATTATGACGAGAGGAAGCTGTGATTGCGGAGAGGCCTCTGGGAGAGCAGTCAGCTCTGGGATTTGCTGAGGTGCTTGTAACACTATTCAAAAGTCAGAAGCTCTGGGCCTCATTTTCTCGTCCCTAATATAACGAAATTAGACTATATAATTCCTATGAAGCATGAAGGGAGACTAGAGTGAAACAGTTTTGCTGTCTTTCCAAAGGCACACCCCAAGGACATCTGGAGACCAGTGGAGAACATCCTGCTCTCTCCCAGGTCTCCAGTCCAGTGAGGTGATAGGGGCCTGTCTCAGGAATGTGGTGCCTGGTGACCAGAGTTCTAGCTTCTGTATTGTGCTGTCACTGAGGAAGTGACATAAAGTTTGCAAGGTTCCATGACCTGTATGTGTTCCTTTAAGCACACTTGCCCGGAAAGCCCTCTGGGCTTTTGACTGACACCCCCAGAAACACTCCAAGTTCTCCAACTCAGCTTTCCCCTCCCCCAGCTCCCCGTTCTTGCCACCAGGGTCCCAGCATTCAGGAGAGCCCAGTGAGACCTGTGTTGTCTGATCGGTTTAGTATCCTGGCAAAGCCACTGTGTCCTCCTCGGCCTTCCCAGGAACCCTGCCGACACACGAGGGATGATGCAAGAAACACTTTTCTAGAGACCTGGACCGGTGCCTATGACATCAAACCTGCCACACCTGTGGGCGTTGTGACCTGCACCGGAAGCACAAACTCAGACAGGGCCAGATCATTAGATGGGTTGGGATGCGGCCTGGACGGCCACTTCCAGCAGGCCCGGGCTTCAGCACTGCGGTCCTGGGAGAGGCACGCCACCCTGGGCCACCTGGCTAGGTCTCCACCTATAAGAGGGTGAAATGGAGGAAACTAAGGGGTGACCACCCAGGCCATATCCCCTCCTATAGCCTGCCAGGACATAGCGCATCAGACCTGGGGCTGGCTGTGGGTCTACATGGTGGGCGGCCTCCACCTCCACTCCCCCTGGGCCCTGCCTAGGCACATGCACATTTTTGGTCCCAACTAAGTGTTTAGCCATTGGATTCTCCCCAACGAAATGCTGCCATGGGGATGAGGTGGAATCCCTAGCAGAGCGCAGTTGGGGAGGGCGCCCCCTTCCGGGCTCCCCGGGACATCGCACCCCCCGGGGAGCCGCTCTCCCCCGTCTTGCATCTCCAGGAAGCTCAGAAGGTGGATGAGAGGCAGCTGGTGGCTCAGCAGGGACAGATCTAGTCCCGACTCAAGGGCGGGCAGGACGGAGGGTTCGGGGAGCTGAGCACCAGGTCAGCCAGGGGGCCCAGGGCTCAGAGGGCCTGGAGCCCTGGCGCCGCAGGCTCTTGAGGCTCCCTGAACGCGCCTGATCTCGGAAGCTAAGCAGGGTTGGGCCTGGTTAGTACTTGGATGGGAGACCACCTGGGAATACCAGGTACTGTAGGCTTTTGATTGCCATTTTTTGAGCCCGCCCCATCCGCCCTTTGGCGGTGTGGGGGGAACCTCCCATCCCCCCCCTACTCCCAGAACTGAACCCCTACCTCCCCCGCCCACCCTCCTCCGCCCTCAAAAATTAGGAAATGGTGTCTCGCGCCTAACAGACAGCAGCCCTGCGTTGCACCCGTGCAAGCCCCAAGCGTTCTGTGCTCTGCGGGGGCAACAGGGGACCCACAACCGGGGGAACCCATCGAACCCCCGGTGCTGCGGAGGGAGGTAGCTCCCCAACTGCTAAGGGAACCCCGCGGGCCGCACCCAAGGCCCAGGCCGCCCCTCACTTTGTGCCATCCTTCGGGGGGCTTCGTCCTACCCACTGGCGGTGGACACCCCCTTCCGCATTTCAGGCAATCACACCCCCAAAGGAAGGCGCCCTCCTGCGTCTTTTCGAAGCTCAGGAGATGGGCAGGCCAGAGACAGCTGATGGCTCTGCAAGAAGAGATTTGGTCCGAGGCTGGGGCGGCTGGTGTGCGGGGTCGGGTGGCGGAGCACCGGGTAGGGGAGGGGGGTGCGGGGACAGGGCTTTTGGATGTTTCTGTTTTCCTTGCCCAAGCTCCGCCCCGTGGCCCAGGCAGGGCCAGCCCTGAGGTCCACTAGGACGCCCGCCCCCTTCCCGCCACTCTGCAACACTCCACCTCCCCAACCCCAAACACCCACCCTGGGCCCAGGAGAGCAGCTCGGCCACTGCCCTCCTCGCCTTGGCGGTGTTGAGGGTTTGGTGGGGGGACCCCTGGGGCTACTCTTGGATCTCCCACCCCCGGCCACCACGACCTCCACCTCCAATCAGGGAAAGGCGTCTCCCGCCTGACAGAGGGCACCCCTGGATGGGAGGGATGTGTCTGTGAGGCTAGTGGAAGAGGCTCCAGCGGTTTTAGCTCAGGGGACAGAGCGCAGGCCTGTGGATGGAAGGATCTTGGGTTGGATTGGGGTCAAGGGCACTTACCTCCCTTGCAGCTGGATCCCTGCCCCCTAGGGGCGCCTGCCAGAGGCCACCAATCCAGGTGTCTCCCTCACATCCATGTTTCTCTCTGCCTCTCCCGGGTTTTTCCAGTCTCCATAAAAGTCAAGGGAGAGCTATCCTGGCCGAGGATTATGAGAAATAATTAATTAAATAAATAAATACATACATACATAGATAAATAAATGCAGGTGGAAGTGCTGAACACTCTCGGGGGAATCTGATATCTGGCTCTCCTGGGTCCTCTTAATCCCATGGGGACAGCGCCCTCTGTACCCACCCTCAACTCTGGGCCCACTCTGACTGCCGGTGCTCTGGTCTCTAGCTCCCGGACCAGGATTGGAAGAAGTTGTACTAGTCCAACTGAGTCTCCATGACCACCTGGGTGGAGCTCTGATAAGGCAACGCCTGGTGTCCGGGCCATTGGAAAATTGCCTGGGTCTCACCACAGTAGGAAAACCCACCATGAAGTCATTTTCCCTGATCAGGTGCGCAGGGTTGTCTGAATAGACTTCCAGCCATGAAGGAATAAAATGAGCCCTCAACCCCTAGGATTTCCAGAGGGTACGGGACCTTGGTCCCCAGCACTCACTTCCTCTTGTGCCCCCCATGACCTGAGGTAGGCACTTGAGAGACCTAGCAAATATACATATATATTTTAAAGAGGCTGTGGAAGACTTGTCAGGACACTTCACTGGAAGATACAGAAAACCCCGTGACCAGCCACAGGCTGCCCTCGCGCTGTGGACACTGCCTCCTCACTGACAGAGGCACCTGGCCAGCAGCTGGGAGCTGCATGGGGATGGCACTGTGCAGAGCTGGGGCGTCAGGAGGGAACATTCGCACATTCATGTCACTTAACTGTAGCTGCTGCCAGCAGCTCTGAGGCTTTCTCAAATAGGATCCATTGAAAGAAAATAGACTGCTGTGTGTGTGTGTTATAAAAGTTAGTGCTTTTTATTTATTTTTAAAGTTTACTTAAAGGAGAAAACATGGAGGACAGACTTCCCAGTCTCTCCAGGGTGACCTCCCCTCCCCTCCCTGACCTGCCCTCCCCTGCCCTGCCCCTCCCTGCCCTGCCCCCCCCCCCCGCCCTGCCCTCCCTGCCCTGCCCCACCCCCGCCCTGCCCTCCCTGCCCTCCCTGCCCTCCCTGCCCTCCCTGCCCTGCCCCACCCCCGCCCTGCCCTCCCTGCCCTGCCCTGCCCTCCCTGCCCTCCCTGCCCTGCCCCCCCCCCGCCCTGGCCCTCCCTGCCCTGGCCCTCCCTGGGGAGAATCCCAAAGCTCTGCTAGAACTTTCTGAGAAGGGAGTACACTCGCCTTTATCCCAGCCTCCCCTCTCCCCACTGGCCTGTCTCCCCTGACAGCCCCTCCCGTGTCTCCCCAGGAGTCCTCCAGGAAAGCTCTGCCCAGGCTCCTTCTCCCCAAACAGCGAGTGCCACCCCCTTGTGAGCGACCATCGTGTTTAAGGCCCCAGCACAGTCCCACCTGCTAGGTCCTGTCAGGGGCAATATTTGAAACTGGCAAAAAGGAAAGAAAGACACTCACATACCACAAAGGAACGACGTCAGTGACTGAAACTGCTGGAAGGCAGGGGCTGGGAGACTCCAGGGGGGAGGAGCCCTGGGGGGCTGCACGGAGGAGGGGGCTGATGGTGGGTGTGGCCAGCAGCCACCTTGGTTCCACTGAAGCCACAGAAAGGAGCAGAGGATCCGCCTCCTGGGGAAGCACACACACACACACACACACACACACCCCTCACCGAGGGCAGCGCAGAGATGCGGAGGAGCCAGGAACTAAGGCTGCAGGCAATGTGGCCGCTGTTATGCCCAGATTTCAAGATCCCCAAGGAAACCACACCAGGGAACTAGCCAGTCCGATGCAAAAGCAGAGGGTCTCTTATACAAGCTCTCTTGCCCCCCCCCTTGCCTCCATTACTGGGTGCAAGAGAGAGCCCCAAATCCCAAGAGAACAAAGAATTTATAGGGCTTGGGGTCGGGGGTTGGGGCAGGATGCAGCTAGGGTCTGGTTACACAAAGACGGGGGGGTGGCCAGCATACTTTTGGCCTTGGGCTAGTTTCCCCCGTTTTTCCATTGGCCGAGATAAGGGTAGGCTGAGTAACTGACACACCCTGAAGGACACAGCCATCAGTCCTGCTCTGTTCTTTCATTCCCCCCTTGTCTTGGAACTTCCGGCTCAATCATGAGACGGACTGCATTTCTATTCCACCGTTGCTAGAGGCCCGTACTGGGCACACAGAACTATCAACTGAACTATTTCTATATACTTAACAAATGGTCCAGTGGAAGGGAAAGAAACCATTTTAGCTTTAACAGTTTCTATTGAAATAGGATTTTTCTTCTTAAAATTCCTCCATGGCTATTAAAAAGACTGTCCTGATGTTTGCATAAATACAACAAGAATGGTAACTGACTACCTTTGCTGGAATTTCATGGTTGAATCTTAATGTGCCCCATAGGGCCAGGAAGCCAAGCCATCCAGCTGCCTTGAGGCCTGCCTGCAGTATCTGCTGAGTTAGGTGAATCCCTCACCTGTAGCAATTCCACCTGAGCCCACGCTCCAGGCTTTAAGGCCCATCTCAGTAGCCCTCCTACTTGTTGCGGCCCAGAGTGTGTGGGGGTTCTTCAGGGATGCAGAGGCATCTTTACTGCTCCCCTTCTACTCTTACCAACCGCCAGTGATGGTAGGGCATGGGCGTGACACTCCAGCACCAGCCATCTTCAGGGCTCTCAAGCAGGATACCAGGCTTTCTTCGTGGCATTCTTAGTGGCTTCAAGTCTTTAGAGCTCAGACAGGGCTCTTTAAAACATGATACTCCAGTCAAAGTTTTCCATTAATAAAACCACTATTAGAAACTAGTCTTATTGTATCTATGCAAAGCCTGATGTTTGCCATGACTTATTTAGCATTGCCAGATTTCGGAGAAAAACATACTGATCTGCTCTAAGATTTTCTGACTTTCCTTGCTAATTCCTTTTCATGGATTTAAAACAAAACAGTAACTGTTGGTATAAAACCTTCTTTCTATGCATAACCATGCCTCAGACCTTCTATTCTAAACAGGCTTTTTCCAGCTTTACTACCCCTGACATGGGCATGGTGACTCAGGCCTGCAAGACAGTACTACAGGCTGCCAACTGTTAGCTGTCTCTCAACAGAGACCAAAACCTGATGGGCACCCTTCCCTGCCCAGTTGGGCACCTGCCCTCTTGGCAGCTAGACACCCTTTACTTTTTGGGGGTCACCCCACACAGCTCCCTTCCAGGACAGCCAACATACATTCAAACCTGCAAAAGAATCAAAGGTTAATATAACATATCAATACAATGAAACATAATATTGGCATCATGGCCGCTTCAGGCAGCCAAATCTTCTACTAAACATGTGATCCTATAAATGGTCCTTGTCTCTTTGGAGCCATGAAGATGCAGGCATTATCTAAGGGTATTACACAGTATTGTGGGGGCTCCTGGTGACAGGAGCAATCGCGAGTCATGTTACCGGCATCAGGCAGGTCGAGCACGCCGTAGCTTGAGCTTGAGCGGGTTGCGTTGATCTCGATCGATGCTCCATTTGGTGATGAAGTCTTTCCGGGTCATGGTTGGATCTGCTGACCGGACGTGAGTGTGATGGACCCAGGTCGCAACGTCATCTACCTTGAGAGCGGTGGGGGTCGTCAGCACCAGTGTAGAGACCCTTCTGACGTGGCTCTAGGGTCTCCCGGTGGTGCCTTCTGACGTAGACCCAATCTCCTGGTCTGTGCTGATGAGGAGTTGGGGTTGGGCAGGTCTCATAGATGGCGCGGAGGAGCGGCCAAATGTCCTTGTGCGCCCTCTGGAGCCCTCTCAAGGAAAGAGATAGTTAAAGAAAAGCCACCCAATCCCCGCCAGTCTCTGAGTCAGATTCCTCCTCTCTTGGAGAACTTCAAAGTCCTGATGGCTTCTAGGTCCTTTAACCAGCAAGCCAAATGACACTGACCTGTATTGTTTAATTCAGCACAGGCAGGGGGAAGGGCCCATGAAATCTCTGCCCTGAGGAACTGTGAGCCCCACCCTTAAATGTCCCAATCAGACTAGAAAAGTCACAAATATCTTTTAAATATACCCCAGAATTCCAAAATCCCAACCTAGCACAGAATATACTTCCACACTTACATGAACAAATAATTATATCCAAGTAGACATACAAACATCAAATAAACATTTATACTTACACTCTTTTAGTGAACAAGTACTTTTACAATCCTGGGATTTTGAGCAGACAGGAACAGATGTGGAGGCCTCCCTTTTTCACATCCCAGGACAGGACTTTTGACCTATGTCTCATCCAGATGGAAACGGTACTCATATTGAACAAGGAAATCAAGACTAAATAGACATAATAACTAGATACATTCCCCATTAAGAACTTTGAGGTGCATGCCACATTTATACCACAAAATACCAACAAATCAGTTTCAGTTGTGTCGAGATACAGAACAAGTCCCTGAACAGAGGCGGTAGAAAACTGCCTAGGAATGCTTCTTTTTTAACTTTCTGAAAGGTCAGATTCGAACCCTTAGCCAGTCCAAGTTTCGACTTCCCTCCCATCACACCAAGGCTATGCTTTCCAGGTAGCTAGAACTCTTAGCCTCAATTTTTAGGTGATTAGAAATTTTTGAGACACAGAAATTTCACTAAATAATTTTAAACAACAAAGATACATATTTAAGCAATAAGGACATATCAATTTACAGAAGCAGAGACAGCATACAATTTAAACCACAGCCTTGGATAAACATATTATCTAGAGTCCTTGGGTAACATAGGTTATACTTAAGCATATCCTGGGTCTCCAGAACACTGAACTGGAGCCTTCTAAGATCAGTACTTTACTTTGGAAATTGGATTACTGTTATCCTGGCATAGCTGCTAAATTTCAAAATGGTCACAATTTTCCTGCTGGGGAATTCAAGAAGCAAAACTTAGCTATTCACATGTAAACCTGACTATCAACTTTCTGGTGGTACTTGCCTCAGGGTGGGAAATTTCAAAAGAGCTATTTTAAATCGCCTTGGGAAACCAGCCTGTATTTCTTTCTCAGGTTCATCTCCGCCATTTTTAAGGCCAAAACAGTCTTGGGTTTTTATTCTGTACACAGCAAAAGGTTAAGTTCAGCTCAAAACTATGCACACTCGTTTTTAAACTGGCCTTTTCCCTTTACATGTGCACAGGAATCCCGGATGCATTTATGAATTTGTAAAAGCTTTTCAATTCTCTATCTACAAGCCTTTTAAGAAATACAAGCTCTATTGTCAGCCCTTATAAAGCCAACTGCTTAAAACATTGGTTTATTATATCTTAAAAATAGTATTAAATAAATCCGAGAGGCAAGCACACTTTCTGCCCCATCCGCATTTCCACAGTAAAACTTTGCCTTAAAACTCCACCCCTGAAATTCCATCCTGCCTTAATAAGCAGACATTCCTTTTGTGATTGGCTAAGTCAGAGGGCGGGGCCTTTGCTGTTCCAAGATGGCGGCCCCCAGGGGCACGGCATGCCAAGCGGCCAACATGGCGGCTGCCAAGTCAGGTAGCTCAACATTGTGGCTGTCTAAACTGTTCTCTGACAGAAAAGATGATTTTTTCATTCTCACAATAAACAAGGGAAGAGCAAACCAAAACCCCTAAAAGGTAGATGGCCAACATTATATTGCAGAACTTTAAACCATGTTTTTTCTGCCTAGAGACTACTGGTGGAAAGCTGATTTCAAAGGAGCCACCCTTTTGGCCACTTGACCTTTTCTGGGAAGGTCGGCTACAAAAGGTGTAGCCATTTAAATGCAAACTAACATTCCAAAAGATGACTGCTGGGGGGAATTGGATTACCTGAATACTAGGAGAAGGGCATGTCTACCCCGCCCTCCACTAAAAAAAGTGTAGCTTTAAACTTTTATTTATTTATTTATTTATTTATTTATTTATTTATTTATTTATTTTTTACTTTTGTAGCAAGTTTATTGAGTGGGTATGGATGGCAGCTGATCCATTTTCTCTCATATGCCATGCAAAGTCACCAATTTAAAGTGTACAATTTAATGGTCTTTAGTGTATCCAGAGTTGTTTCAACCATCACCACAGTCAATTTTACACAATCACCCAAAAACGAAGCCAAATCCTTGTAGTCATCAGTCTCCAGTACTCCTCCCCCAGTACTAAGCAACCATTCATCTAATTTACATGTAGGTTTGCCTATTCTACACATTTTATAAATGGAGTCACACTATGTGACTAGCTTTCACTTAACCCAGTATCTTTAAGGTTTAGCCCTGTTAAAGCATCTATCAGTACTTCATTCGTTTTTTTTTTCTCTATTTTTTTCCCCATCACCATTTATCCCCCTTATACCTTCCTGCTGGGGTCCAACCCCAGCAGGTCCAGGGGTCCCCAAAGGTGTGGACAGAGTCGGCGAAGAAGGAATGACACGGAGACAGCTTTCAGTTGATCAGCAGCCTAACCAGGGTCTCTAGCCAAGTTCTGGTCAGGATCTCCAGCGAAGTTCTGGTTTGGATCTCCAGCCAAGTTCTGTGTCCATGTTCTCTTGCTAGGTTCTCCAGCCAGGTTCTGTCCAGGTTCTCCAGCCAGCTTCAGTCACCAGGTTCTAATCAGGTTCTCTTGCCATGTTCTATCCAGGTTCTGTAGCCAGGTTCTGTCTCTAGGTTCTTCTGCCAGGTTCTGTAGCCAGTTTCTGTCCAGGATCTTTTGCCATGTTCTGTCTCTAGGTTCTGTGTCTAGGTTCTGTTGCCAGTTTCTGTCTAGGATCTTTTGCCATGTTCTCTCCAGCGAAGTTCTTCTGTCTCTAGGTTCTATGTAGGTTCTATCTAGCTTTAAACTTTTAAACGGCAAGAAAAAAGACCTTAAACTTTCAGAGCTTTAAATCTTAGGTAGCAAATTAAATATTTAGCATTTTTCAAATCAATACTTTTACATTTAAGGATACATTTCAAATAAAACATAAGGCATTTTCAATTAATAGATTAACTTCTATCATCTAGGCTTCATACTAGGTATACTCAGATAGCCACACAAAGGAGGGGAGAAGGCAGACCCCTCCCTCCACATTTATACACTTTCACCAGACATTCATTCAGAGTTTAAACAATCCATTCAATTTCTAACAACTTCCCCATTCCTGAGGGAGCTCTAAAGCCTCCCCCAATCTCCTTGAAATGATTAATCACAATACCCAAAGGAGCAGTCTGAGTCCACCATAACGTCCATCCAGCAAGTCCACAAAATAAAACGGAAACACAAACAACTAAAGGGCCCAAAGAAGTACAGCCTTCCAACTCCATGGAAGCAAAAAACAAAAAACAAAAGCTAGACATTGGCTGCGCGCCAACCAGCGGGAGCGACCCGCCGTTTCTCAGATTGAGGGGTTCCTACAGACCTTCCGACTCCGCGGAAGCAAAAATGCCCCCCTTCAGATGGAGGATCGAGGCGTCCCCTGACTCCTCCCACCCGTGGCCCCCCCAGTGCGTCCACCTTAGACCATGCGGGCGATTACGATTACAGATTTCAGAAGTGAGCTCACACCAGACAGATACAAAACATACAATGACACACAAACACCTACCGCGGTCAGTCAGGCCCTCCGGACTGGGGGTCCCTCGATGGTGTTGGGGATCCCGGCGAGCCCCCAAAATGTTATGCCCAGATTTCAAGATCCCCAAGGAAACCACACCAGGGAACTAGCCAGTCCGATGCAAAAGCAGAGGGTCTCTTTTTTTTTTTTAATATATTTTATTGAGTTTTTACAGAGAGGAAAGGAGATAGAGAGTTAGAAACATCGATGAGAGAGAAACATCGATCAGCCGCCTCCTGCACATCTCCCACTGGGGATGTGCCCGCAACCCAGGCACATGCCCTTGACCGGAATCAAACCCGGGACCCCTCAGTCCACAGGCCGACGCTCTATCCACTGAGCCAAACCAGTTTTGGCAAAGCAGAGGGTCTCTTACACAAGCTCTCTTGGTCCCCCCCCCCTTGCCTCCATTACTGGGTGCAAAAGAGAGCCCCGAGTCCCAAGAGAACAAAGAATTTATAGGGCTTGGGGTCGGGGGTTGGGGCAGGGTGCAGCTAGGGTCTGGTTACACAAAGACAGGGGGGGTGGCCAGCATACTTTTGGCCTTGGGCTAGTTTCCCCCGCTTTTCCATTGGCCAAGATAAGGGCAGGCTGAGTAACTGACACACCCTGAAGGACACAGCCATCAGTCCTGCTCTGTTCTTTCAGCCGCAGGCTCTGCAGGCAGAGGAGTCTGCAGCAGCGGATGGGCAGGTGAGGCCCCACTTGAAGACTGGTCAGGCAGTATTTGCCAAGTGAAGTAAGTCAGTCAGAGAAAGATAAATACCACATGCTCTCACTCATTTGTGGATAATGAACAACATAAACCGGTGAACAAAAACAGATTTAGAGACAGAAGCATCGATCAGATGCTCAAACCTCAGAGGGAAGGCGGGGGCGGGGGTAGGGGGAGAGATCAACCAAAGGACTTGTATGCATACATATAAGCATAAGCGATGGATGTGGACAACAGGGGATGAGGGTGAGGGCAGATTGGGGGGATGAGAGGACATTGGGGGGATAAGGACATATTCATAATACCTTAATCAATAAAAAGTTAAAAATTAAAAAATAATAAAATATAATATATATTTTATATCTATTATATATTTTATATAATAAATATATATATATTTTAAATTTAAAAAAGGTATTTGACCTTTTTAAATCTCAAAAACAGCAATGCAGCCCTGGCCAGTTGCTCAGTGGTTAGAGCGTTGGTGTGTGGACCTAAGGGTCAAGGGTTTCAGGCTCAATCCCTGGCCCTGATCGGGGAGCGTGCAGGAGGCAACCAATCAATGCATCTCTCTCACATGTTTTCCTCTCCCCTCTCCCACCTCCCCCCACCCTGCTCTCTCTCCTACTCTCTCTCTCTAAAAAAAATCAATGGAAAAACATCCTCGGGAAGGGTTAACAGCTGTGAAAAACTGGAGACATATTTAGACTTTACCTAAAAGAGATGACGCACTCGGCACCATGCAGTTAGCGCTTTCCCTCCTGCCTCTGCTCAGGGGCCAGGCGGGGCTCCTCTGAGGATGAGCTGGGGAGCAGGGGCAGGAGCTGCCTGAAGCTGTCGACCTGGTTTGAAATGTGCGATTAATGCCCCCCACATTCCCCTCGGATCCCCGCCCCCTCCCTCCCTAGGCCAGGGTGCTGCCACCCTGGTGTGCGGGCGACCTTCCCTCGGAAGGAGAGAGAGGCCGGGAGCGAGACAAACTCTTGAGTCGAGGGCTGACTCAATAGATCACAGCGAGGGAGCTGCTCTGCTATGTAGGAAACCCCACGCAGAAGCAGGTCTTCTAGGAATGGCTTAGCAGCAGGTTCCCCAGAAATGTGCTTGTGTGAAGGGGAGGGGACAGCCCCCTTTCTGGCTGCACCCCATTTCCCTGGATGAAGGGCTCTCCAGACTCCGTCCAAACGCTGCCGTAACCTTCCGGCTGGGCGGGATTCTGACTTAGAGGCTCCAGTGATAATCCCACAGATGGTAGCTTCGCCCCTTTGGCTCCTCAGCCAAGCACACACACCAGCTGTCTGAGCCTGCGGTTCCTCTCTACTGAGCAGGATTACCATGGCAACAACAAATCATCAGGAGGGTAAAACTAACCTGTCTCACGACGGTCTAAACCAGTGATGGCGAACCTATGACACACATGTCAGAGGTGACACGCGAACTCACTTTTTTGGTTGATTTTTCTTGTTAAATGGCATTTAAATATATAAAATAAATATCAAAAATATAAGTCTTTGTTTTACTATGGTTGCAAATATCAAAAAATTTCTATATGTGACACGGCACCAGAGTTAAGTTAGGGTTTTTCAAAATCCTGACACACTGAGCTCAAAAGGTTCGCCATCACTGGCCTAAACCCAGCTCACGTTCCCTATTAGTGGGTGAACAATCCAAGGCTTGGTGAATTCTGCTTCACAATGATAGGAAGAGCCGACATCGAAAAATCAAAAAGCGCTTGTATTTGTACTGAAAATCAAGATCAAGCGAGCTGCCGAAACCGGTTTGGCTCAGTGGATAGAGCATCGGCCTGCGGACTGAAGGGTCCCGGGTTCGATTCCGGTCAAGGGCACGTACCTGGGTTGCGGGCTCATCCCCAGTAGGAGATGTGCAGGAGGCAGCTGATCGATGTTTCTGACTCTGTCTCTCTCCCTTCCTCTCTGTAAAAAATCAATAAAATAAAAAAAATAAAAAAAGATCAAGCGAGCTTTTGCCCTTCTGCTCCACGGGAGGTTTCTGTCCTCCCTGAGCTCACTTTAGGACACCTGCGTTACCGTGTGACAGGTGTACCCCCCCCCAGTCAAACTCCCCACCTGGCACTGTCCCCGGAGCCGGTCATGTCTGGCCAGCGTGGCCGGGTGCTTGGCGCCAGAAGAGAGAGCCCCTCGAGGCTCGCTCCCCTCCCCCCACCTCACCGGGTCAGTGAAAAAATGATCAGAGTAGTGGTATTTCACCAACGGCCCGCAAGGCCAGCATGCCCCCCTCCTCGCCCCCTCGCGGGGACTGAGGGAAGGGGCGCCGGGGCCTCCCACTTATTCTACACCTCTCATGTCTCTTCACCTGCCAGACTAGAGTCAAGCTCAACAGGGTCTTCTTTCCCCGCTGATTCCGCCAAGCCCGTTCCCTTGGCTGTGGTTTCGCTGAATAGTAGGTAGGGACAGTGGGAATCTCGTTCCTCCATTCATGCGCATCACTAATTAGATGACGAGGCATTTGGCTACCTTAGAAATCACATCGTGTCTATACCCACCGCGGGCCTTCGCGATGCTTTGTTTTTTTTTTTTTGTTTTAATTAAACAGTCGGATTCCCCTGGTCTGCACCAGTTCTAAGTCAGTTGCTAGGGGCCGGCCGAGGCCAGTCCAGGCACCACACCGAACCACCGCTGGGCAGGAGACACCTGCACACGCCGAGAGGCAAGGGGGCAGATACCTAACACCACCCCATACTGGATCTGTGACGCTGGGCTCCCCGGGAGTGGCCGCGACGCCCTCTGCAGCTGGGGTGATCCACGGGAAGGGCCCAGCTTGCATCTAAAGCCACTGCCACCAGCCCCCCAGGTGTCCAGACCCGTGGACCTACGGGCCCTGCTCGGGGCCTCCTCCTGCCCCAATGCTGCCGGGGGGCCTTGCTCCCACTCTGCCACATGAAAGGCCAGAAGTGGGCACCTGATCAGGGGGCGGGGCCAGGTGATGGCTGGAAGTGGGCAGCTGATCAGGGGGTGGAGCAATGTGATGACGAGAAGTGGGCACCTGGTCAGGGTGGAGGCCAGGTGATGGCTGGAAGTGGGCAGCTGACCAGGGGGTAGAGCAATGTGATGACCAGAAGTGGGCACCTGGTCAGAGTGGAGGCCAGGTGATGTCTGGGAGTGGGCAGCTGATCAGGGGGTGGAGCAATGTGATGGCCAGAAGTGGGCACCTGGTCAGGGTGGAGGCCAGGTGATGGCCTGAAGTGGGTAGCTGATCAGGGGGGCGGGGCCACATGATAAGCCAGAAAAGGGTATAGCAGAAAACAGTGTAAAAGTGTTTGAAAACACTGGAAATCACTGGTAGCGTTCTAAGATGCCAGAAAGGAAAATGTCACCGAGGCCAAAATCTTACCTCCACCTTGTTAGGGTTTGTGGATTGGGCAGGCCTGAAAAATTCACCTGACACACAGGAGAGAGAGAGAGAGAGGACAGTTTTCTTTCCCTTAAGTGTCTCATTGACATGGGGAGCCTTCCTAAGGAGACCATGGGAGACCAGAGAGGTGGCAAAACATCAACGCTTTTTGATACTGGGGGTCCCTTAAGAAAAAGAAAAAAAAAAAAAAACAAAGAAAGAAAAAAGGCTAATCTCCTTTGGCAACCTAGCCTGGCCTCGCTATAAAGCAGACCATGGAGAGCTTTGGCCATTTCCTGGCACCAGAGTTGAATGCTACCCACCCTGCCTTCAGCTAGACCCGTTTTCCCATTCCTAGGGAAGCGAATGGAGAATGAGGCCTTCTCAGACCCATGTGTCTTTTTCCATGCACGTGAGCCCTTACGACTCTCAGAAATGACCCTCCTCAGCTCTAGGCTCCCTGCAAACTAGATCACTCTGTAATGGCTGCAGAACCTCAGAGAAAAACATGCTCAGATAGAAAGACACATCTCCGAAATGGGTGAATGGACTCGTTAGTCCATTGCCAACCCTCGCCAGTCCTCGAGGAATTAAAACAGCACTGTCCTCCTTTGCAATGCGGTTGGTACAGGGTCAGAGGTGTGTGGCTCCAGAATATCAAAGTGCACTACATCCTCTTACCACCTCAATGCTTCCCATGCAGGTTTGAGCAGAGAGAGGTGATCGTGGAAAAGCAACTAATTAGGCTGGGGTAGTGGGGGAGAGCTCTACAGGAGAGCGGAACCTGCCTTCATTCCTACAGAAGGAATCCTCTTGCTCTAGGCTTCCCTCCTGTCATCTCACAGTTGTATTTCGGCAGGGGCCCGTTTGTGTGCATGCGTGTGTGTGTGTGCGTGTGCATGTGAGTGTGCATGTGTATTTATTGGACACAAGGGAAGAGCTTGCTAACCTGACCAGCTCAGGGAAGGCCTGCATGGTGGTTGTACAAACTCAAAGACCTAAAATAACCACAAAAGATGGTCTGAAAATTAAATATTTAACTACAAACAGGTTATGGTGGGTAGTCATATCCTAGACCAGTATTTTCCCTGAAAAGATCAACTTAGATCTTTACTGAGCCCATTTGTCTGTTTGCCTCTAAGATAACATATCTGTGAAATGACTGGGTAACTTGTAACTTACCTTTTTTCCGGACCCTTCAAGGCACGACAAATGGCACCATGACATTCCCTCATTGTTATTGCTATCAAATTAATTGTCAACTGTTAATTATGTAAAACTCTCCTGTATTCATCTATGCAAAAGAAGCACATGTCCATCATTTCACTTTTTACCCAATCCCAGAGGTTTCTCCCCACTTTGCTTTCTCCCACCTCCTTAACCTATCACCAATGAATTTCATGTAACCCACCTACATCCCTTTCCTTTGATTGCAATGTATAAATACAGATGTAACCTGCCATTCTCTGGAGCATTATCTCAATTCATTGAGGTTCTGCTTCCCGGCATATGTCGACAGTCTGGTTCAAATAAACTCACAAAAATTCTTTACAGGTTTCAATGTTTTTTTTACGTTAACAAGCTCATCGTGTGGAGGTATTTCTGCAGGGAGGTCTGGCAGGATGGGACACGGGAGGACGTGAGCCTGGCTAGTCCATGGACCAGAAAAATCCAAATGACCTGTGGATGAAAAGGAGCCACATGCTATCTAACCTTGTGAGCTCAGGGAAGGCCTGCGTGATGTGGCTGCTTTGCAAACTCAAAGACCCAAAGAAACCTCCAAAGATGGTCTAAAATGAAAACTCTGTCACTAAAAGCAGGTAGCCATTTCCTAGGCTAGAATCTTCCTTGACTTGACAGAAGTCAACCTTTACTTTCACTAAGCCCATCTATTGTCTTTTGCCCTTAGGATAACTATAGTCACAACCCTCTTTCCAGACCCCTCTGGGCACAACTAGCCTCCTAGTTATCATTATTATTGTTGACTGTTCATATTTGGCTCAAATACACTCACAGGAACTAAGTCAGCTTTCCCCCTGCCTGTGTGATTCCCCCTGTCCCCCATCCCCCTGCCTCAGGCCCAGAGGCTGCCCAGAGGCCCAGAGGTGCAGTTCAGCACTTAGAATGAAACCCCTAATCTGAAGGATGAGAGGAAGGGAGCTGGGGTGGGGGATGCGGAGGAGGGGGTGAGGTAAGGAGCAAAGAAGAAGAAAGGAGGTCAGGGCGAGTCATTCCAATGGATCTCACTCCAAGGCTTCATTCAAATGCAGAAAGCTCTCAGATGAAGTCAGAGCCTCAGATCTCAGCTTGGGCTTCTCTGAGTCCCCCCACCCTTAGGCCACAGCTCACCAACTTCAGGGAGGGAGGCTGTTTGAGAAACTGGCCTGTCTGGGTGGTAAAGAGTGCCCTCCATCTGCAGACCCAGGAACCATCTCTCAACCATTTGGGAATCATGCGAGGGGGTGGGGAGCGGGAGGGAGGGGTTTGAGGGGCCTGAGTCCAGGGTCCAAGGCGAAGGTAAACAGTAGATCTCGGCATCTTAGATCCTCTAGGAGGAGAGACATAGGTAGGAGCCGAGTGATGAGGGCCCCAGGAGGCTTGGTGAGGGATGATTTGACTCAATAACCCTGGGTCACCGGACTGGTCAGCGCACTCTGCTCCAGTTGCCAGTTTTTATCATCCATTCCTCCTCCCTTTACCCCCTCCCCACACACACCGCTCCAAGTGTGCCACTCACGACAGACACCCTTTTATCATTCACCTTTAACTTCCCCGTGGAAGGATGGGTGGGTGGATGGGTGGGTGGATGGGTGGGTGGATGGATGGATGGATGGATGGATGGGTGGGTGGATGGATGGGTGGGTGGATGGATGTGTTAACATCAAAAATATTCAAATCTTTGGATAATCTTTGTGAGTTACTTTGAGGCAATAGCCGGGAAGCAGATTGTCAACATATTGGGATAACGCTCCGTAGAATGGAGGGTTTTTTGTTTTGTTTTGTTTTGTTTTGACCTTGTTGTATACATGACAAGCAAAAGAGGAGATGTAAGTGGGTTACATGAACTCCGCTGGTGATAGATCAGGGAGGTGGGAGAAAGCAAAGCGGGGCAGGGAGTGGGAGGTGGGAAACCTCTTGGATTGGATAAAAATTAAAATAAAATGATAGACACATACTTCTTCAACCTTCTCTTACTTAGGTTGGTGCAGGATAGTTAACAGTCAGCAATTTACTCAATAACAATGAGAGGGTTTAAAAAGGAAAATTATTCCCTAGCCGGTTTGGCTGAGTGGATAGAGTGTTGGCCTGCAGACTAAAGGGTCTCAGGTTCGATTCTGGCAAAGGGTTGCGGGCTGGATCCCTGGCCCCCCACCCCCAGTAGGGAGTGTGCAGGAGGCAGCCAATCAATGATTCTCTCTCATCATTGATGTTTCTCTCTCTCTCTCTCTCTCTCTCTCTCTCTCTCTCTCCCCCCCTTCCTCTTTGAAATCAATAAAATATCCTATCTAATAAAAGAGAAACATGGTAATTAGCCATACATCCGCTACCCTTCCCATTGGCTAATCAGGGTGATATGCAAATTAATTGCCAGCCAAGATGGCAGCCGGCAGCCAGGCAGCTTGAAGCTAACATGAGGCTTGCTTGCTTCAGTGACAGAGGAAACCAACGTTCCCCACCTGCCTTGCCGGCCTCTGAGCTTGCAGTTTGAAACATTGTTACAAATATAGAAGCTAAACAAAACCCCAGAAACCTGCTTTCAGCCAGGGATCTCAGAGCTGGAGTTGATACAGTGTTTTGATTATAGAACCCAAACAAACCAGATACCTGCTTTCAGCAGCAGAGGCCTCAGAGCTGGAGCCAGAGCTAAAGCTGGCCCAGAATAAAAAAGAAAAAGAAGAAGAAGAAAAGAAAAAAAGGAGCAGTTGGGAGCTTCAGTGACCTCCAGCCTGAAAACAGCCCTCAGCCCCTCACCCAGACTGGCAAGGCACCCCAGTGGGGAACCCCACCCTGATCCAGGACACCCTTCAGGGCAAACCAGCCGGCCCCCACCCAGGCACCAGGCCTCTATTCTATATAGTAAAAGGGTAATATGCCTCCCAGCACCGGGATCAGTGGAGCTGAGAGGCCTCCCAGCACCGGGATCAGTATGACAGGGGGCAGTGCCCAAACCCCCTGATCACCCTGCGGCTCTATGTGTGACAAGGGGCAGGGCCACAACCTCCCTATCCACCCTGCTCTGTTCGTGACAGGGGAAGGCGCCCCAACCCCCTGATCAGCCCTGCTCTGTGCCTGATGGGGGGAGCTCCCCAACCCCCTGATCTCCCTGCGGCTCTGTGTATGACAGGCTGCAGTGCCCCAACCCCCTGATCTGCCCTGCTCTGTGTGTGACAGGGTGCGGCACCCCAACCCTCCCCAACACGGGCCCTGCTCTGTGTATGACTGGGTAGAGCCATGACCTCCCCATCGGCCCTGCCCTGAGTGTGAGAGTGGCGGCGTCCCAACACCCTGATTGGCCCTGCTCTGTGGGTGATAGAGGGCGGCGCCCCAACCACCCCCTCCCCCCGCCACGGGCCCTGCTCTGTGTGTGATGGGGTAGAGCCATAAACTCCCCATCGGCCCTGCCCTGAGTGTGACAGTGGCGGCACCCCAACCCCCTGATGGGCCCTGCTCTGTGCGTGGCAGGGTATGGAGCCCCAACCCCCCTGATGGGCCGTGCTCTGTGCATGACAGAGGGCAGTGCCCCAACCCCCTGATTGGCCCTGCTCTGTGCGTGACAGGGGGTGGCACCGCAACCTCCCCATCGACCCTGCCTTGAGTGTGACAGTGGGCGGTGCCCCAACCCCCCAATCGGCCCTACCCTGAGCATGACTGAGGGTGGCATCGCAACCTCCCAATCCGCCCTGCTCTGTGCATGACAGGGGGCGGCGCCCCAACTCCCCAATCGGCCCTGCTCTGAGCCCGACCAGGGGCTGCACCTAGGGATTGGGCCTGCCCTCTGCCACCCAGGAGCAGGCCTAAGCCAGCAGGTCGTTATCTCCCGAGGGGTCCCAGACTGCGAGAGGGCACAGGCCAGGCTGAGGGACCCCGCCCCCCACCGAGCACACAAATTTTTGTGCACCAGGCCTCTAGTATATATATATAATAAAAGATTGACCTTCATCAGGGAAGATAGCAGCCTAGGACGTGACTACCCACCATCACTGTGTTTTGTTAAAGTTTTAATTTTCTTTCTTTTTTTTTTTTTCCATTTGTATGAAAATTTTTCTTCAATCCCTACATTCTCATCTCTGTGTGTCTTTTGTTCTGAGATCAGACTCTTGTAGATAGCATATATTTGGGCCATGTTTTTGTATCTATTCAGCTTCACTATGCCCTTTGATTGGAGCACCTAATCCATTTACATTTAGGGTTATTATTGATAGGTACTTATTTATTACCATTTTAATTCTGTATGCCTATATTTTGCTCTTTGTTTTTTTTCTTCTCATTACAGCAGACCCTTTAGCATTTCTTTTTCTTTCTTTTTCTCAATTTTTTTATTTCAAGAAAAATTTAAATATAATAATGTTACATGCAATAAACCTTAATATTTCAGAAAAATGATCTTAAAAATAATAATGTTACATGCAATAAACATTAATATATCAAGAATAAAAGGATCTTAAGTATAATAATATTACCAAAACTATACTAACATAGTATGATATCACAAAAGTTGTAGGAAATATTAAAAATCTGTAAATAACAGGATTACTTCTATTATATTCTAGTATATATTTTTCCCCTCTGGCTCAATTTTTGTTCATGAGTTTATATTATTCATTATATTCCCAAAATGAGTGAGATCATATAATATTTACCTTTCTCCGACTGGGTTATTTCACTTAGCATGATGCTTTTAAAGTCTATTTTGTTGGATATGAGTATTGCCACTTCGTTTTTTTTTCTTTTCTATTTGTGTAGAAAATTTTTTCCCATCCCTTCACTTTCATCCTGTGTGTGTCTTTTGTTTTGAGGTGGGTCCTTGTAGACAGTATATAGTTGGGTCATGTTTTTGTATCCATTCAGCTACTCTACACCTTTTGATTGAAGCATTTAATCCATTTATGTTTAGGGTTATTATTGAGAGGTACCTATTTATAGCCATTGTAATTCTGCATGGCTAGGTTTCTCTCTCTGTTTCTTCCTCTCAGCAATCCCATTAGCATTTTTGTAATTCTGGCTTGGCGGTGATGGTGATGAACTCCTTTAGCTTCTTTTGTCTGGAAAGCTCTTTATTTGACCTTCTATTTTGAATGATAGCCTTGCTGGATATGGTAATCTTGGTCTCAGCTCCTTGCTTTCCATTACCTTAAGTATTTCATGCCATTCCCTTCTGGCCTGTAGAGTGTCTGATGAGAAGTCAGGTGTCAGCCTTATGGGAGCTCCTTTGTAGGTAACAGTTTTGTTTTCTCTTGCTGCCTTTAAGATTCTCTCTTTTGTCTTTAATTTTTGGCATTTTAATTATGATGTCTCTGGGCATGGGTCTGTTTGGGTTCTTCTTGTTTGGGGTTCTCTGTGCCTCCTGAACTTGTGTGACTTTTTTCTTTACCAGGTTTAGGGATGTTTTCTACCATTATTTCTTCAAACACCTTCTCTATTCCTTTCTCCTTTCTGCCTCTTCTGACACACCTACTATTCTAATATTGTTATGTTTCACATTGTCCCATAGCTCCCTTAAGCTGTCCTCCTGTTTTTTAATTGTTTTTTCTTTTTGGTTCTCTAATTGAGTGATATTTTCTTTCTTTTTTATTGCTTAAAGTATTACAAAGGGTATAACATATGTGTCCCTTTTTTTCCCCCACCCTTGACAATCCCTTGGCCTCCCCTACTCCCCAGTTTCTTATGTCCATTGGTTATGCTTATATGCATGCATACAAGTCCTTCGGTTGATCTCTTACCCCCCTCCCGCCTGCCCCCAAACCCTCCCCAGCCTTCCCGCTGCAGTTTGACAATCTGTTTGAGGCAACTCTGCCTCTGTATCTATTATTGTTCATAAATTTATAATGGTCTTTATTATCCATGAATGACTGAGATCATGTGGTATTTTTCCTTCATTGACTGGCTTATTTCACTTAGCATAATGCTCTCCAGTTCCATCCATGCCATTGCAAATGGTAAGAGTTCCTTCTTTTTTACAGCAGCATAGTATTCCATCATGTAGATGTACCACAGTTTTCTAATCCATTCATCTACTGATGGGCACTTAGGCTGTTTCCAGATCTTAGCTATGGTGAATTGTGCTGCTATGAACATATGGGTGCATATATCCTTTCTGATTGGTGTTTCTAGTTTCCTGGGATATATTCCTTGAAGAGGGATCACAGGGTCAAATGGGAGTTCCATTTTTAGTTTTTTGAGGAAACTCCATACTGTCTTCCATAGTGGCTGCACCAGTCTGCATTCCCACCAGCAGTGCACAAGTGTTCCTTTTTCTCCATATCCTCTCCAGCACTTGTCATTTTTTGATTTGTTGATGATAGCCAGTCTGACAGGTGTGAGATGGTACCTCATTGTTGTTTTGATTTGCATCTCTCGGATGATTAGTGACTTTGAGCATGTTTTCATATGTCTCTTGGCTTTCTGAATGTCCTCTTTTGAAAGGTGTCTATTTAGATCCTTTGCCCATTTTTTTATTGGGTTTTTTATCTTCCTTTTGTTAAGTTGTATGAGTTCCCTATAAATATTGGAGATTAGGCCCTTATCAGATATGACATTGGCAAATATGTTTTCCCACACAGTGGGTTTTCTCATTGTTTTATTGATGGTTTCTTTTGCTGTGCAGAAGCTTTTTATTTTGATGTAGTCCCATTTGTTCATTTTCTCTTTAGTTTCAAGTGCCCTAGGAGCTGTATCAGTGAAGAAATTGCTTCGGCATATGTCTGAGATTTTGTTGCCTTTGGATTCTTCTAGAATTTTTATGGTTTCCCGTCGTACATTTAAGTCCTTTATCCATTTGAGTTTATTTTTGTGTATGGTGTAAGTTGGTGGTCTAGTTTCATTTTCTTTTTTTTTTTTTTTTTTTGGATTTCTTTTTTTTTTTTTAATTTTATTTTTTATTACAAAGGGTATTACATATGTGTCCATTTTTCCCTCCCGCCGAAGACAGTCCCCTAGCCTCCCCTATCCCCCAGTGTCTTATGTCCATTGGTTATGCTTATATGCATACATACAAGTCCTTTGGTTGATCACTTACCCCCCTACCTCCCGCCCCCGAACCCTCCCCGACCTTCCCGTTGCAGTTTGACACTCTGTTTGAGGCAGCTCTGCCTCTGTATCTATTATTGTTCAAAAGTTTATAATGGTCTCAATTATCCATGAATAAGTGAGATCATGTGGTATTTTTCCTTCATTGACTGGCTTATTTCACTTAGCATAATGCTCTCCAGTTCCATCCATGCCGTTGCAAATGGTAAGAGTTCCTTCCTTTTTAGAGCAGCATAGTATTCCATCGTGTAGATGTACCACAGTTTTCTAATCCATTCATCTACTGATGGGCACTTAGGCTGTTTCCAGATCTTAGCTATGGTGAATTGTGCTGCTATGAACATAGGGGTGCATATATCCTTTCTGATTGGTGTTTCTGGTTTCTTGGGATATATTCCTAGAAGTGGGATCACAGGGTCAAATGGGAGTTCCATTTGTTGCTTTTTGAGGAAACTCCATACTGTCTTCCATAGTGGCTGCACCAGTCTGCATTCCCACCAGCAGTGCACAAGTGTTCCTTTTTCTCCACATCCTCTCCAGCACTTGTCGTTTGTTGATTTGTTGATGATAGCCAGTCTGACAGGTGTGAGATGGTACCTCATTGTTGTTTTGATTTGCATCTCTCGGATGATTAGTGACTTTGAGCATGTTTTCATATGTCTCTTGGCTTTCTGAATGTCCTCTTTTGAAAGGTGTCTATTTAGGTCCTTTGCCCATTTTTTGATTGGATTGTTTATCTTCTTTTTGTTAAGTTGTGTGAGTTCCCTATAAATTTTGGAGATTAGGCCCTTATCAGATATGACATTGGCAAATATGTTTTCCCACACAGTGGGTTTTCTCATTGTTTTGTTGATGGTTTCTTTTGCTGTGCAGAAGCTTTTTATTTTGATGTAGTCCCATTTGTTCATTTTCTCTTTAGTTTCAAGTGTCCTAGGAGCTGTATCAGTGAAGAAATTGCTTCGGCATATGTCGGAGATTTTGTTGCCTTTGGATTCTTCTAGAATTTTTATGGTTTCCTGTCGTACATTTAAGTCCTTTATCCATTTTGAGTTTATTTTTGTATATGGTGTAAGTTGGTGGTCTAGTTTCATTTTCTTGCATATATCTGTCCAGTTTTCCCAACACCATTTATTGAAGAGACTATCTTGACTCCATTGTATGTTCTTGCCTCCTTTGTCAAATATTAATTGAGCATATTGGTTCGGGCCAATTTCTGGGCTCTCTATTCTATTCCATTGATCTATATGTCTGTTCTTGTGCCAGTACCAGGCAGTTTTGAGAACAGTGGCTTTTTAATACAGCTTGATATCTGGTATTGAGATCCCACCTACTTTGTTCTTCTTTCTGAGGATTGCTGCAGCTATTCGGGGTCTTTTTTTATTCCAGATGAATTTTTGGAGAGTTCATTCTAGATCTGTGAAGTATGCCGTTGGTATTTTAATGGGAAGTGCGTTGAATTTATAGATTGCTTTGGGTAGTATGGACATTTTAATGATGTTGATTCTACCAATCCATGAACATGGTATGTTCTTCCATCTGTTTATGGCTTCCTCTATCTCTTTTTTCAATGTCCTGTAGTTTTCTGAGTAGAGGTCTTTTACCTCTTAGTTAAGTTTATTCCTAGGTAGCTTAATTTTTTTGGTGCGATGCTAAATGGAATTGTTTTTTAAGTCTCTCTTTCTGAAAGTTCACTATTGGTGTATAGAAATGCCTCAGACTTCTTGGGGTTAATTTTGTATCCTGCTATATTGCCAAATTCATGTATTAAGTCTAGTAGTTTTTTGATGGAGTCTCTAGGGTTTTGTATGTATAATATCATGTCGTCTGCAAATAAGTGCCGGGAGCCGGTCCATCCTTGCTGTTTCAAGGGACCTGGCATATATGGCATACTGTTCTTAATATGTTTGCTCACCTTCTTGGCGCTGTATTTTAACCAAGGTCACCTCTCCGAGAAAGGTTGTTTCCCCAGGTAGGGATTTTCCCCTGAAGTTAGGGAGGGAATAAAACCTCTTAACTAAGTGCCAGGCGGGTAATTAATCACTTTAACTATGAACAATCATGCTTAAGCTACATAATCTTTACTCCCTGGAATGGAGATAAGAAACGCCCTAACCTTTGGAATAGAGATTTATAGGATTGGAATCAACTGGTATAAATACAGATGTAACAAGACAACAGGACACAGAAGTTAGAAGACAGAATCAAGAGACACAGAACCTAGACAGAACTTAGACACAGAACCTACACAGAACCTAGACACAGAACCTAGACACAGAACCTAGACACAGAACATGGCAAAAGATCCTGGACAGAAACTGGCCACAGAACTTACACACAGAACCTAGACACAGAACCTAGACACAGAACATGGAAAAAGATCCTGGACAGAAACTGGCAACAGTTTCTCGCTAGAGGGAACCTAGCGAGAGAACCTGGCTGAAGAACCTAGAGACAGAACCTGGCTACAGAACCTGGATAGAACATGGCAAGAGAACCTGACTAGAACCTGGTGACTGAACCTGGCTGGAGAACCTGGACAGAACCTGGCTGGAGAACCTAGCGAGGGAACATGGCTATAGAACCTGCCTGGAGAACCTAGCAAAAGAACATGGACACAGACCTGGCTGGAGATCCTGAACAGAACTTCGCTGGAGATCCAGACCAGAACTTGGCTGGAGATCCTGACAAGAGAACCCGGCTATGATGATCACCTGAACACTGCCTCTGTGTCATTCCTTCTTCACCGACTCCATCCACACCTTTGGGGATCCCTGGACCTGCTGGGGCTGGACCCCAGCATCTGGCGCTGATGCTGGGGTCCAACCCCAGCAGGTCCAGGGGTCCTCAAAGGTATGGACAGAGTCGGCGAAGAAGGAATGACACAGAGACAGTGTTCAGTTGATCAGCAGCCTTGCCAGGATCTCTAGCCACAATCTCTAGCCAAGTTCTGTGTCCATGTTCTCTTGCTAGGTTCTCCAGCCACGTTCTCCAGGTTCTCTAGCCAGGTTCTGTAGCCATGTTCCCTCGCTAGGTTCTCCAGCCAGGTTCTCCAGGTTCTCTAGCCAGGTTCAGTCACCAGGTTCTAGTCAGGTTCTCTTGCCATGTTCTATCCAGGTCCTGTAGCCAGGTTCTCTCCCTAGGTTCTGTCTCTAAGTTCTGTTGCCAGTTTCTGTCCAGGATCTTTTGCCATGTTCTGTCTCTAGGTTCTGTGTCTAGGTTCTGTCTCTAGGTTCTGTGTCTAGGCTCTGTGTCTAGGTTCTGTGTCCCTAGGTTCTGTCTTCTAAATTCTGTCTCCTGTTGTCTTGTTACATCTGTATTTATACCAGTTGATTCCAATCCTATCAATCTCTATTCCAAAGGTTAGGGCGTTTCTTATCTCCATTCCAGGGAGTAAAGATTATGTAGCTTAAGCATGATTGTTCGTAGTTAAAGTGATTAATTACCCGCCTGGCACTTAGTTAAGAAGTTTTATTCCCTCCCTAACTTCAGGGGAAAATCCCTACCTGGGGAAACAACCTTTCTCAGAGAGGTGACCTTGGTTAAAACACAGCACCAAGAAGGTGAGCAAACATATTAAGAACAGTATGCCATATATGCCAGGTCCCTTGAAACAGCAAGGATGGACTGGCTCCCAGCAAATAAGGACAGTTTTACTTCCTCTTTTCCAATTTGGATGCCTTTTATTTCTTCTTTTTGTCTAATTGCAATGGCTAATACTTCCAGTACTATGTTGAACAGGAGTGGTGTTAAAGTTTTAATTTTCGACCATCCTTTGTGGTCCCTTTTCTGTCCAGATGGCTGGATGTGTCTTCCCTCCCTCTGCCCACCCACTCACTCAGCCGCTTTCCACAGGAAATCCTCAGTCTCATATCACACACTCACTTGTGATTTCACTCGCTGAATCCTCACCATGAAAAAGAGGAAGGACAAACATGAAAGAGCCCCACAGGTGGCAACTGTGAATGAAGTGCGTGTACGTGTGTGTGTGTGTGTGTGTGTGTGTGTGTGTGTGTGTGTGTGATTTGTCAACAAGGTAAGAAATATTCCAACCTGTAAAGAATTTTTGTGAGTGTCTTTGAGCCAAACTGCCCACAAATGTCACACCCATGACCACGCATGCCCGGAAGCAAAATCTTAATGGTTGGAGATAATGTTCCGAAGAATGGCAATGTCACCCCCCTTATTTTAGACACTCCAATCCAAAGACAAGATGTACGTGGGTTACATGAAATCCACTGGTGACATTTTAGGGAGGCGGGAGAAAGCAAAGCAGGGAAACCTCTGGGATTGGATGCAAAGTAAAATCCATGTTTCTCTATTATTAAATAGGATGCTGAAAGGTATCCTTTAAGAAGAGGAAGAAGAAGAAAAAGGTAAAGATACAAATTATGAACAACAAATACACATGTATCAACAAGTGAATCTAAAAATCAAGTGAATAAATAATCTAATGAACAGAATGAACTGGTGATTGTAATATAGAATCAGGGGCATAGAAAGGGAATGGACTGACTATTCTTGGGGGGGAAAGGTGTGTGGGGGATGCGGATAGGGACTGGACAAAAATCGTGCATCTATGGATGAGGACAGTGGGTGGGGAGTGAGGGCAGAGGGTGGGGTGGGAACTGGGTGGAGGGGAGTTATGGGGGGAAAAAAGAGGAACAAATGTAATGATCTGAACAATAAAGATTTAATTAAAAAAAAAACAAGAAAGAGATCAAAGGTCAAAACACCCTCTCTTGGGCTGGGAGTGAGAGAGTTCCTGCATCTGTCCAAGAGGGTCATCTGCAGTGTGAAAAGCCAGGGTTCAGCAACAGGGGGTATTTTCTTCCTCTCAGGGATTATGAAAAGCATCCATGACAGTAAGGGGGTGGGTGTGGGGTGGGTGCTGTCATTGAAAAGGCTAGGTGAGCAGGGAGAGCTATGCCATTTACAGGTATACCCTATCCACTTTTCCTTTCACAGCATTTACACAATGAATTAATGTTTAGTTTTGAACGGCATTACTTCTTGAGTCTCCTCCTCCTTCACTTCCTCCTCCTCCTACTCCTTCACTTCCTCCTCCCCGGGAAGCAGCAGAGGGCTGTTGTTTTCAAGTCTTTGGTTGATACTCAGGTGTAGGACAGATGTATGTATGTATGTATATATGTATGTATGTATGTATACTGTATATGAGCCCAAGGATGGAGAGAATATCTGGGTGGGGGGTGGAGTGGAATGGACTGGAGTGTAGTGGAGGAGAAAGGGAGAGAGAGGGAGGGAGCGAGGGAGGGAATGTAGGAGGGGAAGAGAGAATGCCAAAATGTCAAAGGACCTCCTTAGTTAATGACACCAGGCATGGGTATTATTCTGAATGTTTTTTGTTTGTTTTCCTCAAATGCCACCTACACAGAAAACCAATAATGTGTGTGAAGTTAAACTAAGGTCAACCCAAGAAGAATATTAACTTTTGATTGACTGCAAGGCTCTGTAATAGGTCGCGCTGTGGGAAGCCACCCATTGTCTTCACTATCAGAGAAGTGTAAACAAGGATCCTGGAAAGCTGGTGAACCTTGAGCCCATTGTTTAGTCCAGACAATGGGGGCTCAAGCAATTTCCTGACCAAATAGTCTCAGAGTAAATCTTTCTAATATTTACTGGCCTTTAAGATAGTCTGTTCCTGCAATTACCTGCCTGACTAAGGGCTAGATGTGTATCCAAAATTGAATAAAAGGTTAGCAAGGCCTGAGCACCAGTGGAAGTCCTTTCCCTTGTATTGGGCTTCCCACCTGGCCCCAAATATTTCCAAATTATTATTTCTTGTCTGTCATTTGCATGCAGCCATTCTCCAGATCCCGAACCCTGAACCACACAGGACGTGGGATTCACATCTGGCGTCTAGACGAGGGAAATCTGGAGGAGAAGACTTCGCCTAGAGTGAAAAACAAAGTTTCACCAGCAAGGTGGGGAAAATTCACTGGACAGGTGGGGAAAATTCACCAGATAGGTGGGAAAAGGTAATTCACCAAAAAGGTGGGGAAATTCACCACATGCAAAGCCCACGGTCAGCTGCAGAAGTCATGATCTGTAAGTAGGGCGGGAACATCTTTCTTAGCCAGGCTAATGGGGCAGAATTCGGTTAAAAGGTAAGAAACTTTATTGTAGACTTTTGGTTTGCATGCTTAAGGAATTAAAGTTTCAGAAGGTATTCTCTAACAGTTTTTGTTTGATATTATTATGGAACATAACCCTTGGTTTCCTGAAGAAGGTACATTAGATCTTGAATGTTTGGGAAAGAGTGGGTCAAAACTTGAAAAAAGCTCAGCAGCAGGAGACACTTTAGTTCAGCAATTAGCTTATGAAAATGCCAATGCTGATTGTAGGAAATGCCACATGCCTCTGAGAAAAGGTAGTACCATTACAGAAATGATTTGAGCATGTCAGAATGAGGGGTCAGGCACTTTTCAAGCAAATTTACTCACTGTCGCTGTAACAGTGAGGAATAAAAGGTGCTATAATTGTGGACAAACAGGTCATTTTAAAAAAGAATGTAGCCGGCTGCCGGCTGCCGGCTGCCACCTCCCGGCGCATCTAGGAGCCATGTCCACCTCATTTTCCTCCCTCTTCCCCATGTGACCGAAACTCTGGTTGAATCTGGATCGGCCTGTGTGGAAGAGACAGAGCTGCAGCAGCAAGAATAGCGGCACAAGCCTGGCTCCAGAGCAGCGCAGAGAAAGACAACAACCTGGTACCTATTGGCAAGCCGGCCTCAGAGCACTATGATGATGAGGAAGAGGGGGATGAGATGATGATGAGGATAGTGAAGAGGACTCAGAGGATGATGAGGACATGCAGGACATGGACATGGATGAGATGAATGACTACAATGAGTCACCTGATGATGGAGTGGTCAATGAGGTGGACATGGAAGGCAATGAACAGGATCAGGACCAGTGGATGATCTAAGTAGACAAGGCAGGGTGGTCTCAGGGAGATTCCAGGCCAACCCAACCTACCCTGTGACTCCTGCAGAACCAGCTGATCACCCAGTGCCTGAAAGTTCACCCTCAGGCACCTCCTCAGCTGCTGCCAGGACCTGGTCTCCTTGGCCCCTCCCAGGCCATCAACCTACCCTTGAATCCCCAGGACCTGAGTCCACCCCACCTTTCTGGCCAGAATCTCACCCCTTGAGGTGTACTCTCTTTCTAACTCTCTTTAATAAAGACACAGGACTGATTCCTCCCTCCCGCCAAAAAAAAAAAAAAAAAGAATGCAGCCAACCAAGGGGGCGCTCTAAGGAAAGGCGCGAGGAATCCGCTTCCCCATTCAATCAATGCAGATTCAACCTCTTTTATGTCCTAGATATTAAAAAGGAAATTATTGGGTACTTATCTATTAATTATTGTTTTTCTTTGTTTATTGTTAGTTTATTAAGCATGACTTTAATTTAATTTAATAAGAAAGAAATGATAGATGGCCAGGCCATTGCTGAGTTTTCCCAGAACAAAAAAGAATGCAGGAATGGGGAGAGAAAGAATATGAGTAGTACACATGGCCAATAATACAGGTTATAGAAAAATTCCCTAGACAAAGGGAAGTAATTAAAAAATTACTAGGTCTCTTGGCGACCCTGTAAAATAGGCGCCCACTCTCAAGAGTGTTATTAAGTCTCATTTTTGCCATGTTTTTATTTCCCAGTCCGTCATTTGAAATGTAGACAAATGAAACATTTCCCAGAATTTGGGGATGCATCTGGGGTTTCTGTACCCGTGAATAGAAAAGCAAGCTTGAGAAAATGCGCACGCTCTCCCCGACTTCAGGTGACTTCCTGAGCCCCAATCTCTTCACGGATACTACAGAATAAACCAGACTGTGTTTTCTTTAAAAAGATGGCCAAAAAATGACACAAAGAAAATATACAGGCTATGTTTGGACAATAGGATTAATGTTTCCATAATAATAAGAAATTTTAAAATAATAATGTACCACATTCCAAGGTTGCCTCCCAAATCTTGGGGCACTCCTGTTTTTCCACAAAATAAAAATAAAATAAAATATAATAAAATAAAATAATACTTTAGCATTGAAACCACTAAAAGTCCCCACGTTACCTCTGTTACAAAATTTGCCAAAATAAAATGCCTTGGATGGTAATTGGCTTTGAAATCTTAAAGTTGTTAGAACATAAATAATAAAAAATAACTAAAATAGCCGAAACCGGTGTGGCTCAGTGGATAGAGCGTCGGTTTGTGGACTGAAAGGTCCCAGGTTCGATTCCGGTCAAGGGCATGTACCTGGGTTGCGGGCACATCCCCAGTAGGAGATGTGCAGGAGGCAGCTGATCGATGTTTCTCTCTCATCGATATTTCTGACTCTCTGTCTCTCTCCCTTCCTCTCTGTAAAAAATCAATAAAATATATTAAAAAAATAACTAAAATAAAGAATTTGTGGTAAAGCTTTTCAGTACTGATATATTAATGATAAAGGGCCATTCACTCTTCTCCCTGTGAAAGCGGAGAAGCCGGCGGTGGCAACAGAACCCTTACCTGTTATCTCTAAAAGAAAAAAAAAGTGGTAATTTTAAAAATTCCCCTTCCCCTGCCTTTTCTCCAGAATCATAATTTTCCAAAGCCTTCAGTAACTTAAAACTTTAGGACATTGCTGAATTAAATAATAAAAATTATTAGCTATCTGGGTATTTTAAAATAAGATACTAAAATATTAATCTAAACTTAGCCAATCTAATATACTTGAAATCACATGGAAAGCTTTATCAAATAAAAATTAATAACTAGCCATCACTGGTTTGGCTCAGTGGAGAGAGCGTCAGCCTGCAGACTCAAGGGTCCCGGGTTCGATTCCGGTTAAGGGCATGTACCTTGGTTGCGGGCACATCCCCAGTCGGGAGTGTGCAGGAGGCAGCTGATCAATGTTTCTCTCTCATTGATGTTTCTGACTCTCTATCCCTCTCCCTTCGTCTCTGTAAAAAAATCAATAAAATATATTTTTAAAAAAATTAATAACTATATTTTACTTATATACATATCTTTTAAATGTTATGAAGGTTTTGGCCTCTAAGAAGGCCAAAATACAGTAACAATATATTTCTTAAATACACCCAAATTTTTCAACAGCAGAATTTTAAGACAGAATTTTAAAAGACAAAAGCCTCTAGCCACTTGCATTTTAAATAGGCTGGAGGTGGGGCAGCGTTTGTGCCTTGTAAATCAGAAAGTTTACTAAGTTTGCTTGCTTTACTTTTTCTATAAAAATACCCACTTTAATTACTTAAATAAATTAGCTTTTTAAAATATAATCAAGGTCTCATATAAATTAAGTTATATGAGAAGCCAATATTTTTATAAGCAAACTGGATCCTAGTAAAGTCTTCTAAGAAAATTACTGAAACCTCCCATAATCCCTCTGTATATGCAAATAAACCAATATCTTTAAAAATATAATTCTAAGCTTAACAAAAAGGAGAAATTTTTAAATTTTGTAATCTCTTCCACTACTATTTACGAAGTAAACTATAAATTATTGTCAAGCATTAAATCTCACCATTAATGAGATACCATAAATAAAAAGAAAGTTACTTTTGCTTGGAACGTATGCAAGGCAGCATTGGCCAGCATCCAAGAAGCAAAAGTTTCTAAATGCAGCTCAAAGATCACTCTGGGAGGAAATAAAGGGAAATGCTCTTCAGATATTTATAAACTGTAATTAAAAGTTAATATATTAGGCCTTAAAAAGTAAAAATACAAAAAGAATTGTCTTAAAACCTTAAAATGACTTTCAGAAATTATTAAAGGACATTAAATTGGTTAAGATCTTATCCAAAAACCTCTATGGAAGAAATGACAAGTTTGTTACTCAATGACAAATGACAGTGACACAAGCTGTCATTTCCAGCAATTTTGTAAAAAGTTGAAAATTCAGCACTCTACAGAATTTCCAAAAGCCTCTTAATATTTAAAACAATAAAGGGGGATTATGGAGAAATCGCCTATAAGTAGACTACACCAAGTCTTAATTACTTTAAATTTTTTCACTTGTGATGCCGATGGCAAGACACCCATGGAAATACACTGGTGTCAAAATAAGCCAACGGAAAATGGTTTGGGCACAATGGAAAGAAAGAATCCAAGTCTAGTTTATAGAAAAGATTCCTTTATTAAGCTTTGGTCGAGAATATGTTTGTATATTTCCAGAAAACTCCTCCAAGCCAGTGTGGATTCCTGCAACAATGAATCCCTGAGAGGAACTGACCAGACTGCTCCAGCCACAGAATAGCAGTAGCCCCCAAACAAGACGCTAAAGACAAGAGGAGAAACAGTCCAAAGATGAAAGATGGTGAAGACGCCTTGCCATGCTAGAAGTCAGCAGCTGTGTGTCGCTGCAGGTTGCCTAGGACCAAACCAGAGAAGGTCGGACCCGCACTGCCACCGTTTGTCCACCATCCAGAACTAGAATATCATTGCTGGCATGGACACGTGAACTGCTGGGCATTGGAAAGAGGATTCAAAAAACTGCTGGCCCAGAAAGAAACTTACTACAGACCGATTCCTTGGGTGCCTGGCAGCAATTTAAAAAGGACATGAAAGAATTTAACCCCTTCCACTGGATCTCATTACATTTGCCTCTCAGAATAACCACTATAGCAGTGATGGTGAACCTATGACACACGTGTCAGGGGTGACACACGAACTCATTTTTTTGGTTGATTTTTCTTTGTTAAATGGCATTTAAATATATAAAATAAATATCAAAAATATAAGTCTTTGTTTTGCTATGGTTGCAAATATCAAAAAAATTTCTATATGTGACACGGCACCAGAGTTAAGTTAGGGTTTTTCAAAATCCTGACACACTGAGCTCAAAAGGTTCACCATCACTGCACTGTAGCTTGTCTCATTTTTGTTTTCATATGTTTATTTCTAGTCTGCAGATGAAAAATGAAGCGTCTTAAAAGGACTTGAGCCCTTCAGGCGGCATTCACTTTTTAGGACTTACTAAGGAAAAGAAACGGGGGAGATGGGGGAAGCCACCCATTGTCTTCACTATCAGAGAAGTGTAAACAAGGATCCTGGAAAGCTGGTGAACCTTGAGCCATGGCAAGGGCCAGAGCTATGCACCGATTGTCTAGTCCAGACAATGGGGGCTCAAGCAATTTCCTGACCAAATAGTCTCAGGGTAAATCTTTCTAATATTTACTGGCCTTTAAGATAGTCTGTCTGTTACCGCAATTACCTGCCTAAGGGCTAGATGTGTATCCAAAATTGAATAAAAGTTTGGCAAGGCCTGAGCACCAGTGGAAGTCCTTTCCCTTGTATTAGGATTCCTACCTGGCCCCAAATATTTCCAAATTATTATTTCTTGTCTCCTCTCTGTCATTTGCACACGGCCCTTCTCCAGATCCCAAACCCTGAACCATGCAGGACTTGGATTCACATGGCCCACAGCTTTCATTGGCAAAAACTCAAATCGGAGGCAAAGGGAAGAGTGGGGAAGCTGGAGTAGAGCAGGGAGAGGTGTGTGACATATTCAATGAGATGGAGCATATTTGCTCCCCCCCCTTGGAACCAAGTTTAGGGGGTCTGTCGAGGGCAGGGTATTTGTGGGGGTGGAAGGGCCACATGCACAAAAAAAAAGAAAGAAAAAAGAGGGAGGCCCTCGGTTCAGTCCTGACTATGACTTTCTGGGGCAAGGCACAGCACGGCAAGTCACGGCACACCTGGTCGGTCGCCACCAGAGGTGTGGTTTGTGTTTTCCAGCCAGGAACCCCTCTGTGGTCCACTGGGAGAGTTCCTATGGATCACAAGGACAAACCCAGAGGAGGACAAAGTTCGGAATGCCCAATTCACATCTGTCCATTTCTACATGATGCAGCCGTCCATAGCGTCCAAGTGATGCAACCTGCATTTTTCTTCTTTTTAAAAAATATATTTTTATTGATTTCAGAGAAGAAGGGAGAGAAAGAGAGAGATAAAGACATCAATGACGAGAGGGATTCATTGATTGACTGCCTCCTGCGCACCCCCCACTGGGGACTGAGCCCGCAACCCAGGCATGTGCCCTTGACAGGAATCAAACCTGGGACCCTTCAGTCTGCAGATCCAAGCTCCATTCACTGAGCCAAACCAGTTAGGGCGACCTGCATTTTTCAGGTCTGAGAAAGCAGTTTCCATTTCAGGCACTGCTATGTGTTGTTTAACAACGATGTGTCTCCATGCAAAGAAGGAATGGTGCTAGTATGACGGGCTCTGCTGCTCCTCTAGACCACCTTCCGCTCACTCCCCTCGGCGGCTGAAGGTGCCCTCTCATTTCCACCTGGCTGTCAAGGACGGATTCCCCCACAATGAGAGAATACAGGGCGATTTAGGAATTTCCTTGAAGTGAACACGCCCCTTGCCGCCTCCTCCGCCGCCACCACCTGGAAACATCCCTAAAGATGGTAATAGAAACAGGAAGGGTAAGCATTGCAACGTGTTTTCTGGGGCTTTGTTTGTTTTAGAGACCTACAAATTTATAACTCTGTGATAAGCTTGCAACTTCACCAGTGCATTGTAAGCTATGTAAATGTGGAATCATGACAAGAATGTACTATTGTATGCAGGCTGTACATTAAAATGAATGAGTGAGTGAGTGAGTGAGTGAGTGAGTGAATAAATAAATGAATGAATGAATGAATGAATGAATGAATATTCTGTCAACTTTATTTGCCCTTCTGCCCTGGCCGGAAGTGGGCACCTTATCAGAGGGCAGAGCCTCTTGATAGATCGGAAAGGGGTAGCTGATCAGGAAGGCGGGGCCACATTATACGCCAGAAGTTATTTGGTACAAGTTATTGCTTCTCAATGTATAACTTCTCAATGTGAGGAAAGTGTGTAGAAAAATGTTTGTACAATGTGGGGAAATCCCTATCATAGTCAATCACTTCTCAAATAGTTAGAAAACAAGTGAAAATCATCTTTGAATGTGAGGAAAGAGTGTAGAAACATGTTTGAGAATGAGGGGAAATCCCTTCAATACAGAACTAAGCACACTATAGCACAGTGTTAGAAACCACTGGGAAGTCACTGAAAAGCAGCAGTAAACTGTACGAAATAGTTGGAAAACAGGTGGAAATCATTGCTAAACATCAGGAAAGAGTGCAGAAAGCCGTTTGTACAATGCGGGGAAAACCCTGGTAAAGAGCAGAAAGCACACTATACCACAGTCTTAGAAACCACTAGGAATTCACTAAAAAGCAGCAGTAAACTGGACAAAAGAGCTAGAAAACACGTTGAAATAACTCCTCAATGTGAGGAAAGAATATAGAAAAGTGTTTGTACAATGCGGGGAAATACCTGACACCACAGCACAGTGTTTGAAACCACCAGAAATTCACAGAAAAGCAGATATAAACTATATCAAATAGTTAGAAAATACTTGTAAATCACTTCTAAACATCAGAGAAGTATGAAGAAATGTGTTAGACCACTGGGGGAATGCACTGCTAAAGAGGAGTAAGTGCACCATAGTAAAGTGTTTGAAACCACTAGGAATTTAGTAAAAAGCAGAAGCAAACTGTACCAAATCATTCTAAAACACTTGGAAATCACTTGTAAATATCAGGAAATATTGTGGAAATATATTTGACAACTGGGGGAAATCCCTGCTAAAGAGCACTCTGCACACTATAGCCTAGTGTCAGAAACCACTAGGAATTCAGTGAAAAACAGCAGTAAACTGTAAGAAACAGTTAGAAAGCAAGTAAAAGTCATTTCTAAACCCGAGGAAACAGTATAGAAGGATCTTGTACAATGAGGGGAAATCCCTGCTGTAGAGCACTCTGCACACTATAGCCCAGTGTCAGAAACCACTAGGAATTCACTAAGAAGCAGCAGTAAACTCTACAAAATAGTTAGAAAACTCTTAGAAATCACTTCTAAACATCACAAGTGTAGAAAGGTGTTTGACAACTGGGGAAAATCACTGCTAAAGAGCAGTAAGTGCACTATAGCGCAGTGTTAGAAACTACTAGTGATTCACTGAAAAGCAGCAGTTAATTGTATCCAAGAGTTTAAAAACACTTGGAAATCACTTCTAAGAAATCAGGAAAGAAGGTGTTTGGCAATGGGAGAAATAACTTAAACATAAGACGGGAAACCATAAAAATATCAGAGGAATCCACAGGCAGCGAAATCTCAGACATATGACATACAGCTCCGAGGGCAATGGAAACGAAAGAGAAAATAAACAAATGGGACTACATCAAAATAAAACGCTTCTGCACAGCAAAGGAAACCATCAGCAAAGCAACAAGAAAGCCCACTGCATGGGAGAACATATTTGCCAATGTTATCACTGATAAGGGCTTAATCTCCAACATTTACAGGGAACTCATAAAACTTAACAGAAGAAAGATAAAAAACCCAATCAAAAAATGGGCAAAGGACCTAAATAGATACTTTTTGAAAGAGGACATAAGGAAGGCCAAGAGACATATGTAAATATGTTCAAAGTTAGTAATCATCCAAGATATGCAAATCAAAATGACAATGAGATACCATCTCACACCTCTCAGAATGGCTACCATCAACGAATCAACAAACGACAAGTGCTGGTGAGGATGCGGAGAAAAAGGAACCCTCGTGCACTGCTGGTGGGAATGCAGACTGGTGCAGCCCCTGTGGAGAACAGTATGGAGTTTCCTCAAAAAATTAAAAATGGAACTCCTATTTGACCCAGTGATCCCACTTCTAGGACTATATCCCAGAAACACCAATCAGAAAGGATATATGCACCCCTATGTTCATAGCAGCACAATTCACCATAGCTAAGATCTGGAAACAGCCTAAATGCCCTTCAGTAGATGAGTGGATTAAAGAACTGTGGTACATCTACACAATGGAATACTACGCTGTGTTAAAAAAAAAAAAAGTGTGTGTGGGGGGGGATTCTTACCATTTGCAACAGCATGGATGGAACTGGAGAGCATTATGCTAAGTGAAATAAGTCAGTCAGAGAAAGATAAATATCACATGAACTCACTCATTTATGGAATATAATGAATGCCGGGGTTCATGTCACAGCATCATGAAGGATTCAGGAATCTGGAAAAGGCTGTGCGTAGATGAAATAGGAATCCAGAGACTAATAAAGAGTCCGGAGACGAGATACAATTTTGAAAGGCATTGGGGGTCAGAGGACCTTCAGCCAAAGGAACTGAAGACTCCCTCCTTGTCTAGGACCCTTGCTTTTATTAACACAATTGTCCTAAAGCAAGGTGGAGATAATACACTTCAAAGGCTAAGGTTTCAAAGGGTACAGAGGCATTGTCAGAATGGGGGAATAGCCTACGGCTGTTCAGGTGTTTGGCCAGTAGGAGGAAATAACATGTAGATTAAGATGCCCTTTAACTGTCTGGCAGCCACAATCAGTTTCCTGTTCAGGTTTGGGGAAATGCCTTTAGCCATTCCCAACAGGTGACTACATGTGTGACTCAACCCTGTTGAGTCCCCGAGTTTCATCAACCTTTTGATGAAACTCTTGAAATTATGACATGCTGGAATTGGTCCCCGGTGAATGAACAACATAAACTGATGAACAAAAACAGATCCAGAGAAGAGGAGCATTGATCAGACCTTCAAATCTCAGAGGGAAGGTAGGGGAGGATGGGGGTAAAGGGGAGAGATCAACCAAAGGACTCGTATGCAAGCATAGAGGCCTAACCAATGGACACCGACACCAGGGGGTTCAGGGCATGAGTGGGGGAGTGGGGTGGCAATGAGGGGGATAAGGACACATATGTAATACGTTAATCGATTTAAAAAGAAAGAAGTATGTAAGGAACGGATAGTTGTATTGGCTGGGTGTAAAACGGGAAATTCAGGGTCTCAAGAAAGAGACCTCTATTCTCAGATGCTTAAAACAATGCTCAGAGCTGGAGGATGCTGTTGAGCATAGTCAGATTCTTGACTTCTTAAGTTTTGTTAATGAAACTTGCCCTTGGTTTCCTGAAGAGGGAACCCTCAACATCCAAACCTGGGAAAAGGTCGGAAAGCAGTAGCGTGACCGATACACAGCAGAAGGTCCAGAGAAGATTCCTGTTCCCCCTTCACACTGTGGCATTTCATTCGTGGCTGCTTGACCCGGCACCAGAGCGGGCAAGGATGTGTCCGCGGGGTGCGGCCGTGTATTACAGCCTGCAGCAGGCGTGCGAATCTCTAAAAACACCACCTCTCCGCTCTGCGCCACCTCCTCCTCCCCCACCACTCCTGTGACCACAGTCAGGAGCCCGCCTGATAAAGTTTTACCTCTTAATTATGAGCGGGAGCTAGAGTTTGAGGTGGAACAGGACGAGCATCACGGCGAGAGGGGTGACTCAGGTAATGGGAAACGTTTTGCTTCCAGCTGCGCAGCCTACACAGCCAGAAGTGAAAGTGGCTTCCGTGCTGACGGTCTCCCACACCGCAGACCTTATGGGAGGTAGGCAAGCGGAAAGCACATTTCCCTTTGCTGGAGGCCCAGGCTCCCTGTAATGGCTGAACCTCCTTGAAGGGATTGAAAGAATTTCCCAGCAGCTGCCAAGAATTCTTCTTTTTCTCCCTCCCAGGCCACCAGGAACTCTTAGCCAGTGAGACTTCTGTGTGCCTGTATTGTAACTTTAATTTGCTTTTCTCTGATTTATGATTTTGCTGTACTCAGTTAAAATTTTAAAATTCTAAGATTAATTTGAAAGTGTAAAGTTTGTAAAGGTTGAAACCCAGGGAAGTTTAAACAAAGGCCAGCTAATTCCAAGTCTACCTGTATTAACAAACCATTATTTTCCCCACCTGAGGCAAAATGGGAGGGAAGAAGAAAAAAAAAAAAAAAGAGGGCCATTTTGCTTTGAGCAAAAAAGCCCCCGAGGTTCCAGTTTCTAAAAGTTGCAGAATGAGAGGGGATACTTGCCGAAAGCAGCAGGGTGGAGAAATTTGCAAAGCCCCCCCCCCCCCCCGCCCCTGCCCCCAGCATCATGTCCATTAAATATACAGTTGGCAGCATCAGTATTAAGGGGACCAGACCAGGGACCAGACTGGACCAGGGACCGGGTGGTCTGGTGCCTGACTGTGACATCACAAACATGCACAGGCCAGCCCCAGGGACACAAAGCAAGGGAATGGACAGGCAGTAGGTGTGTATTCCCAGCTTTTTCTCTACAATTCAAAGTGTAGTGTGGAATTATTAAATTACTAGAGGTCTGGTGCACGAAATTTGTGCAAGGGGGGGGAGGGTTCCTCAGCCCGGCCTGCACCCTCTCCAATCTGGGACCCCTTGGGGGATTTCCACTGCCGGTTTAGGCCCAATCCCTTTGGACATCCCTCTCACAATCCGGGACTCCTGGCTCCTAACCACTCTCCTGCCTACCTGCCTAATTGTCGCTAACTGCTTCTGCCTGCCAGCCTGATCACCCCCAACTGCCCTCGCCTGCCGGCCTGATGGCCCCCAACTGCCCTACTGCCCTCCCCTGCTGGCCATCTTGTGGCAAACATCTTGTGATGACATCACACGCTGCCACCTAGGCTTTTATTATATACTAGAGGCCTGGTGCACAAAAATTTGTGCACTCGGGGGCATCCCTCGGCCCAGCCTGCCCCCTCTAACAGTCTGGGAGCCCTCACAGGATGTCCTACTGATGTCCCTGTGGGAAGTGGGCCTAAGCCGCAGCCTGGCTTCCCTCTGTGGAAGGCAGCTGGCCTATCAGGTATATAGATAGTTTCTGAAGGCAGCACAGACTCCTTCCTTATTTCTTTCCTCTGCGGTTGGAGAATAGGGCACTAAAAGGTGGAGACAGAACTGTGGCCGGGCCTGGGGCTCTTGTAGGCAGCAGAAAGGAGAGGGCTGGGGAAAGTCTAGACATGGTTTTCTTCAATTGTCTTCCCTTCGTCCGGGCCCCTCGCTCGGTTCTTCCCTTGTCATGGTGGATGCATGACAGGAGCCCAGCGATGGTGGGGTTCAGCCCCCTCTTCTCAGCTAAACATACAACCGCCTCGCATTCTAAGTGGAGCTGTTTTCAAGTGGCTAAAGTGCTGGCAATTCATGCCTCCCAGCCTTTCCCCTCTCGGGTTTCCTCCTTGGGTCAGTTGCAAACTTCACTGAGACACCGGAGCAACTCTGCCTGGTAGTTCTGCACCGGCCCCTGCCCGGGCCCAGCTGGGCACTCTTCCTTGAGGTCTCTGGGTCCACAGTCTGAGCTCAGGGAGGTCACCCAGAGCCCATTGCCCTGGACAGGTGGGGCAGGGGGGCTAGCTTGAAGAGCTGGAGGAAGAAGGCAGAGTAAGAGTTGGTATGAACTGGCGCCTGCTTAGCCAGACTTCCTAAGCTCCCCACTGGGCCCAGGCTGGGCCTCTTCCCCACCTCAGGAGGATCCTAGCTGAGGTCCCCTCCCTGCACCCAGCACTCTCCTCCCTGTTCTACCACTGGGGGAAGGGAGCAGCTCACCTGCTCTGGACCCTGACAACCTGGCAGGCTGAGGCACAGGCCAGGCGGTGCAGCCTAGGGTGCTGGTGGCTGCGAGCCTTCTCCCCGTCCCTGAAGCATGGGGCGGGGTTGCAACAGCTCACAGCCGCCCCTGGGCACCATGCATGGAGACACTGCTCTCCACTGAGCCACCATCTGCCCAGGACCTGTGGGGGTTGGGGTGGCCTCGGGCTCCCACTGGCCCCACTGAAGCCAGACTCGGCTTGGCCGGCCACCCTTGCCACCTAAGGACTGCGCATGCCCCACAGGCCTCATCGCCCTCATGAATCGCTGTGGTCCGGCTGTCCCATCCCAGGAAGTGGCCATCCCGCTCACCAGGGCTCACTCCCCAATGCAGTTGGGCCTGCCCAGCAAGCATGTAGGCAGGAGCTGGGCCTCTGAGGGGAAGGAGGAGGCATGCAAAGGCCAGGACAGAAGTGGGGAACTTGGTGGTGTAAACACAGCCCCCCCCATGTCGTGCCGGCTCCTCGCGCTGCATTCCCAAACCCCTGGGTGCCCCTGCCCAGCACTGTCGTGGTGGAGGTGAGGCACCTAGAGCTGCGGCCTGAAGGCAGCCCTCGCTGGCTTGGAATCATTGTGGTTGATCAGGGAGGGATACGAGATGCCAAATTCCACCTCTCTCTCTAAATCTCTACCCCCCCCCCTCGGAGTGGGCCCCACGTGTCTCCGGTGGGCGGGCGAGGGCGAGGGCGAGGTGATCAGCACTGCTTGCCTTCACCCCAGCCCCCGCCTGCCCCCTGGTCACACACGGGGGCCTGGATGGTGGCTTGCACTGTCCTACCCTGACTGCAGTATGCAAATTAGCCGCCATCTTTTTTGGCCATTAACCGCCATCTTAGTTGGCAGTTAATTTGCATATCGCCCTGCTTAGCCAATGGGAAGCGTAGCAAAGGTATGGTCAATTACCATTGTTTGTTTATTATTAGATTAGATGATAACAATTTATTAGCCAGATTGAAAAGAATTAATTCAGTGGTCCAAACTTGATGGCCAGAAGTAGACAGGTGATCAAGGGTGGGGCCACGTGATCATTCCAGGGCATGAGAGATGTGGCCATGGTGGTGGGTTGGCATCAGGGACTTGTACCAGGTGGCACCCGGGCAGAGCCACATCTCAGAGAGCGAATGCAGGGAGTCAGCCAGTTTGCAGACCCCAAATCAATTTGTTTTTGAGGTAAAACAAAATCTGCCAGGGGAGGCAGCCGGGGGAAGCCAGACACAGGGAAAATTATGGTACTTTGGAATCTAAGCTACAGGCGGGGAGAGGAGGCCAGGTGCTCTATACCCAAAGCCCAAATGCAGGGGGACTGCATCAAAGTTACCAGCTGGGAGGGAGCCCGGGACAAAGAGAGCCAGAGGCAGAGGTGTAAATAAAGGAACCCTGTCCCCTGGGGATAAAGAAGGGAGTTGTGGGGAATGGTGGAGCCCATCAGAGCAAATGGCCACAGGGTGAGGATGCTTACCCAGAGGTCACAGGTAAAGGATTTACAGGCTGTGGGCAACCAAGGGTTCCAATTCTAGCTCAGTCCTTTGACTGCTGTGTGCCCATAAAGAAGTCGCTCTCCCTCTCTGCGCTGGTGTAGCCTCACCTGTACAATAGGCCACAGCTGCTGCTCCTACTGCCCCACTTGGCTTGAGGGCTTTCCGCTTTCTAGTCAGCATGCAGGCCTCACCACTCTCCCCTCCCACAGCTTTCCTGGGACATTGCAGGACCCTATGGACCTCTTTCATGGACCCTGGACAAGTCACTGCTCTCCTGTCTCCTTTCCAATCCCAGCTGTCAGAGTCCCACACAAAAGAGAGAGCAAGCAGGAAGGATTTGGGGAGAGGACTTTGGCAAAGGGACTGTTGACAGGTTGAGAGCAGGGGCAGACTGCCAACCAGGGAGATGGCGCCAGGGAAACAGAAACCATCCAGGGTTTTAAGGGTTTGAGTCCAGGTGGTCACACCTGAGTGGGCAGCAGAAAAAGGGCACCTGGCCACGTGTTAGGCAGGACGTGTGCACCTCATCAAGGGGCGGAGCCACCTGATGGCCGGAAATGGGCATGTGATCAGGGGTGGGGCTACATGATGGCCTCTAGTGGGCACCTGATCAGGGGGTGGGGCCAGGTGACAGGCAGGAAGTAGGTAGCTGATCAGGGGGGTGGAGGAGAGATACCCACTGTCCCTTAGTCACAGGGAGTCCCGCAGCCTCAGGTCTCACCTCTCACGCTCAGGTTAGTGGGCCTCAGGCTGCTCTGCTCTCTGGATCTGAAGTGCGCAGTTGGGTTAGGACCTGGGTGGAAGGAGAGGCCTGCTCCTGAAATGCTCTCCTTCCCAGGGGCCCCTGCCCCAACCCCTTCCAAGTGTGCGCGGTGCAGATGACAAGGACTTTGAATATTTGCTTCATTTTTCGTTTGAGAAAGAACAGTAGCGTGAATGTTGCTCTCCTGGTGTTTACACTGACAATTAACTGTGAGCTCCTAAGATCTAGTCACGCTGTTTCTGTCGAACCTGCTCCTTCTCTGCGGGTACTTCCTGCTCTGCTGCTCGGCTTCCTGTGTCTGCAGGTCTGCATCGTGTGCCTTCATCCCTGGGGGAGGCACGGCTGACGCTGAGCCAGTTGTGGCAAGGACTTCAGACCCAAGGGTCCCCAGTGCGGGCCTTCTCATGTCCGTGGGGAGCTGGTGCCACACTCTCCCCGCCCCCACCTCGCAGAGGGCCCTGTGCCAGGGTGGTGCCCAATCAGCCCTATGTGCTGGCAGGCACGATGGGCAGCTTAACCCTCTGAGGACATTTAGGTGTAGAAAGTGGAGCTGGAGGCGAAGCAGCGACGTGGGGCGGGGGGCGGGGGGGGGTCGTTTATGTGAATGTTCCTGACGCCTCATTTCCGTTCCTGTGCGACCTCCTTCCCAGTTCCCGTGGAGGCTGTTCAACACCATACTCATCTTCATCATGTGACTCCTCCACGGTTGACTCTGAGGGGAGACGCCCCCTCACATTCTCCTCGGGCCTCCAGGCTTCCTTCCTTCCTTTGCAGTGAGTGCCCCTGATGGAAAGGGCTGGACTAGGAAGTCCCACATGTGGCTGCTTGGGGAGTTTCACTTGTTGGCTTTCTTCCCCTGGGTGTGGTCCATACATTCATCCTTGTTTCTTTGTATTTCTTGTAATTTTTTTTCTTAAAAATGGATTTTTAAAAAAATATATCTTATTGATTTTTTTACAGAGAAGAAGGGAGAGGGATAGAGAGTTAGAAACATCGATGAGAGAGATCGATCAGCTGCCTCCTGCACTCTCCCCACTGGGGAAGTGCCCGCAACCAAGGTACATGCCCTTGACCGGAATCGAACCTAGGACCCTTGAGTCCGCAGTTCGACGCTCTATCCACTGAGCCAAACCGGTTCGGCAAAAATGGATATTTTAAATAAAATAAAATGACAGCCCTGCGGATCAGATTCTCAGCCTCCCAGGGTTCTGCTGTTGTAGCGTCGTCACAGCAGCAGTGTTCCCAGTGACTTTTCTAAGCCGACTCTGTGAACTCTACTGTCGCTGCAGCCCGTGGGGTCACAGTGGTTGGGCAAGGGTGGCCCAGTGTGGCTCCAGCTTTGCTGGAGGGGCCCAGCCCCCACTGTCCTCAGCCCTGCCCACCTCGGCCTGAGCCTCACTTCCTGCCTGCTGGGAGCCTGGAGATCAGCCAGACGGGAGAGCGCTGAGTCTTTTCCCGTCTTTCCTCAGCACCTGCCCAGCCCTGCGCACCGTGTGCCTTTCTGGATCCCGGGGAGGTGGGAGCGTACAAAGGCCGGCACCTCATGGCCCAGCTTCTCCTTTTACTCTTCTGCCCACTGTGCCCCCAGCTGTTACCACAGCCTCAGGCAGCTGCCAAGTTAATACATGGTCTGTAAGAGCCCTGGCTGGTGTGGCTCAATGGGAAGAACATCAGCCTGTGCACCAAAGGGTTTTGGGTTGGATTCCTGGTCAAGGGCATGTACCTGGGTTGCAGGTTCAATCCCTGGCCCTGGTAGGGACATGTGTGGGAGGCAACCAATTGACCTCTCTCTCTCTCTCTCTCTCTTTCCCTCCTTACTCCCTTCCACTCTCTCTAAAGACCAATAGGTGAGGATGAGGAGCATTTTGTTAATTGTCTGTAATTGGTTTCAGTAAGTGCCCGGGGAAAAGGCTCTCACACTGGCCAAGCCCTCACAGCCAACACGGGCAGCTCAGGGAGTGGGGTCCTGCAGAGGAACGCGCGGACCAGATGGGGCTGTGCTGGGGGAGGCCTGCGGCCCAGCCCTCCTGGCCGCCCAGGCTCCCGCGGGCTATGCTCGCTGTGAACACGGGCTGCCACATAGAAGAGCGTGAAGATGGGCTGGTCGGAGAAATGCTGCTCAGCTGGTGGTTCTCCAGGGTGTTCAGCCATTTTCCTTCAGTGCAAGTTCCCAGATCGCGGCAGGATTGGCGATGCCCGCGGCTCAGGGAATGCCGACCGGCCGTCCCGCCCGTGCCACCTGCTTTCAAGAAGAGGGTTTTGGAGGTTCTTCCCCAACCACTGTTGCTGATGCCACTTAGAGATGTTCCTTATGACAGCACATTGTAAACCACACACGAGACTAGTGAGCCTCAAACACTGCGTATTTACATCAGAAGAAGGATTCAGAACGCCATGCACGCCCTGCCTGCCTTTACACTGACAGCTAAGCCATGTCCACACTGAAAAGGGCGTGGCCCCAGCATATGCTACAGGCTGACGCTGCCACCCCAGCCTTTCCCATGTTATCCACGAAGTGTAACACCTCCGCAGGTAGCTGCTGGCCACTCCTACCGAGGACACAGGAGAAGTCCCGCTTGCAGGGATGGCAGGTTTGTGTGGAGCCTCACTCCTCTGCACTCATATTTACGGCTCCACAGTGCTTTACCCTCATGTGACATTTTATGCCGCATCGTCTTTTATTGATCAATTAGTGTATACAAATTGAAATGTATGTTTCCCCAAAATTTTTCTGGTGCCATAAGGTTCTAGGTATTAAAGAATGTCTTCTGGCGCTGGCCTGTGTGGCTCAGTGGATAGAGCGTTGGCCTGTGGACCGAAGGGTCCCGGCTTGGATTTTGGTCAAGGGCATGCACCTCAGTTGCAGGCTCCTCCCCGGCCTGTGCCTGGTCGTGCAGGAGGCAACCAATTGATGTGTTTCTCTTACATCAATGTTTCTCTCTGTCTTTCCCTCTCCCTTCCATTCTCCCTAAAAATCAATGAAAAAAATATCCTCAGGTGAGGATTAACAAAAAAAGAATGTCTTCTAGATTGAGTTATGATTACAATTATTATTAGTACATAATTGATCAAAACATAATTATCAAACTGAAGTTTTTATTTATTTTTTTTTAAATATATTTTACTGATTTTTCACAGAGAGGAAGGGAGAGAGATAGAGAGTCAGAAACATCGACGAGAGAGAGACACCGATCAGCCGCCTCCTGCACACCCCCTGGGGATGTGCCCGCAACCCAGGCACATGCCCCCGACCGGAATCGAACCTGGGACCCCCCAGTCCGCAGGCCGACGCTCCATCCACTGAGCCAAACCGGTTTCGGTACAAACTGAAGTTTTTAAATGAAATCTCCTCCATTAATGAGCTTGATGGCTTGGACCACCATCAGCCACTTGCCTTCTGCTGAGCATTCCTGCTGCTAGAATGTGACAAAGGCTTCTTCAACTATGCAAGTAACTCATGAAGCAACGGTCTCCTTTAAAAGCAGTGCAGAAATTGATATTTTTTTTTCAGAAATTGATATTTTATGAGTGGAATTATATTGCTTAATGAGCTAATCTATTATTTAAAGATTTTTGTTTTTTTACAGTAAAGAGCCAGCTGCAGTCGAGGTGTCAGCCAGGGTCTCATCTGAAAGTGGGCTGGGGAGGAATGTGGTTCTAAGCTCAGGGGGTGGCAGGACTCAGCGCCTTGGACTGTCGGACTCAGCGCTGCAGTTTCCTGCTGGCTCTCGGCCGAAGGCTGCCGGGAGTTCCCAGCTGGTTGCTGGCTGGAGGCCACTCCAAACTCCTTGCCATGTGCTTCATCACAGCCACAGAAAGTCTGCGGCAAGAAGAACGTTGCAGTCTTATGTAATGCGAACAGGAATCGGTAGGTCGTCACCTTCACAGGACTCTGTTGGTTAGAAGCAAGAGGGAAGGCAAGGATGCTAAGGAGAAATATGTGGACTTGTTTTTGCTTCAGATCTTTTAAATCCATTGGGACTCTGTTCTGTTCGCATGAAATGGGGCAGCTCACCCCACACATCTCTTCCCTTTCCATTTTATTGATATTGTACTGAAAGGGTTCGGTACCTGTTGTTGCATCTCATAGTCCCGGATTGCAATAAATGTGACTCTTTAATTAGACTTCTTGAGGCATCCTTCTGTGATTCGTGGGGTACATTACAACAATATGAATGCCCTCAACCCTCCTTTTTTCCCGTTAGCCTTTGGTTTAGAAGTAGAGAACTGTGGAGTATTAATATGTCATCTAGTCTTGCATCTCTCACAAAAGGTAACTGAATGCTTTCAGATGGTATTAGATTCTGTGATGAACAGGCTTCAGGCAGGTCCGTTCAGAAAGTGGGCTAAGAGCGTCACAGTGGGTCTTCTCAGAACGTGTAACAGGCCGATGACTGAGACTCTCCAAAGGCGTGCAGTGGGCATGGTGTTGTTGTTGTTGTTGCTAATCCTCACTGGAGGATATTTTTCCATGGCTTTTCAGAGAGTGGATGGGAGGGAGGAAGGGAGAGAGAGAGAGAAACATCAATGTGAGAGAGACACATTGATTGGCTGCCTCCCGAGCGTGCCCCGATGGGGCCGGGATCAAGCTCACAACCCAGGTATGTGCCCTTGGCCAGGAACCAAACTTGAGACCTTTCGGTGTGTGGGCCAATGCTCCAACCACTGAGGCACTGGCCAGGGTGAGAGTGGGCACTGTTAGCACAGCTCATTGAGCTGTCCACTTTTTTCATGTGACATGGTCTAGGGCCGTGGTCGGCAAACTGCAACTCGCAAGCCACATGCGGCCCTTTGGCCCCTTGAGTGTGGCTCTTCCTAAGCCTTAGGAGTACCCTAATTAAGTTAATAACAATGTATGCACCTATATAGTTTAAGTTTAAAAAATTTCGGTCTCAAAAGAAATTTCAATCATTGTACTGTTGATATTTGGCTCTGTTGACTAATGAGTTTGCCGACCACTGGTCTAGGGCCCGTGTTCTGCAGGACTTGACCTTAGCCAGGCTGTAACCATGTAACCATGGCTGCCCCAAGGGGCTGTGTGGGGGCTGCCCTCCTGTTCTTTCAAATGCTTCTCAGAGCACCTGGTCCTTGGCCTCCCTGAGCCAACTCTCTGTCCTGAGGGCAGTGCCCTTGATCTTCGCACTCATTGGACTGTGCTTCTGCTCCACATGTTCACACATGAGCCCCTGGTGCAGGCTTCCCCACTGAGCACCCTTGTTACACACATTTCTGGCACAAGCGAGTTTCTCCAAACCCACACTCTAGAAAAGTGTATGCACAGATTCTATGTTAGAGCCATACATTTAAGTAGAATGTGTTCCCTGTAAGAGCTGCATATGGAATTTAAAATTTTCTAGTAACTATATTAGAAAATTAAAAAGAAAAGGTAACAATTTTAATAATATATTTTTACTAGAGGCCCAGTGCACAAATTCATGCACCGGTGGGGTCCAGCCAGCCCAGCCCCAATCAGTGCGGATCGGGGCCCAGCCTGTCAGGAGGAGGAGAAAGCAGGAGGTTAGCCAGCAGGCCCCACCCCCTATTGAGTTGGGGGAGCCAGTTGGGGGCGGGGCCGGCCATGGGAAGGGCCTGTGGGTGGTGAGCTGGCCCATTGGGGGGTGGGGTTGGGAGGATATCAGGGCTTAGCGGCTGGGGGAGGAGCTATGGGAGGTTGGTCAGCCAGCCCCACCCCTGATTGGTGTGAAGAGGGCTATCGGGGGCAGAGCTGGCTGCAGGGAGGGGCTGTGGGACAATCGGGGTGGTGGGGGCCCATTGGGGGTGGAGCCGGCCATGGGGAGGGTCTGTGGATGGTGGGCCAGCCAGCCCCACCCCCAAATAGGGGGGCCAATTGGGGGACTGGTGGCCTGGGGGAGGGGCCAAGGGTGGCTGGCCAGCCAGCCCTGCCCCTGATCAGAGTTGGGGGGCCAATCGGGGACAGAGTTGGCTTGAGAGAGGGGCTGTAGGCCGATTGGGGTGGTGGGAGCCCATCAGGGGTGGAGAAGGCCACAGGGAGGGGCAGCAGGTGATTAGACAGATGTCCCTGCCCCTGATCAGGATAAGGGGGCCGATCTGGGGTGGGCCCGGGCTGGGGGAGGGGCTGAAGGAGGTTGGCTGGCCTGTACTGCCCCCTATTGAGGTAGGAGGAGGAGATCAGGGGTGGGGCCGGCAAGGGGGAGGGGCTGTGGGCTGATGGGGTGGTGGGGGCCCATTGAGGGCAGGACTGGCTGGGAGGAGGGGCTTCAGGAGTTTGGCCAGTTGCCTTCCCCCTATTGGGGTGGAGGGGAGCGATCAGGGGTGGGGCAAGCTGGGGGGAGGGGCTCCAGGAGGTTGGCTGGCTGCCCCCACCCCTAGATTGAGCCAGTTCACTGGATACAGTGGGCATCATAGCAACCGGTTGTTACAGCGTTCTGGTTGCTGGTTTTTTTATATAGAGAGACTAGAGGCCCAGTGCACAAAAATTTGTGCACTCGGGGGCGGGGGGGTCCCTCAGCCTGGCCTGTGCCCTCTTGCAGGCTGGGACCCCTCGGAGGATGACCACCTGCTGGCTTAGGCCCACTCCCCAGGGATGGGGCCTAAGCTGGCAGTCAGACATCCCTCTGGCAGCCCGGAACCCCCAGGGGATGTCCACTTGCAAGCGGGGAGCAGGCCTAAGCTGCAGTTGGACATCCTTAGCGCTGCTGAGGAGGCGGTAGAGGCTCCCACCATCACCGCTGTGCTGGAAGCCATCAGTCTGGCTTGTGGCTGAGCAGAGCTCCCCGCTGTGGGAGTGCACTGACCACCAGGGGGCAGCTTCTGCATTGAGCATCTGCCCCCTGGTGGTCAGTGTGTGTCATAGTGACCAGTCATTCCCAGTCTTTCTGCTGTTAGGGTCAATTTGCATATTACCCTTTTATTATATAGGCTAGAGTCCTGGTGCACTAGTGGGGGCTGGCTGGTTTACCTTGAAGCTTGTCCCGGATCAGGGTGGGGGTCCCGCTGGGGTGCCTGGCCAGCCTGGGTGAGGGGCTGAAGGTTGTTTACAGGCTGGCCACATCCCCATCAGGGTGGGGGTCCCCACTGGGGTGCCTGGACAGCCTGGGTGAGGGGCTGATGGCTTTTTGCAGGCTGGCCAAGCCCCCCAGTGGGGACCCTCATTTCATGGGGGTGTGGCCAGCCTGGGCGAGGGACTGATGGCTGTTTTCAGGCTGAACCACAGCCACTTCAGAGTGGGGGCGTCCGGCAGGGGTGCCTGGACAGCCTGGGTGAGGGACTGATGGCCATTTTCAGGATGGCCACAGCCCCTTCAGGGTGGGGGTTCCTGCTGGGGTGCCTGGCCAGCCTGGGTGAGGGACTGAGGGCTGTTTTCAGGCTTCCCACAGCCCCTTCAGGGTAGGGGGGTGGTCCCACTGAGGTGCCTGACCAGCCTGAGTGAGGGGCTGATGGCCGTTTTTAGGCTGGCCATGATCCCTGGTGACCCAAGCTCCCAGCCTCTCCTTTTTTTCTTTTTTTTTCTTTTTGTTTTCAGCACCTCCTTGAGCGGAGGCCAGGGTGGGCTGGAAGCAGGTATCTGGGATTTATTTATCTTCTATAATTGAAACTTTGTAGCCTTGAGTGGAGCCCAGGGCCGGCCAGGGCAGGTGGAAAGTTTGGCTTCCTCCATCACTGGGGGCAACCCAAACCTCCTGCTCACTCCAGCTCTGTGGCTGCCACCATCTTAGTTGGGTTAATTTGCATACTCACTCCTGATTGGCTAGTGGGCTTGGCTTGTGGGTGTAGCGGAGTGGCAGAGTGAGGGTTAATTTGCATCTTTCTCTTTTATTAGTGTAGACTAGTGGCCCGGTGCACAAAATTCATGCACATTAAAAGGGGATTAACTAGAGAAAATATTTTAATATTGCTATTTGCCCTTTCTCTATAATAGAAGTGTCAGAGATGAAATAAAATTAGTAAAATGTATATGAAAATCTTCCTCCTGTCAGAGTCTGGGGCACACTGTGGGACCCAGAGTCAAGTCCTCAAACACCCGTGAGACCCATATCCAGCCGGCCCTACCCACAATGGGCGAGATCCAGACCCGGCCAGCCTCACCCTTGTCAAGCCCCGCCAGGCAGGGGGTGCATCCTCAGGTCCCCCAGTGCACCCTCAGGTCCCCCGGCTTGGCGCTGCAGCGGGGGGTGCGGCCTGAGGTCCCCCGACCCACGTCAAGGGGCACACCTTGAGGTCCTCTAACCCAGGCCAGGGGGCATGGCCTGAGGTCCCCCATCAAGCCCCGCCGGGCATGGCCTCAGGTCCTCCAGCCTGGCACCGGGATGGGGGGGCAGCCTCAGGTCCCCCCTCAAGCCCCACCAGGTGGAGGGTGCAACCTCAGGTCCCCTAGCCGGGTGCCAGGGTGGGGGGCACAGCTGAAGGTCTCCCAGCCCAGCACTGGAGCAGGGGGTGTGCCCTGAGGTCCCCCATCAAGCCCTGCTGGGCAGGGGGCATGGCCTCAGGTCCTCCGGCCCCTGCACCAGGGCATGGGGTATGACTTCAGGTCCCCCAGCCTGGCATTGGGGTAGGGGGCACGACCTGAGATCCCCCAGCCTGGTGCCAGGGCAGGGGTGTGTGGTCTGAGGCCCCCCAGTCCAGCACTGGGGCAGGGGACACAGCCTGAGGTGCCACAGCCCAGTGCCATGCAGCCTCAGGTCCCTGCTGATTGCTTATTAAGGCTCGTTACCAGAACTTGGCCTTAGCTGTGGGTATAGCTATCTTGACACTTATGATGTGATGGCCAATTTGCATATTCCCTCTTTATTAGATAAGACAGCAAAATGTACATGAATTCAGTTCAGATTGCCATGTAAAAGCTTAACTAATCATGAGTTCTTTTTCTAAAACAAGATTTGCTGACGGAGCCCCCTGCCTGATCTCCTGTGATGGGCTAGGAGGAGTGGGTGGGTTGGGGAGCCCACAGCAAGGGCTGGGCTCCTGCACAGTGGGTGCGAGGACAGTGCTCTCAGAAGATCCTGAGGAAGGTCAGGTGGCAGCGGCCTCTGCAGGCGCCACTCACAGGACAGCAGGATTCCCACATGGGCTGTGCCTGGGCCATGCCTAAGATGCAGGCACTTAGAATTGTACACGTGAAACCTATATAATTTTATCAACTAGTGTCACCCCAATAAATTCACTAAAATAAATTAATTAATTAAAAAATAGGATTAAAAAAAGAAAATAGGGTTGAATGAAGAGCTTGTTGACAGAGGCATGGGCAAAGTCAAAGACAGCCCCAGCCTGTGAAACACCCAGACGAGCATAGAGGACGTTTTCACCCCCATAGCAGGGGCAAGACTGGCCTTCCCGATGGGGCCGTTTTGCCCTGAGAAGACTCTGAGGGTGTCCAGAGACGACTGTCATTTTGGGGGTGGAGGCCAGGGATGTTCAGGGCACCCCCACCACAGAATGGTCCTGCCACACAGACAACGTGGAGGCTGAGCCGGCGGGAGAGAAAAGTCCAAGGCCAACCTGTGGGAAACTGTTTATTGCCTTCACTATCTGATAAGCATAGACAGAGAACTCGCCGAACCCCCCCCCCCCCCCCAAGGCTGGGTGATTTTGAAGCCCTAGCAAAGGTCGGAGCTAGGCACCACCTCTTTTTGTCCAGACAGTGGTAGCTGAAACTACTCACCCATTTATTATTATGTAAATCCTTGCTGATGGGCTAGTCTGCCTGTTAATGGGGGATCGCCTGCCTAAGGGCTACGCCAGATCAATAAAAGATTGGAGCAGCCTGAGCATCAGGAGAAGTCCTTCGGGACTTGGCCGCCTGGTCCCCCAATATTGCAAAATTATCTCGTGTCTTTTTCTCTCATTTGTTGTGCGGCTCCTCTTTCAGATACCGAACCCTACTCCACGCGGGTCGTGGAAGGAAAAACACTCAACACCAACCTTTGTGAAAGCCCAGCCCAGAGGGAGTGCCCTCTCCCCCAGGGGGTGGATCTGAGAGACAGGAGGGGTCCCTGCCACCAGAGCTGGGTGGGGTCCTCTTTGTCTGTGGATGAGAAGAATGAATTAAAAACGGAAACTTTTCGGTGGGGCCAGAGCTGGTTTGGTGGCGGACCAGCTGCCTGCTGCTGGGCCCATTGTTCCTGGGACCACGCCAACAGGCAGGGCCAAGGAAATTCCACAGAGAAGTTCAGCTGCTTACAGAGCACAGACAGCCGGTGTTTGGAGGTCTCATTGGCTCTGCTAAGTGGCTATGAGCTGGGCTGTTTTGTCCAGAACTGGAAGGGGCTGGAGAGGCTGCGCGAGTAGGAGGGCTTCTCCGCTGGAAAGGGTGGGAGGGAGTGGAGAGAGGTCCTTTCGCGTGGGTGGTGAACATGCAAGACATACAGACCATGTACTACAGAATGGATGCTGACCCGTATAACTTAGTAACCTATGTCACTCCAATAAATTTTAAAAAAATAAAACTAAATTTCAAAAAGAGTGGACAATTTCAGGCAAGCTCACCTTCCCTTGTGGGATACCAGGGAGTTATCTGGCAGATGAGGAAATTCCAGGCAGACTGCTTTAAAATTTCCTGGAGAGGCTGAGCTGGGCCCAGGTGAGGGATTAAATCCTGGTGGGCTCAGCCAGGAGACAGAACCCTCTCTGCCCCCACTGCCCCCCCCCCTGCCTCCCCCCCCCCGGCCCTGTGCTGGGCGAGCTTCTCCAGGAACTCTTTCTGAAGTTACTCCCCTGGGGTCCTTGGCTCAGGCCCTATCCCAAGACCCCTTTCTTTACCTGACCTCACACAAGCCATGCCTCCCGACCATGCCTGGCACCTGTGCTGAGGCCACCACAGGCGGCAAGGAGAGCAGCCCTGATGACCTGGGCTGTGAGGAATGTTGTGCCCAGATTTCAAGGTTCCCAAAAAGCCCACCAGGGAGCCAGAGAGTCCGATGCAAAAGCAAAGAGTCCTTCATTTCGAACTAGTTTGGCTCCCCAACCACACTCACTGATGCAATGGTAAGCCCCAGTGGCCGCAAGAGAGTGAGGTGTGATGGGATTGTGGGTTTTATAGTGAGGGCAGGGGAGGGGATGTGGGCCCCGCCGATTGGCCAGGCGCGAGTCGGGTCTTGTTACACAGAATGTGGTCATCTCTATGGCGCGCACGTCCCTTGATTGTCATTGGTCAGTTCAAAGAAATCCCGGGCGTGGCCAGCAGGGGCCTGGGCTTCCGGGAAGAAGGCACTCTCCTGAGCACACGGCGGCCGCCCCAAAAATGGAGGACCCAGGGCAAGATGGAGGGCGCAGTCCTAGCCCCTCCCAGGGCGAGCTGAGCCCGGGCTCCAGGGGCCAGTTCAGTTGCCGGGGGTCCAGCAGATCGACCAGTTCCAGCCCAGTCAGGAAGTCCATGTCCTCCGTCTCATTCCTGGGGCGCCGGCGATCGCCTCCTCCTCCATCTCCTCGGGCGAGGGCACGCGCCCCGCCCCGCCACCACTGCTGCCACGTGGGTCCGGTCCGGGGGCGGCGGGCGGTGGCGGCCTGCGCCGGGCTCCCGCGGTGGGCTGGGGAGTCTGTGCCCGAGGCCGCCAGCAGCGTGGTCAGGCTGTGCCTCATGGGGCCCGGCGGCCAGCCCACATAGGCCCCGCGACGACTCGCCCTTTCAAGGAAGGGCTCACCTGTCCAAATGTCACCTGGTGACTGGGAAACAGACACATGGCGACATAAGACTGACTAACACTCTGGAGAGCAGGCGCCCATTGTACAGGGACAGGATCACAGCCTGTTCATTCAGTCCTTGCTCCAGCTCCTCATTGGCTGAGGACTATTAGGACTGTTTCCTAATAAGTCACCCAGGTCTTGCTGTCTCCCATTGGGGTGTCTTAAAAAATGTGCTGGGGCCTTTTCTAGTCGCCTCCCCCTCCCTTTGTCTAGGACTGTGGTCTGCAAACTGCAGCTCGTGAGCCACATGAGGCTCTTTGGCCCCTTGAGTGTGGCTCTTTCACAAAATACCGACTTTTACGCATGGGCCACGAAGTTTCCATCGCACTGTACGTGTGCGCCTGCACGTGGTATTTTGTGGAAGAGCCACACTCAAGGGGCCAAAGAGCCGCATGTGGCTCGCGAGCCGCAGTTTGCCAACCACTGGTCTAGGGCAGTGGTCGGCAAACTCATTAGTCAACAGAGCCAAATATCAACAGTACAACGATTGAAATTTCTTTTGAGACCCAAATTTTTTTAACTTAAACTATATAGGTAGGTACATTGTTATTAACTTGATTAGGGTACTCCTAAGGCTTAGGAAGAGCCACACTCAAGGGGCCAAAGAGTCGCATGTGGCTCGCAAGCCGCAGTTTGCTGACCACTCGTCTAGGGGAATCTTCCTGAGACATGTGCTAATGGCCATGTGCACAGCTCATACCTTCTTCCCACCCCCACATTCTGTTTGCTCTGAAGACTCAGTAGCCGCCTGGCCACATGCTGTTTCTTTTCTATGAAGATAAAGCAGAGGCATGCTTCTTCCAGAACCTGAGTAGCTCGATAGAGTGGAAGAGGAGGGAACGAAGGGAGCCAGACTGAGAAGCTGGTCCACCAGGAAGCTATAGCTTGCGCACACTCCCCAGGGAGCCGTGGTCATCCCTGCGCTGCTGGGAGAAGGATGGAGCAACACAGGGATGTCCTCTGGAAGCCAAGGGACCGGGGGAGGTGCCCCTACTCCATCTGCACAGTAGGAACAAAGACTGCATCCATAGGGGGTGGAGCCTACTATGGGAAAAGGATTGGATTGGATAAGGGATACAGAACCCCCCCAGAAACCTAGGATATGGATTGGTTAGGGGGAAGGACCCAATGCCAGCCCTCCAAAGACTGGGAAGTTGATTGGTCCTACCCATAATGTAATCCCAGCTTAACAAAAGAGTTCTCTTTCATTCTCTTCTCTCTCTCCCTCTCATTCCCCTCTCCCCTCTCTCATTCTCCTCTCTCTCCCTCTCTCTCTCTCCCCCTCTCTATCCCTCTCATTCTCCTCTCTCTCTCCCTCTTCCTCTCTCTCTCTTTCTCTCCATAATGTCCATGTGGCCTTACTTGGCCAGCGGCAGATGCGTGGACTCCAACTACGGGCCTGGACACAGTGCCGCCACAGCGCAGCAGGAAGCACAGCCTAAGTCAGCGGGGCCCAGCGGGACTGCTCTGGATGGACTGATGGCGCAGAGTTTTGGACACTGGCACCATTTCTTGGCCTAAGGAAGACAAGGCTGGACTTCTTTCAGGGCAGGATAGAGCTGAACCTGGGACAGTCCTTTGTCCAGCTTCAATAAACCGTACAACTTCCCCTATGTGTGTCTCCGAAATGTTTTTCTCAGGGCCCAGTGAACGGGCCTCATTTCCACCAGCAACATCTCTGGCTCAGCTGGGTCCACCTGGGCCTGGGCCACTGGGAAGTGCCCTCTGAACTCTGAGCCCTTGGGGCACAGGGCCTGGAGGGTGTCAGCCTCAGGCAAAGCCGATCAACACAGAAGCACGATATTAGGGACATAATCAAATTAGTGGGTGGAGCTAGCAGATCCATCCAACAGTAAGAAACGGGACTCTGTCCTGGTTTGGACCCTGAGAAACTTGGAATCACTGAACAGATTCCAAGCAAAACCCAATGGCATCCTGGGAAGTCACTGATACTGCAGTCAGCCCGTGGCTGCAGGGGAAAAGCAAAGGTCCGGAAACACAGAATAATACGCTGGCCAAGTAAGGCCACATGGACATTATGGAGAGAAAGAGAGAGAGAGGAAGAGGGAGAGAGAGAGGAGAATGAGAGGGATAGAGAGGGGGAGAGAGAGAGAGGGAGAGAGAGCACGCTAGTGCTGGGCACGCTAGTGCTGAGGCCCTGGTCGCCAAGGACGTGAGTGGAGAGTGCTGGGCTGAGGCCTGAGGCGGGTCCTGACCAGCAGCCTGTCTCTCAGTCCACCTGAGAGAAGCCACGCAGCTGCCCGCTGCTGGTGCATTAACATAAAGCTCCACTGCCAGGTCCTGCTGCTCAGAGTTCTCAGACCCACTCCTGTCCCTGAGCAGTTCTGTGCGCACCTCAGACATGTGGCCCGTGCTTGAAAAGACGGGCACAAGGCCACTGTGCCCGAGTCCAGGGAACTTGGGGTGCAATTCAGAGCTTTCAAATAGCCCCTGGATGAAGGCATGGCCTGGTGCCTAGCACAGGGACAGGGGAGGTTTGCAAATGTTCAAATACTGGGAGTCAGTGTGAACATATTGTGAAGACTTTTTCCTTTGGACGTGAGACATGGAAGGATTTTGGTTATTATTTAGAGCAATTCACAATTTATAGTCAGAGGAACCTGGGGCAGCTGCTACCTGGCCTTCTCTCCAGCTGGGAATTTGCAAGAAGGTCCAGATAGTCTTCATAGGTCAGTCATAACTGGGTGCAGCACCTTGTCAGCCAGAAGAAAAGAGCAAAGTGAGAAAGATCTCTGCCCATAGCCTTCACCTGTTCTGCTCCTCCGTGTCAGAGATGCCGGAGCCGGGCCCAGCTGGGTCACTGTCATTAACTTTAGACCAGTGGTCGGCAAACTGCAGCTCGCGAGCCACATGTGGCTCTTTGGCCCCTTGAGTGTGACTCTTCCACAAAATACCGACTTCTGCGCATGGGCCACAAAGTTTCAATCGCACTGTACATGCACACCCTCACGTGATATTTTGTGGGAGAGCCACACTCAAGGGGTCAAAGAGCCGTATGTGGCTCGCGAGCCACAGTTTGTCGACCACTACTTTAGACAAGTCCCTCCTTCTCATGTCCTTAACTTAAACTAGGGAAGTAATAAAGCCACCGGCTTCATAAAGTGGTTATGAGGGTTAGAGCAAATGAGTTCATTAATGTGCAGAGAGTACCCAGTATGTCAAGCACCTAATTAATTCTTTTTTCTTTTCTTCTTTTTTTTTATTATTAGTTAAGGTATTACAAATGTGTCCTCATCCCCCCCATTAACCTTCAACCCCCCCCCCACCCCGCACACTCATGCTCCCATCCCCCTGTTGTCCATGTCCATTGGTTTGGCTTATATACATGTATACAAGTATATAAGTCCTTCGGTTGATCTCTTCCCCTTACCCCCGCCCTCCCCTACTTTCCTTCTGGGGATTGATAGCCTGATCACTGTTTCTCAGTCTTTGGGTCTGTCCCTTTTCATCAGTCTATATTGTTCTCTATAATCCACAAATGAGTGAGATCATGTGGTATTTATCTTTCTCTGACTGGCTTATTTCACTTGGCATAATGCTCTCCAGTTCCATCCATGCTGTTGCAAATGGTAAGAGTTCCTTCTTTTTACCGCAGCATAGTATTCCATCGTGTAGATGTACCACAGTTTTCTAATCCACTCATCTGCTGATGGGCACTTAGGCTGTTTCCAAATCTTAGCTATGGTGAACTGTGCTGCTATGAACATAGGGGTGCATATATCCTTTCTGATTGGTGTTTCTGGTTTCTTGGGATATATTCCTAGTAGTGGGATCACTGGGTCAAATGGGAGTTCCATTTTTAGTTTTTTGAGGTAGCTCCATACTGTTCTCCACAGTGGCTACACCAGTCTGCATTCCCACCAGCAGTGCAGAAGGGTTCCTTTTTCTCCACATCCTCTCCAACACTTGTTTGTTGATTTGTTGATGATAGCCAGTCTGACAGGTGTGAGATGATAACGCATTGTCGTTTTGATTTGCATCTCTCATATAATTAGTGACTTTGAGCAGGTTTTCATATGTCTTTCGGCCTTCTGTATGTCCTCTTTCGAAAAGTGTCTATCTAGGTCCGTTGCCCATTTTTTTATTGGATTGTTTATCTTTCTTTTGTTAAGTTTCATGAGATCCCTGTAAATGTTGGAAATTAAACCCTTATCGATGGTATCATGGCAAATATGTTCTCCCATGTAGTGGGTCTTCGTGTTGTTTTGTTGATGGTTTCCTTTGCTGTGCAAAAGCTTTTTATTTTGATGTAGTCCCATTTGTTTATTTTCTCTTTAGTTTCCATTGCCCTAGGAGCACTATCAGAGAAGAAATTCCTTCGGCATATGTTTGCGATTTCGCTGCCTGTGGATTCCTCTAGTATTTTTATGGTTTCCCGTCTTACGTTTAAGTCTCTTATCCATTTTGAGTTTATTTTTGTGTATGTTGTGAGTTGGTGGTCTAGTTTCATCTTTTTGCATGTATCTGTCCAATTTTCCCAACACCATTTATTGAAGAGACTGTCTTGACTCCATTGTATGCTCTTGCCTCCTTTGTCGAATATTAATTGGGCATAGTGGTTTGGGTCGATTTCTGGGGTCTCTATTCTATTCCATTGATCTATATGTCTGTTCTTGTGCCAGTACCAAGCTGTTTTAAGAACAGTGGCTTTGTAATACAGTTTGATATCTGGTATTGAGATCCCACCTACTTTGTTCTTTCTCAGGATTGCTGCAGCTATTCGGGGTCTTTTTTTATTCCAGATGAATTTTTGGAACATTCGTTCTAGATTTGTGAAATATGCCGTTGGTAATTTAATGGGGATTGCATTGAATCTATAAATTGCTTTGGGTAGTATGGACATTTTGATGATGTTGATTCTACCAATCCATGAACACGGTATATTCTTCCATCTGTTTTTGTCTTCCTCTATCTCTTTTTTCAGTGTCCTGTAGTTTTTGGCATATAAGTCTTTTACCTCCTTAGTTAAGTTTATTCCTAGGTATTTTAATTTTTTTGGTGCAATGGTAAATGGGATTGTTTCTGTAGTTTCACTTTCTGTAAGTTCACTATTGGTGTAAAGAAATGCCATGGATTTCTTAGCATTAATTTTGTATCCTGCTACATTGCCGAATTCATTTATTAAGTCTAATAATTTTTTGATGGAGTCTTTAGGGTTCTGTATGTACAGTATCATGTCATCTGCAAATAAGGACAGTTTTACTTCTTCTTTTCCAATCTGGATGCCTTTTTTTTCTTCTTCTTGTCTGATCGCAACGGCTAGTACTTCCAGTACTATGTTGAACAAGAGTGGTGAGAGGGGGCATCCCTGTCTTGTTCCTGTTTTTAGGGGGAATGGTTTTAGTTTTTGCCCATTGATAAACAGATGGATGAATATATTGATGGAAGAATATGATGTTAGCTGTGGGTTTGTCATATATGGCTTTTATTATGTTGAGGTATGATCCCTCAATTCCTATCTTGCTGAGAGTTTTTATCAAGAAAGGGTGTTGGATTTTGTCAAATGCTTTTTCCACATCAATTGATATGACTATGTGGTTTTTTTCTCTCAATTTGTTTATGTGAAGTATCACATTTATTGATTTGTGGATATTGTACCATCCTTGCATCCTTGGGATAAATCCTACTTGGTCATGGTGTATGATCTTTTTGATGTACTGCTGGATCCGATTTGCTAGGATTTTGTTGAGGATTTTGGCATCTATGTTCATGAGGGATATTGGCCTATAATTCTCTTTCATTGTATTGTCTTTATCTGGTTTTGGGATTAGGGTGATGTTGGCTTCATAGAATGAGCTGGGAAGTGTTCCTTCCTCTTGGATCTTTTGACATAGTCTGAGGAGGATAGGTTTTAGGTCTTCCTTGAATGTTTGGTAAAACTCCCCTGTGAAGCCGTCTGGCCCTGGGCTTTTGTTTGCTGGAAGCTTTTTGATTACTGCTTCAATTTCCTCCATAGTTATTGGCCTATTGAGATTTTTAGATTCTTTCTGGTTAAGTTTTGGAAGGTTGTATTTTTCTAGGAATATGCCCATTTCCTCCAGGTTGTCTAGTTTGTTGGAGTAGAGTTGTTCATAGTATTTTCTAACAATTCTTTTTTATTTCTATGGGGTCTGTTGTTATTTCTCCTCTTTCATTTCTGATTTTGTTTATTTGGGTCCTCTCTCTTTGTTTCTTGGTGAGCCTGGATAGAGGTGTATCAATCTTGTTTATCCTTTCAAAGAACCAGCTCTTGGTTTTGTTGATCTTTTGTATTGTTTTTTTGGTCTCTATGTCGTTTATCTCCGCTCTGATCTTTGTTATTTCCTTCCTTCTGCTTACAGTGGGCTTTTTTTGTTGCTCTCTTTCTAACTCTTTGAGTTGTAGAGTTAGGTCATTTATTCTCATTGTTTCTTGTTTCTTGCAGTAGGCTTGTAGAGCTATGAACTTCCCTCTCAAGACTGCTTTTGCTGTGTCCCATAGGTTTTGGATTGTTGTGTTTTCATTGTCATTTGTTGCCATGATGTTTTTTATTTCTTCTTTGATCTCACTGGTAACCCAGTCATTGTTTAATAGCATGCTATTTAGTCTCCATGTGCTTGATTTTTCTGGATTGTTTTTGTTGTAGTTTATTTCCAGTTTTATGCCTTTGTGGTTTGAGGAGATGCTTGATATGATTTCAATTTTCTTGAATTTGAAGAGACTTTGTCTGTGACCCAATATAAGGTTTATCTTTGAAGATGACAAATGTGCACTTGAGGAGAATGTATATTCTGTGGCTTTGGGGTGAAATGTTCTGAAGATGTCAATTAATTCCATCTGATCTAGTGAGTCATTTAGGATTGATGTTTCTTTGCTGAGTTTCTGTTTAGAGGATTTGTCCAGTGGTGATAATGGGGTGTTAAGGTCCCCTACTATGATTGTATTGCTGTCAATCTCTCCCTTGATCTCCTCCAGAAGATTTCTTACGTATTTGGGTCCTCCTATATTGGGTGCATATATATTTACCAGAGTTATTTCTTCTTGTTGGATTGCTCCCTTTAGTATTATGAAGTGGCCTTCTTTATCTCTTTTTATGTCCTTCACTTTGAGATCTAATTTGTCAGATATAAGTATTGCTACCCCAGCTTTTTTTTCAATTCCATTGGCCTGAAAAACCTTTTTCCATCCCTTCACCATCAGTTTGTGTGCGTCTTTTTTTCTGAGGTGGGTTTCCTGTAGACAGCAGATATATGGGTCATGTTTTCTTATCCACTCATTTACCCTATGCCTTTTGACTGGGGAATTTAATCCATTTACATTTAAAGTTATTATTGATAGAAACTTGTTAGTCGCCATTTTTGTTCTTTACCACTGCGTTCCTTCTTTGTTTCCTATTTTTTCTATTTACAGCAGACCCTTTAGCATTTCTTGCATTGCTGGCTTGGTTGTAATAAACTCCCGTCGACCGTTTTTGTCTGTGAAGCTTCTGATTTGACCCTCAATTTTGATTGATAGCCTCACTGGGTACAGTATTCTTGGATTCAGACCCTTCCTTTGCATGACTTTGTATATTTCATTCCATTCCCTTCTTGCCTGATGTGTTTCTGTTGAGAAATCGGTCGCTAGTCTGATGGGGGATCCTTTGTAGGTAACTTTCTGTCTCTCTCTGGCTGCTTTTAAGATTCTTGCTTTGTCGTTGGTGTTTGCCAATTTAATTATTATGTGCCTTGGTGTCGGTCTTTTCGGGTTCATTTTGTTTGGGACTCTGTGAGCTTCTTGGATTTGTGTGAGTTTTTTCCTCCCTATATCAGGGAAATTTTCTGTTACTATTTTTTCAAACAGGTTTTCTATTCCTTGCTCAGTTTCCTCTCCTTCTGGTAACCCTATTATTCGGTTGTTTCATTTAGCGTTGTCCCAGAGTTCTCTTAGGCTCTCCTCCTGCTTTTTAATTTTTTTTTCTAGAAGCTGTTCTGTTTGGGTGTTTTTTCCTACCTTGTCTTCTAGCTTGCTGATGCGGTCCTCTGCTTCTTCTAATCTACTGTTGGTGCTTTCTATTGAGTTCTTTATAGCAGTGATGTCATTTTTTCATTTCTTCTTGGTTTCTCTTCATTTCCTCTTGGGTCTTCTTCATTTCCTCTTGGTTCTTACATATATTGTTGAATTTGTCTTCCATTCTTTTCATCCACCTTATGGTCATTTCTCTGAATTCTTTCTCTGACAGGTTGCTTGCCTCCATTTCCTCCATTTCGTTTACTTCCTTTTCTGATGATGCCTGTTTTTCTTTCATATGTGGTTTGGTTCTTTGTTTCACCATGATCTCTCTTCTCCAGGTGTTTGGTTATGTAGTTCTCTCTCTGCTTTCTGTGAGAAGAAGCAGTGCTCGTCTGAGTTCACGCAGTCACGCTGCTTGAGATCCCTTGTTTCCAGGTTAGTAGCTGGTCTCTGGATGCCGGCAACAACCACCCAAGATGGCTCAGTCTCCGCTGCTTAGCTGGCGTACCAAGAGAGGTTTCAGCCACAGTCTCCAACCGTCCTTTTTTTTCTGGGGGTTCTCGGTCTTTCCCAGCTGCAGACAGTCTCTCAGCTGAAAATCCTCTGCCTATTCGGGCTGTATGTTACCCGTTTCAGCTGCTCACCCTTATCTGCACCGAGACAAGGCACAGGACATGTCCGTTTATACCTCCGCCATTTTTCTCCCTCCACCTAATTAATTCTTAATAAGTGCATCCTGCTGTCACCACCAGCTCCATCACCATCACCATCGGCCCTCAAGTGTTATGCCCAGATTTCAAGATCCCCCAAAGGACATCACCAGGGAGCACTGAGTCCAATGCAAAAGCATAGAGTCTTTATTCAAGCCCGGGGCTTGGTCCCCCTGCCTCCCCTATCGATGCAGAGATAGGGTGCAAGAGAGCCCAGAGTCCCAAGAGAACAAAGAACTTATAGGGCTTGGGGTCGGGGGGTGGGGGCACACTCAGACCACTGATTTGGCCGATTCCAGTTGGTTGAGTGAGGGCTGGGGGCTAGTGATGCAAGGGCAGGGTGCAGCTAGGGTCTGGTTATACAAAGACAGGGGAGGTGGCTAGCATACTTTTGGCCTTGGGCTAGTTTCCCCTGCTTTCCCATTGGCCGAGATAAGGGCAGGCTGAGTAACTGATACATTCTGCGGCTTTTTCTTGGAAGAGGGGTTAGGGACACAGCTATCAGTCCTGTTCTGTCCTTTCACAAGCACTTCACAGACAGCAAGGCGTGGGGCTCAGAGGCGAGGAGGGAACGAGTTGTTCTACAGCGTCGTGTTTATGGGTGTGTCGTAACAGCATTTAAACTAAATTTCCTCAATTGTTTCCTGGAGATATGTGCCTAGAAATCAGAGTTCTGGGTTAAAGAGTCTCTGATTTCTTTTCAAAGCTTTCGCTCTGCCCTCACAAATTGTTCTACAGAAAGATTCGCACCCATGTTCACTCATGTTCACTCACACTCTAGCCATGCTGGATGTTACTTTATTACCAGAGATTTTCCATTTTCATATCCAAAAAAAGAAACCATTTTTTAAAATGACATTACTTCTAACATTTTCAATAGTTTTATTTTAAACTACAAAGGAGAAATAGCATAACCAAGTAAAAGCAAATTAAAGTAAACATCAAGAAAACATGATTCATGTTAATTCTAGAACTCCCAATGCATTACCACTATTTTTATGTAGATAAACATTTCAAACTCAAAGCTAAGCTCAAGGCTTTTAAGTCTGAAACATGTTTTCTCGGCTCGAGGATATAATTCACCCCTTCCAGAGCTCAGTGCTGAGGCTCTCGGCTTTCGGAGCGGGGCCCCTGCCCCTTTCCTTCTCTGTCTTCCTTCTAAAAGCCTCTCAGTGCTTGGCTCTTAATCACTGAGTGAATCTCAGGAAAAGGCAGACACTGCTCACACATAGAAAGTGGTTCTGAAAGCACCTCCATCTTAGGAAAGGTTGTGGGGGGCTGGGATTTGAAGTATAATGATTAAACACCTGAGCAGAAAGCAAAGTAACTCCCAGAACCAGAAACTCCAAATAACCAGAGGTGGATATTTGAACATATGTGTTCACAACCTTGAAATAAGAAACCTTTGTAATATATTTTAATGCCTACTCTTCCCTCTTGTAATTTAATTGGTTCAAACCTAAAGCACAGATTACTCCTTGAGAATTCTCATTCCCAAGCTGTCAAGAAGCTTGGAAAGTATCTTGCCTTGACAGTTTAAAAATATAATTTCACATCACACAACACTTTCTCAGCCCCGACTCCAGCAGTGACTGAGACGTCCTTTCTTCTCGGGCATTTAAAGTCTCCATGAAACAGACATCATGTGCCCAGGTGAGGAAGATACTAAATAAATCTTAGATACGGCGTGTGCGTCAGGGCAGCAGAGACGAGGAGACTGTACTGAAAACATCTTGAGGTCAAGAGTAGGATTGGGAGATCCTCTAGGTCAGGGCTTCAGCCTGTGCCTGGCCCAGGGCCTGGTGCCCATAGAGGGCGAGGAGCCGTCACACCCGCCCGCGATATGGGGGGTGTTTGTGCCTTGACAGCAGGGCTGAGCAGTGACGGAGACACTGCGCCTCCTGCACCTGGAGCGGCGCCATCAGGCCCGGGAAGCACGCAGAGCTGCTCTCGGTCTGGCCTCCTCCTGCTGAAGATTTGAAGACGAGCAGAGAAGCTGGACAGCTTTACGTGCTTGTTGTGTCTGTCAAGCATGTACACATCGACTTGTCCATCCCAAAGGCATCCGATGGCCAAGTGTCCTGAGAAGATGGAAATCAGGGAAGTGACCAGGCCTCCAGGCCCTTCCTCCTGGGGTCCCTGTGGGACTGGCCAAAGCACTGGGAAGCCTCCTGGGTGGGGGGTGCTATGGTCTGTGGCCCAGTGGGGGGGCCTTGAGAAGCCCCCACACTGAGTTGGGGCCAGAACAGGGTGACGGACGTGGGTCCGGCAGACCACCTAGTCACCACTGAGCTGGCCCGGGAGAGCTCCAGGCCCTGGCAGGACAACCCCACAGGAAGCCAGGAGGCAGGAGGCCCTCCAAAGAGTCAATTCTCCTGCAGCCGACGGACACGTGTTCTCAGCATGAAAACCACCACCATATTCTGGCCACGATGGGATGGACGACATTGGACTCATTGTCCCACCTCAAACTGATAAAGAGAAAAGCTGAGTAAATACTCCAGCCTGCTCTGTGCAGGCCTTTGACAACAAGCAGCCTGTGGTCCTGAAGAGAAGAGACGCACACACCAGGCTCACGGCATCCTCGCTTTCTCCAGAGAGCATCTTCCAAATGCCAGCTCTGCGTGGGGGCAGGAGGCTCTCTGGTCAGAGGGACTAAGGCCAAAACTCAGGGACTAAGGAGCCGTGGGTGGGTGGGTTGCTACAGAGCTGAGAGCTGCAGGCAGGTAAGTCACAAAGTCTGCGTGCAGTCCCCATGTCCCCTTGGTTTACTCTGAGCCTCAGACACACAGGGTCCTCTGAGGAACCAGCCACGGGAGGCACACGGAGTAGAGGTCAGAGGTCAGAGAACGCTAGGGATGTGTGCCCCGCCAAATGGGAGAGACTTTGGTGAACACCTGGGCATTCAGTCGGGACCCAAGATGGCAGGAAGCACCCCTAGGTGTGATCACTGGGTCGTAGGTACCAGTGATCTTTCATTACCAACTGTCAGTTTTTATTTTAGACACAGAATAAACTTCATGTCATTGAATTTTCTATGGCAAATGATCACTTTTCTCCTTCAGTGGGATTTTCTTTATGTTTAAAAATTGAATCGTAGTTATTTTGTTCAGTTACCATGGTTTCGGCTGATATGAGAATGTGAACAATCATGTTTGTCTGTGAGTGTGTAGGTACCACATATCCGCCTGAATGCAGCAATTCTAGGCAAATCGCAGGGACCGGAGCCGGGCTGAGCTTAGAACCAGAGTCAGAATTGTGCCTAGATTTCAAGATTCCCAAGAGCCCACCAGGGAGCCAGCGAGTCCGATGCAAAAGCAAAGAGTCATTTATTTCAAACCTAGGTTTGGCTCCCCTGCCACACTCACCGATGCAACGGTAAGCCCCAGTGGCCGAGAGAGAGACCAAGGCCTGATGGGACAGGGGGTTTCTAGGGGGGTGGAGTGAGGGCAGGAGAGGGGACTGTGGGCCCCGCCGATTGGCCAGGCGCGAGTCGGTACAGGATGTGGTCATAGTGATGGTGTGCACTTCCCTTGATTATTATTGGTCAGTCCAGAGAAATCCTGGGTGTGGCTAGCAGCGGCTTCTTCCGGTGAAGAAGCACATGGCACTGTCCCAAAAATGGAGGACCCAAGGCAAGATGGAGGGCGCACATGGCTCTGTCCCAAAATGGAGGACCCAAGGCAAGATGGTGGGCGCAATCCTCGCCCGGCTCCCGCTGCCTCTAGAACAGCTGCAAGGCAGGATGGCCCTCCCGCACGGCACCCGCAGCCGGCCTGCAGGCGGACCGGGACTCCCGCAGCGGCGTGTCTGGGCGGCACAGGCCCAGCACACGGGGTGCGGCTGGTGGAGCGGCCCAGCTCTGGAAGAGCAGCATCTGCTCGGAGCAGGCACGGGGCCGGGGCACTGCAGCATGGCGGCCTCCCCGGCCCAGGGCACGTGCCCCACTCCGCTGCGGCTGCACTGGGGGCCCGGTCCGGGGAGCAGCGGGCGGGCAGCAGCCCGCGCTGGGCTCCCGCCGTGGGCCGGGGGGCCGATGCCCGAGGCCGCCAGCAGCACAGCCAGGCCGCGCCTCATGGGGCTCGGCAGCCGGCCCACGAAGGCCCCGCCCCCCCCCACCGGGCCGAGGGCCGCACGACCCCCGGCCCCAGCGCGGGCAAGCGGGGAGCTGACCACGGGGGAAGGGAGGAAAGAGCCAGGCGGTGAGGCCTTCCGCTCCCACGACCTCCCCCGTGGTCGGTTGCCGCCTGGCCCCACCCCTCGGCCCGCAGCCGGTCGGACACTCGGACCCACTCTGGGGAGGCCAGGACCCACGGCGGGCGCAGAGGGATCCCAAAGCCCAGCGGCCAGACTCCTCCTGCCGCACCACCGGAGAGGCGGGCCGCACACCTTTCAAGAATAAGCAGCAGTTTCCATGGACGTTGAGCTGGAATCAGCAGCCTGGCCTGAGGTCACATGCAGCTGAGCAGTCTTCAGAATGGGAGACCGGGTTCAAATCACAACGTCGTTGTGGACGCCGCTGCCTGACTCCAGGCAGGTGACTCAGCTCAGCCTGTTTCTTCACACAAATGTCAGGGGAGGGGCCTTTTTAAATGTCTGTAAAGCACCGTGTAAATGCTCAACACATGGCTTCTATAACTTTGGCTAAAATTATACTTGAAACCATGGATAGATAATCTAATTAATTAGTGCAAGTCGAAATTGAAACTTTATATCTAGTTATTTGTTCGTTTATTCGTTTATTTATTTTGACCTCTGACCTCTACTCCACGTGCATCCCATAAGTTTTGTTTATGTTTATTGTTGAAAGTATGGCGTGGGTTCCCTCCCCCAACCCTTAACCTCCTCCAGCCCAGGCCCACCCCCATCCGTTATTTAAAAACAAGTCCCCCGAGGCAGGCTGCCTGAGCTGGCAGAGCCCAGAATAGCAACTATGGTCTAAAACAGCCGTGGGCAAACTACTGCCACCGGCCAATCCTGCCGTTTGAAATGAATAAAACTTAAAAAAAAAAAAAAAGACCGTACCCTTTTATGTAATGATGTTTACTTTGAATTTATATTAGTTCACACAAACACTCCATCCATGCTTTTGTTCCGGCCCTCCGGTCCAGTTTAAGAACCCATTGTGGCCCTCAAGTCAAAAAGTTTGCCCACCCCTGGACTAAAAGCTCACCTACTTCTCCTGTTCCCATTCCAAGCCTTTCCAACTCATTAAAAAATATCTCCCTTTTTCAACACATGGCCACTTTTTTTAAAAATCCTCACCAGGGGACATTTTTTTTAATTGATTTTGAGAGAGGGAGAAATGTTGATGTGCAAGAGAAACACCTTCAGTTCACCCCGCCGCCTTTTTGGTATACAAGATGATGCTCCAACCAACTGAACCATCCAGCCAGGGCCCTACATCGCGCTTTTCACACATTGATCACTTTATCTGTAAACAATTGTCTTTTCCCAGAAGTCAGCCTCAGGTGTGGCCAGGTCTGGGGGAGACTTCTCTTGCAGTCTCCTGTGTGGGCTTTGGTGTCTGTCAAGAATGTCTGAGATGAACAAAGGGAGAAGAGCATAACTGAAGTGGGTGCTTCTCATGTAAGGACAAAGGACAGGAGTCCCCCCCGCCCCCCCCCCCCAGTGCAGAGAACCAGCGGTGGGGGCGGCGGGGGGCGGGGGGCACGCCTGGACTGCCCTCTCCCGGAGAATTACCTGCTAGGGCACTGTGCACAGCGCTCCCAACCCCGCAGAGTGGTTTTCTTACAAAAGGACAGATTTCTAAGACAAATAAAACATCCTCAACCCAAGCTGTAATTTGCAAGTATCAAACTTATTTATTCGAGATACAGTATTTTGCATGATTTTTTTCCTCTTATCAAAGCCTTTTCTTTATATTATGATTGTGCACTACAAGGGGCTACCTTTCATCCTAGGGTTATTATGCAGAAGATATGATACATTTGAAAGTCTTTAATCATTTATTGTAGAGCACTAATTTTTATATTTACAAACACATTAACCCTTTTTTCAGAAAGAGGTCCATCTCATTTTTTGTTCAGTTCATTTTCATATTTGGAAGTCTTTCTGTATTTGAATCACGTGAAAGCACAGTGTTTACACGAGTCTTGCTTGTACCTTTCACACCAGCAGCACTGGGCCCAGACAAGGTGGGTTTGTTCTGGTTCCGCACGGAAGCAAAACAGCAGATTCCATTCACTGTGACCCCAGGGCAGGTCATGTTTTGAGTGATCACATCATGATTTGAACTCTTCTTACCCTCCTCTCCTCAGAAGAGGTGTTCACACTTTCTCAGCATCTATGCCTGAAAATCAGACAGCCTGAGAGTTTGTATAATAGTCTCTCTTGCCTGCAAGCAAGATGATTCTCACAGTATCTCCAACAGGCAGCTGTAGCACCATTGAAAACTAAAAACTGCTCTTTGTGGACGGTATTTACATCAGAAATGCCAGCAAAAACAAGAAAAAGGAATAAAACGATCACATGACTTCAGGCCTCTGTGCCCGCCCCTGGCCCGGAAGCTCCTTTCCTGCTGTTTGCCCAGCCCCTCCCGTGGGTCTGATCATTTTTCTATGAAACCTGAGGATTCGGGAAGAGCAGTGACATTGACTGGGCTGGACTGCAAGGGAAGAGGACAGGGCCGGTGTTGGCCTCGGGGGCGTTTTTCACTTCAGCTGCGCCCCCCACCCCCACCCCCAGGGTCCGGCTCCCAGGAGCAGCGGCCCTCGTCCTCAGTGTCAGGGCTGCCGGTGGCCTCTGATGGCAGCAGCTGGGCCCTCAGGCTTCCCATGCTGACTGGGCACTTTGAAGAAGAAGCCGTGTGCGTGCCCAGCATCGAACCGAATGCTCCTCTGTCCCCAGCGGTGGGCCTGGAGGACAGCGGCCCTCCCTTCCCCAGGAGTCCCAGCCAGGCCAGAGCCCTGAGACCTGGAAACATCGCCCCGGTGATGCTAATGCCTGCCGTGGGGGCTGACCCTACACTGTGGGCTGAAGCACAAGACCAGGCCTCAGAGCTGCGCCCATGTCAGCTGGGACCTCAGGGTCCACCACGGCACAGGCTGGTGGTGATGCCCAACTGTTAGGAGCGAGTGCCCCAGCTGCCACAGCCACACAGGGAAAATGGCAAATCCCTGACATTGAAGTATGGGACCTATTTGCTTTGTTTAACAATGGACAGGTTACTTTGATTTTCTAAATTGTATAAGTCATCCCATTCGATTGAATGCCTTATCGATTGTAACGTGACTATCCCATTGATTGTGATCTTACTGGTTATCGAAGCACATTCTTCTGTACCTGGGAAACAGGACAGCACAATTATCCTAAATTGTTTTAGTGGCCACAGATAATGCGTTCCAGTTGACTCAGTGGTCCCAAGACCAGGACAGCACAATTATTCTAAATTACCTCAATGGCTCTATAATGAGTTCCTGGCAACTCAGTGGTCTCAAGACCCGAGGGCTCTAGATAAGGTGTTTCTGTCAATTCAGTGACCCCGAGACCCAAAACTGTAATTAACATGCTTAATTCTGCTTCTGTAAACTGCTTTTTTGCAAACCAGGTTCCTCATTCCAAACCTTGAGATGTAATCAATACCTTTGTGATCTTTGCCTATATAAGTCTGGTTTTGCTCCCATCTTATTGCTATGAGATTTGGGAATGACCCCTCATAGTCCCGGATTGCAATAAATGTGACTCTAATTCGACTTCTTGAGGCAAAAGTTCTGTGATTCGCGGGGTACATTACAACACCATGAGGGACAGGAGAAAGGGGGAGCCCAGGGCAGGAGGAAGGGGGAGCCCTGGGCAGGGAGAAGGGGGCGCCCAGGGCAGGGAGAAGGGGGGCCCAGGACAGGGGGAAGGGGGTGCCCAGGACAGGGGGAAGGGGGGCCAGGGCTGGAGGAAGGGGGTGCCCAGGGCTGGAGGAAGGGGGCGCCCAGGGCAGGGGGAAGGGCGTGCCCAGGGCAGGGGGATGTATCCCCAGGCCACCAGGAGGGGAGAGGAAGGGTTAGCTGGGTGGACTTACTATGTTTGGTAAGAAGGGTAATCTGTCTGGTGAGAAGGTAATTTAAACTTTAGAACATTTCGATCCACTTTTGTTTTTACAATTTAATTTAAAAAAAAAGAAAGTAGAAGTTACAAAAATATGCTGGTGATAAAGATTTATATTTGTGTGGGCGAAACACATGTCCAGGGATCATGTATTACAGATGGATCGGTTTGTTGTCTGAGTCTAAGCCCAGGACTGCCGCGCCCCGCGTAGCACTTACATAAATAATAGCGTGTGGCCAGAACGGCGTGGGAAGATGGAACACAGTCCGTGAGGGTTGATTTTGTAACCCTGAATACATGGGCAGAAAATAAAATAAATGTGGTCAATGAAGGTCAAGTTGGTTTCCTTGGCGAAGTTTTTGTAGCCCTGCCATTACTATGCGTTATAATATTTTCAGGACCGTCCTCACCTGATCTTGCTCATGGCCAGTCATGAACGCGTGCAGGCCAGATCCCGCGTGGGCACCTGGGACCTTCGTCCCGCTGTGTGAGCAGAAGTGAGTCCATAGTTTGCAAGACTCAGACCTCCGACAGCTTCCGGGTAATGGCGCGCTGGGCCTCTCCACAGAACAGAGACAGGCCTCCGACTCAGGCCACCTGGGACTGCAGTGCACTTGTCGGGCCTGTCCCCTGACCTGCTCCTGTGGATAAAGGCCCCCAGGCGCACGGGACGTCTCCAGAGCACATCCTGCTTCATTGCTTGTCTGAGCACATTTGGTGTCTCCGGCAGTAACTTCAAACCCTCGGCAGAGAGCGCTGCCTGGCCTCACTGTGCGGGGAGGTGACCATGAGTCGAGTTCACAGAAGAGCCACATCCAGGTTAGCTGTTTCCCAGCTTTGCTGCAACACTTTCTCCTCATTGTTAGTGACCCTACCGTGCATTGAAAATTAATATCCTTCAGAGTAAGCTAGAGCTAGAAATTAATCACTTTTTACTTCACATTTCATTGCCAAACCCAATCCTCTGTTGGCAAATTAACATATAATTGGAATTTCCCAAATCTGGTTTTCATAGCAGAAGTGAGTCTCAGCTAACAGGTAAGTGCTAATTCTTCTTACCAAAGGAAAAGGGCACAATGGCAGCATCGGTAAACTGACCATCAAGAACGCTCTTTCAACCATAACCAGTCTGGCTCAGTGGATAGAGCGTCGGCCTATGGCCTGAAAGGTCCCAGGTTCGATTCCAGTCAAGGGCACATCCCCAGTAGGAGGTGTAAAGGAGGCAGCTGATCGATGTTTCTCTCTCATTGATGATTCTAACTCTCTATCCCTCTTCCTTCCTCTCTGTAAAAAATCAGTAAAATATATTTTTTAAAAAAAAGAAAGAAAGCTCTTCCATGGTTCTTCTCTGTTGTAAACATTAGCTGGCTTTGCTGTTTTTGTTTAAAAAAAAAAAAAGCAAATGTAGAGAATGTACCCAGCCACCCACTCTAGCTTCCTTCAGAGTTGCTATCTAGATAATCCCTAAATATGCAAGACATAAATACCCTGGACTCTCATCACGAGTTACTGTATTTCTCCGTGTATAAGACACTATTTTTTTTCTAAAATCTTTAGACTGAAAAACCAGGGGCATCTTATACACGGAAGTCAGCTGAGGAGGGAGCCATGTGGGTATGTAGCTGCCCATACCTTGTCAAACAGGCTTCCTCCAATTATGAGCCTTATTGTTACTGATGTCAGCTGATGCTGTAATTGGAGGTGGAGGGTGTGCAGATGCAGCAGGGACCAAGCATTCTGAGCCCATAAAGATGTCAGAAATAAAAAGATAAATACTGTAAGCAATTATCTTACTCTGCAAAATTCAAACTGAATGTAATTAGCTGTGCAAAAGAGCATGGAAATAGAGCTGCAGAGAGACAATTTGGACCTCCTCCCACTGAGTGTATGATCAGACAGTGGAGAAAACAGGATGAACAACTCCTTATGATGCCAAAAAAGAAGAAGGCCTTAAGAGGAAAACCAGAAAAATGGGCAAACTTGGAGCAGAGGTTTAAGACTTGGATTATGGAGCAGTGCCAGAGTGGCTTATGTGTGTCAACCATGCTTATTCAATGTCAGGCAAGGATGTTTGCAAGCGAAATGGATGTTGTTGATTTTACAGGAAAGGCAAAATGGTGCTTCAGTTTCATGAGGAGAGAAGGGTTGGCCATGAGAACATGAACAGGTTAGCTCAGGAAATGCCACAAGTTTATGAGGATGATCTCACATATATAGACAGTGACTCAAAGACAGCAGTGACACAGTAGAAGTTGGAGAAAGTGATGTGCCTGGAACTAACAGTGATGAAGAAGAGAGCAGTGATGCAACAGAGGCTGAATAAAGTGATATGCTGCTTAATAAAGTACTAGTATGTGAACATCTGCGGTAATTACTAAATAAAATGTGTTCTGTTTATGTTTAAAATATTGATTTCTTAACTTGGGGTTGGAAAAATGGGGGTCGTCTTATACATGGGGGCATCTTATACACGTAAAAATAAGGTAATTTGTTTTCTAGAGCAAACACATGACATGAGAAGATATTGAATCTCTTGGGAGAAATGGGGTCTTGTCTCAAGTTCGTGGGTAAAGCAGGCTGACCCGCTGTGGAAGCCTCATTTGTGTGGGCCAGTGACTCTCTCATGTGACAGGAACAGAGGACAGCCAAGGATTTGGGCTTCAGCAGACAGCCTCTTGGGATCTTTGGGTTGGCTGCCCAGAAGTTTTCCATTTCTATTCTCTGAGAAGTTGACTGAATTATAGGATTCTGTGCAACTTTCCAATTTATCTCTGTCTGAAAGCCAGGAAATCCATGATTCCTGGAATTTGTTGAACAAAATGCTCCAAAGCCACCTAATGTCTATTTGTCTACTTTAAGTCAAGTTCAAAATTGACCCTTCTCTGGGGAAAAAAGAGCAGGTCCCTGCTATTGCTCTGTTGCATTGAACATATTTGACGAAGCATGTAGTGACCACACCACAGAGGCTCAGGCTAGCACAAACCCCAAATAACCCTTTTGCTCGTCTGCGTCACCAGCACTAAAATAGTCTGAATTGGTCCCTGAAAGCTGATATGTGCTTTGAGTGAAATGGCTAGAATCCCACCCCAGATCTGAGTGGAAATCAATTGTTTCCCCATCTGTAACCTGGTGATAAGAATGCTACCTGCCTCTTGGGGTCATCATGAGGATGGATGACATGATACAGGCTCTGTGCCAAATCTTGGACAAGCTAATTGAATTTAAACAAAGAAAAGGCAGCTACATATATCAGAAATTATCTTTTAAACTAGAGGCCTGGTGCACGAAATTCGTGCACGGGGGTCGGGGGAGGTTCCCTCAGCCCGACCTCCACCCTCTCCAATGTGGGAGCCCTTGGGGGATGTCCAACTGGCAGTTGGACATCCCTCTCACAATCTGGACCTCTGGCTCCTAACTGCTCACCCGCCTGCCTGCCCTAACCACTCTGCCTGCCTGCCTGATCCCCCTAACTGCCCTGTCCTGCCACCTGATCCCCCTAACTGCCCTCCCCTGAAGGCTTGGTTGCCCCTATTAACTTTTTTTTTTTTTAATCTTATCCCCTTCACACACAATTGTATTTGACTTCCTTATTGGCTTCTCCCTGTCACACAATTTTTCTCCTTTATGTAACACTTTTCCCTATTGACTCATCATTTATAAACTTTTCTTTCCTCCTTATTTCCTACTCTGTTCATCACCCTTCTTCCCATCTTTCTCCCACCCTCCTTCCCCCCCCCACATTCCTTCTTTCCCTGCCCTCCCTCCCCTTTCCCTTCCTTCCCACCTTAATTTTTTTCTTCACTTCCTCCCTCGCACCTGCTTTGCTCCTTCCCCCATTTCTTCCTTCTTCCCATTCTCCTTTTAAGCTCTATCGGCTCCCCTTTAAAACTTTTCTTCCCTCCCTCTTTCTCTCTCATCCGCATTCTTCTCTACTTACTTCCACTGTTTTAATATCTATCTATCTACTTGCCTAATTATTCACTATCATTTATCTTTTTTCTTTTCTGACTCCTACTTTTAAAATCTGTCCCCAGTACACAACTATACTTGATTTTCATTATACAGTGGGGCTTTGACTTACGAGTGTCCCGACTAACGAGTTTTTCGAGATACGTGCCGTCTCTCAGCCAATTTTTTGCTTTGAGTTGCGAGCTAAAATTCGGGTTACGAGCCAGCTTCAGATACCCCACTGCTAGTTGGCGCAGCAAACGTCACAGTGAACACCACAACATCAGCCCAGCATCATGTGTCTCACTCGTTCACTTTTTGATTTGACATACAAGTAATTTGAGTTACGAGCTCCATCACAGAACGAATTAAACTCGTAAGTCAAGGCCCCACTGTAACTCCTACAGTTCACTCACACATCCTCTTTCCTTTTTTTAACTCTGCTGTCTACTGACTCCTTTATAAAGTTCTTCCCTCTCTCCTTCCCTTCTTAAAGCTTCCATGTGGGTGGGGGACGTTAACCCCCAGCCCAGGCCTCAGCCCTGGCCAGGTGTTGGCCGCCCCCCATTCCCCAGCCTTCCCGCTGCTGTCCTGCTCCCATTCCCTGCCCAGGATGCCCGGCCCAGCGAGGGTGGCCGAGGCCCACGCAGCCTGGGTACTGCTGCTGCAAAGCAGGAGCGCCTCGGCCCAGAAGGCCTGGGATTGTCCTCCACTCTGTCCCGGACCCATGGGCACCTCCCAGCCAATGACCGACACTGCCTTCCTCCCACATCTGGGCAGGGTTGCCTGCACCCAGCCCCTCCGCCCGCCCCCCCCCCCGTGGTTGCCACCCCTTTCTGCATGCAGTTTCCTTCCCCTCCTAGTGTACCCTATCCTACCCTGGGCCTTGCAGCTGCCTGAGCAGAAGGCAGGGATGCAGCCTGTTGGTCCAGTCGTGACCTGTGACGCTGTAACAGACAAATTTGCATATTCCTCTATTATTAGATTAGATAAGTGGACCATCTTGGGGGGGAGGGGAGTTAATCAATTGGTGTTTTCACTTAAATGGAAATTTAACAAACTTCAGTGAAACTAAGAACTATGAGTGGAGTTTTCAGAGATCTCCATGGCTATAGAATATCTAGGTATTCCTTAAGAATTGTTTCTGATTTATTCTTCTTCCTAAAATGTCCTGACATTGATTTTTTTAATGTTGAAATAACTAGACTTATAACAAGCTGCAAATATAGTAATGAGAGGCCCTGTGTACTATAGTTAAATATCAAAACCAGAAAAAAGGACCTCAGTACATGTGTGTAACTCCCAGCCACGTCCTCACGTGCACAGGGAAACTCCTGTGACGCCACCCCATACGGGATGTCTCAAGTGCTCTCCTCACAGGGAGCGGCTGCCTGTGGCACCAAGGCAGCTAGGTCGTTGTCTAAGACCACGAGGACTGTAAAGTGTGACATCAGAAGCCTGCAGCCAGCCACTTTCTACTAATTTTTCTCACCTAAAATGGTTGGCTGCCCTGGCCGGTGGTGCTCAGTTGTTTGAGTGTCATCCCATGCACTGAAGGGTCACCAGTTCCTGGTCAAGGCACTTACCCAGTTTGCTGGTTTGGTCTCTGGTCGGGTCACATGCGGGAGACAGCTTAGCAATGTTTCTCTCTCACATTGATGTCTCTCTCTCCCTCTCTCTCTAAAATCTATAAAAACATATTGAACTTATATGCACATATACATAACCCATGGACACACAATAGTGTGGTGAATGCAGGGAGGGCAGGGGGAGCGGGTGCAGGGTGGAGGGAATCAATGTGAAAACAAGGGGGCGTTTGAAATACTTTCAACAATAAAAATAAATTTTAAAAACATTTTAAGTGTTAAAATGGTTGGTTGTGATGCATGTTAAATGGCCTCACATGAAAGTCCTTCATGAAGCAGAACAGCATCAGGATGCCAAGCACTGCGGTTGGCTGGTGACCAGAGGCAGGAATAGAGCCCAGAATCCCTGAACCTCAGAGAACCTCATTTCTGTCCCAAAGGAAGGGAGCCCAGGACAGCGGCAAGACACAGGCTTGTGGGTTTCTAATAAAATGATGCAGACAATAATCATTATTTTTAATTTGTTTTTATTGATTTTTCAGAGAGATAAATGGAGAGGGAGAGAGAGATAGAAACATTGATGACAGAAACATCTATTGGCTGCCTCCTGCCCCCACTGGGGATGGAGCCTGCAACCCGGGCCTGGAATTGAACTGGCAACCTCTTGGTGCATGGGTCAGCGCTCACCCACAGAGCCACAGGCCAGGTACAGACAGTCTTTATTGAACAGAAGAATTTTTAAAAATACTTTCAGTTCAATATTTTTTAAATACTAATGTGTAACAGATGTGGCAGTGTTTTATAAAAATATAAAGCTTGCAAAAATGTGCAGTGGCACAATATGCTTAATAATTATTTGGAGAAGTTAAAGGCGGGGAGAAAACCTGGACGAAGCCATATCTGCCCACAGCTGTGCTCTGGGCCCGTCTGAAATGAGCCGCAGGTCCCTGAAAGTGGCCACACTGTCACATGAAGACAGGGGCCCAGGGACTGGTGTGGCTAATTGTCAACATTTGTGAGGCTTGATAAAGATACTCTTTCCGCTACTCACTTGCTTCGGAATGTGCCATCCCCCAGCCTGGGTGGGGCTCCCAGGGCCACTCTGAATGTGCACGTTCAGGCTCAAGAACCAGAAGGAGCCTCTCTGCTCTTTGTTTACACTAGAACAAAGCCGCGGTTCCTGCCACCCAGCACCTGCAGGGACCACGTGCAGCTCTGTCCCTACACTCATGGCTCGTCACAAAAGCAGCCGAGCCAACAATTCTAAGGCCAGAGCAAGACAGAGATGGGCCAAGATGCCTTCAAGCCAAAGCTCTGGTTTCTGAAGAAAAAGATTTATTTCACTAAAATTAGAATCTTTCCAAACTAGATTATAATCTGTAAGGCATTTGCTGTCCCAGCCTGAGAAGCAGGGCTCAGCGAGAGGTGGTCAGCTCTCCTCAAACACTTACCCAAGTTTTGTTGGGCCGTTGGATTTGGACAGACTTTCCACCCATCATACACTCCTAAAAAAGAAAGCTCAGAAAGGTTTCAAGCACTTTCTTTTTTAAAACATTTAATTAATTAATTTAATTTATGTATTCTAATTTATTTTTTTATTAAATATATTTGGGTGACATATATAAAATTATATAAGTTTCAGGGGTACAGTTCTATATACATCATCTGTACATTGTATTGTGTGTTCACCACCCCAAGCCAAGTTTCCTTCTTCCATCACCATTTATCCACCTTTTTCTCTCTCCTACCTCCCCCAACCTCCCTTGCCCTCTGGTAATCACCATACTGTTGTCTGTGTCTTTGAGTTTTTTTCTTTATCCTTTTCACCCAGCCTCCCTACCCCTTCGCCCCCAACAGCTGTCAGTGTTCTCAGTATCAATGAGTTTGTTTGTTTATTTTGTTTGTTTGTTTGTTTATTTTGTTTGTTTATTTTGTTCATTTCATATCCCATATAAATGAAATCATATTGTATTTTTCTTTCTCTGACTGGCTTATTTCACTTAGCATAATATCTTCTAGGTCCCTCCATGCTGTCTCAAAAGGTAAAATTTCCTCCTTTTCCACAGCTGCATACTATTCCATGGTGTAAATGTGCCACAGCTTTTATCCACTCACCTACAAATGGGCACTGGGTCTGTTTTCCTATCTTAGCTGTTGTAAATAACACTGCAATGAACATAAAGGTGCATACATCCTTTCTGATGGGTGTTTCGGGTTTTCGGGTTTCTTCCGATGTATCCCCAGGAGTGGGATCCCTGGGTCATAAGGCAGAGCCATCTTTAATTTTGTGAGGTAACTCCATGCTGCTCTCCCCGGGGCACTCCCTCCAGCAGTGCACGAGGCTCCCTTCTCTTCACATCCTCGCCACCACTTGTCATTTGTTGATTTGCTGATGGCAACCATCCTGGCAGGTGTGAGGTAATATCTCATTGTGGTTTTAATTTGCATTTCTCTGCTGATCAGTGACTTTGAGCATCTTTTCATGTCTATTGGCATCTGTATGGCCGAGAGAGAGAGAGAGAGAGAGAGAGAGAGAGAGAGAGAGAGAGAGAGAGAGAGAGAGAGAAACAACGTAGGCACGTGCCCTGATCAGGAATCGAACTGGCAACCTTTCAGTACATGGGGCGATGCCCAACTCACTGAGCCACACCAGCCAGGGCTTTGCCCATTTTTAAATTGGATTTTTTGTCTTCCTGGTGTTGAGTTTTATAAGTTCTTTGTAAATTTTGGATATTAACCCAAATCATTGACAAACATGTCCTCCCATTCAATAGGTTGTCTTTTCATTTTGTTGATGGTCTCCTTTGCTGTGCAAAACAATCTTGTTTGATGTAGACCCACTTATTTTATTCGTTTGTTTGTTTGGTTCCCTTGCCTGAGGAAATGCATCAGAAGAAAATATTGCTAAGAGGAATGTCTGGGATATTACTGCCTATGTTTTCTTCTAGGATTTTTATAGTTTTGAGTCTAACATTTAACTCTTTAATCCATTTTTATTATTATTTTTTGTTATCCTCACCAGAGGATATTTTTTTCCATTGCTTTTCAGAGACAATGGAAGGGAGCGGAGGGAGGGAGGGAGAGAGGCAGAGCTACAGAAAGAAACATGGATGTGAGAGACACATGGACTGGCTGCCTCCCGCACATGCCTGAAACAGGGGCAGAGCAAACTGGCAATCCAGGTTTGTGCCCTTGAGGGGGAGTCAAACCTGAGACCCTCAGGTGCACAGGCTGACACTCTAACCACTGAGCACATCGGCTTCACCTCATCTACACCCAGCAGATTCCAGGAGTCAGGGACATGGCAGACACCCAGCGGTTTGCTTGTTTGGTCTTTTGTCTGAGTTGACGTTCATCTATTTTTGGAACACAGAACAAATTTTGGAAGCATTCTGGCTGTTCAGACAAATCCCATTCAATGGGCCAAATTCAGAGGCTGGTGTGGGGCCTGAGGAGGTGGCGGTCCCTCTGAGCCTCAGACCAGGGACCTTCTCCAAGGAGCCCAGTAAGCATCCCTCGGTGGAGGCCAGACTGTCCTGCCGCAGCCCTGAGCTCAGCTCTCAAAACTCAGCCCCGTAGGGTCAGGGGCCTGCTGCCCTCGGAATGTGCTGAGCCCGCTCTGGGGGTTTGGTCATTCCCGTGCCACAGGGCACGTACCCTGGGCCTGCAGCAGCCTTCCAGGGAGGTTTCAAATCCTGGGCGTATCTCCCTTTGGAGGGAAGCTGCCACGGGCCACAAGGGCATCAAGCTGACACCGCCCGCCTGAAGCACCCATCTTATATAAAAACTGCTGTTTGAAATTTTAACCCTGCATTCTGGCTTCTGTAGATGCTGGCTTAAATAATAAGGAAAATAAGATTACTCCCATTCCAGAGAGGCCATTAAACCTCCCCAGATGAAGTTATCAGCACCAGGCCAAGCCTTTGGTTGAGATCTCAAAGCCCCAGCACATAGGGGCTCTTTAAGAACTTGCAAAGGGGACCAGAAAACCCCATATTTGGGAGACAAAGAGGGTAAAATGGTATAAATACAGGAAACTTCCTGTGTGACTTTGCCAAGAATTCTAGAGACATTTTCCTCTGGACCCGCCGTAATAATAATAAATGTAACTCCATCTCGATAAGCGTTGCTTGGTTCTTCTCCGGTTTTCTGTAACAAGCCAATGGAGACGGTCCCTAGCCCGGTCCATGCCACCCCCGCACCCCCTCACCCCCCCACCCCCCACCCCCGCAGGAAAGGCCGCATCGGTGAAGCTCAGCTCCCACATGTCTTACAGGAAATGCGGCGCCTGGTTTAGTCCCATAAACTCATGAACTGCAGCCGAGGGTGAAGGTGAGGGAACAGGGGGCAGGGAAGGAACCAAATGGGGCACAGCCAGGAGGCGGCGGAGCCCGGGCGCTGCAACAGGGAGGGGAGTGAAGAGCAAGGCTGGCACACGTGGCCGGGCAGTCATCCAGGTGAGGCCGGACTGGCCCTCTGGGCAGGGACTCAGGTCCTCATGCTGAGACCCAGGACCAGGGCAGAGCCCAGCTTTGACAGAGGGGACAGTTCTGTCCCCGAGCACAGCGGCCAGCACCGGGTGAGTCTGAGCTGGACTCGTGAGGATCACTTGGCGTAGCTCCAAGTCAGTGAGGAAGCCTCACCCCGCAGTTCCCGCAGCCAGGCCAGCGGGCGTGGCCCATTCCCACCCCTACCCCCCCAACCCCCCACCCCCACCAGCGCACAGAGCCCGGCTCCGCTCAGGACTCAGGAGGGACAGGACTTGGTTCTGGACACGCTGCCCTCTGTCTGGGAGGGACACAGGTCATCAGCGTCAGCAGCAAACAGGGCAGAGGCCACCGTGCTGGGCTGTCGCTCCTGGTCACGGCTCTGCTGGCAAGCGTGGGGTGCGCAGACAGCACGACACTCTTTTGGGTAAATTTAATTTGAAAAGAACATTTTAAAGGAGCCCAAAACATAATCACAGAGTGAAACAGGGATGTGGGGTGTTGTCTCCAGTAGCTCAGGGTGCCAGCACTTCTGACCCCTCAGAGAGACAACAGAGCGACATGCGGGACCCTCGGGGCAGCTGCTGCCAGGAAGCCGGCACCAGGAGGGTTCAAGGCGGGAACAGCAAAGAGGAGCAGGCAGGTGCGCGGAGTTCGGAGGTGAATGTCATTGTCACCGAGTGGCTGAGGGGGCAGGCCCGTGCTCCTGCTCGCTCACCTGAAGGACAGACGCCTGAGGGAGGTGTTGAGCGGTAGGAATTCCTGGTGCCGGGGTCAAACTCGTGGCCCCAGATCTGCACCTGCTTCTCTGAGGCCTGTGTCCATCACAATGTTTGGCAAAACGGTGACCACTGCACAAGGGAGCCGGCTCCCAACGTGACATCCTCAGCTCCCCCGCAGACACACCAGCTGCAAGCAGCACCTGAGCGTCTGACTCTGTGGGTCTGGGGTCTGAGAACATTCTTTTCCAGCAAGTTCTGGTGATGCTGGCGATGCCCCATCCTGGGAACCACCTGGGAAAGGCGTGCGTGTGGCGAGGGAGCTGACGGGCGGCCAGTGCGGGGGACGTGGCTCCCAGAGAGACCAGCACAGCCGGCAGCCACAGTGGAGGCTCGGCTACCAGCCATTCCAGCACCACGTACCGAGAAAACGTCCGTACCTGTTAACAAAGCCATGTTCTGGGTGCACAGGCGTCACCTGGGCGTCGCCTTGTTGGTTTCTTACGTTGTGTAGGCCAACGTCCGTTCAGCAGGTGGCTCCCGCCGACAGGGCACCACTTGCTGGGAGCACTGTCCCTTCCCAGCGGGAGGGCTGGCAGCGTGGAGCAGCTGGTGTTTACAGAGAATGGGTTCCCCGCCCTCCTGGGGGTGCCACACCTCAGTAATGGGCTGATGGGGCGAGGGTGGTTGGGCTCACTGTGGGGAGCATGAGGAATAATGTTCTGTCTATCTATCGACATAGGTTTATAGCTTCACTCCTGTGTTGTTGGGTTCTTCTGAATATCTCTCATTACGATACATATTTTCATCAACTTCAAGTTCACAAACTTCCTGTCTTCAAACACTATTCTGTTTTGAAGGGAGAATATGTTCTAGTCAGGTTAAAAGTTCAAAAAGAGAACAACAGTATGCTCCCGCCCCAATATTGTTAGTCTTTTGTTATCAAGAAACTCGTTTTGAAGAAAGTGAGATTAGGCCCAATCTTTTGTTAATAAACAAGGCATTTGGTGGAACACAGCTGTGGCAGGAAGCTGAGCTATGAATGTTTGTGTAACATCAATTTATTCCCTTCATTCAACGTATAACTATTGTGTGTGCTACATGCTGGGAAATGTTCTGAGGACAGACTAATGAAATAAAATGGTTAAAAACCTTGTTTGTTTGGGAGAATATGTTCTAGTGAGGAGCCATTCTATATATATAAAACCCTAATATGCAAATAGACCGAACAGTAGAACAACCGAACAACTGGTCACTATGATGTGTGCTGACCACCAGGGGGTGCACGCAAAACATGGCAGGTGTCAGCAGCAGGCGGCAGAGCGCCAAACATGGTGGGCGTCGGCTGTGGCTGGATGGTGGAGCAGGTGAGCGGGAGCGCGAGACCAAGGCCAGTCGCAGTCATCTGGGTGAGCCTCTGGTGGTTACCGAAATTCTTTGCTCCCGCGTGCTGTGGTTCCCCCCCCAACCCCCCCGGCACTCACACCTGCTGCCGGCACCCGCCCCCGCTCACACCTGTTGCCGGCGCCAGTGCCAGTCAAGATCACTCGGCTCAGCGCTGTCAGCGGGTTCGAGCTGCGCCTCCGGCCCGATCGCCCCTCAGGGCTTCTCCACCTCCCCTGCTCCTGAAGGGGGATCAGGGCAGCAACTACTGCTTGTACACGTTGACGGCGCAGGCCCCAGTCGCTCTGCACCATCAACAGGTGCAAGCCGGGCGGGAGCTCTCAGTGCGTGGGAGTGGCGGCAGCAGCTGGAGCGGGGCTGCGGACAGACAGGGGACCGGAGCAGCGGGAGGGGCCAGGTGGGGGCGCAGAGGATGGGGCAAGACCCGCCCCTGTGCCCGCAGCAGCCTCTCGGCCCACAGTTCCTTTCAAGGTGCTTAATAAGAGGAAAGGGTCCCACGCACCTGCCAGAGCACAAACTTGCCGTTCCCAGAACATGGGCACTTGGTGCGGTTAGACTTGCCAAAGAGGCCAGTTCGTGCTCGTGTACCCGAGTGGCTGGCCTGGCAGCCAGCCTGTCTCACCGGGGGCATGTTCTTGGCACAGCTGCCACCAAACAGACTAAAAAGAAAATAGTCATTCTGTAATTGCTGCATATAACCCTTTCACCTCTGTAGGCTTACTAAATAAAATGTGATTGAGCAATATGTAAAGGCAAGATTTTTTTGTGATTTTGCTTCCAATTTGTTTCAGAAAATGTCTTAGGAGCTCAAAACCTGCAAACCTTTCCACTGAATCTGTAGAGCACAGCCCCTGGGCCATCACTCGCTCCCGGCCACCCACACACTTTGAGAAGCAAAAAGTAAAGAGAAAACTATGAACTGTGGAGTCAGGCCCGTGTCTGAATTCCAGAAATGCCACTTTTATTTCCTCTGTGAGGTGGGAAGAACTCCTCTTGGTATTAAACAGAACAAGCGGTGCAGAAAGACGTGTCTGGCATGGTATCCAGCACAGAGTCAGTGATCAGTAAGTAGCACCGTCACTTACTACTGAGCCGTGTTCGCTACGCCTCCTTCCTATAAACACCGGAGGAGCCTGGGAGGCCGCCTAGGGAGGGGTTCCTAAGACGCTCTCTTTGGGAGACGTTGTTAAACGCAGGGCCGAACAGCGGAGAGAGAAAAGTGTGCTTTCCTCTGATACGTTTCCAAGCCGGTGTGGGAAATTTTGATCCACTCTTAATGCCATATTTTTTCAATCATCAACATACTTCCATCCTCATCTTTTCGCCCACAGTTTCCTCCTCCCTTCCCTCACCCAACACATTCCCCTTTTGTACCTCAGCCATGTGACCTGGTCCCCACTGGTCACTTTAGGTCTGAGAGGCAGGTGTGGCGTGGGGACCTGTCCCTCGGCTCCCTCGCTCTGGAAGCGGCGGAGGGCCAGGCGTGGCGAGTCCTGCAATCTTCCACCGTCCGCCACCCAGGCCGGCGGCAAGAGGGGTCCCAGTGGCCCTGACATTCCAGCATGAGACACACAATGATGATGGCAGTGCATGTTTATCAGCATCATGGAAACGCCCCGGGCGAGGGCGCTGAGGCCAGCCTGGCCAGTGCTTACCCTGCTGCAACGTTAGTTGTCTCTGTGAAACGGAGACACCAGAGCTGTCTGGGCACCAGCAGGCTCTGTGGCCATCACTCCTGCTTCTCTGGATTGGCTCTGGCTGCTCCTCCCTGTTGCTCACACCACCATGCTTCCTGCCCTCGCCTTAATTTTTCTCTGCCACGGTCCCTACTGTTCCTGACAGTGACCTGAGCATGGCGTTCCGGGTTCAGCCTTGCCCCTGGAGAACTCAGGTTCCTCCAGGAGGTCTCGTCCTCCACCTGCACCAGCACGGGGTGGGGAGGGGCTCCCCAGGAGGCTGCCCAGGAGGCACCCACGCGGCCAGCCTGCTGGGCCTGCAGGTAGCTCTCCTTCTGGCCTCGGGGCCTGTCGGTGGCACCGGGCTGGGGGAAGGTTGGAATGCGGCCTTGTCACCTTTCCTCGGTGAAGCCACAGCCACAGACAGAGCGCCCACCTTCCCATTTTCCGTCTGCACAGGCCCAGGACGGTGCTTCTGCCGCAGGGAGCTTGGGAGCGACTAAGCTGCAGGGGCTTAAAGCCTCAGACTTGCTGTTTTTACCAGGACTTGGTAGATTTTCTTGAATGTCTGGTTCTCCATTTTCTTTATGGCCTTAGGACAATTTCCAGAGATTTTAAATGGTTTATTTCTTTATAATTTTCACCAGTGAAATGGTTGTTTTGCGGGGGAGAGGGTCCTCTGAGCACCTTATTCTCTTGTTCCAGAATCCCACCGGCTGTTCCGGAAGGGCACCTTCTCCGGCTCAGTGAAGGTGGCCCACGGCGCACGCCTGGCCTAGGCCTCCCAGCTGCAGCCGCTATCCGACCAGCAGTGAGCTCTATGTGGAACCAGGCTGTGAACTGAGGTATCAATTATGACCAAATTTTTAAAAATAATAAACCATATTTGGTCACATTGCTTTCACCAAAATTATTATTGAGTGAGAGCAAACTATGTTTACACTGTTTATAAAAAAAAAATTAAATTACTTTTTAAAGTGCCTATTGCTATTCCATCGCTATTTAAAATGCATTTCATGTCTTAAAATGAGGGTCCGTCCTGGCACCACAGAAGATAGAAACTAAACCAACGAGCACGGAGTCCGCTGTGGGCTGTGGCGCCGGGTGCAGGCCAGCTCCGCAGGCCGCAGCCCACACACCACTGCGTGCGGCAGGCGTGTGTCACGGGGGCGTCGCGGGTGGTAAACAGGGTTCACATCCAGCGACACCAGGAGCCACTTGACGTGTTTCCCAGAATGCCGGGCCCTCTGGGATTTGTTTCAGAAGCTGAGGTACCCTGGCCTCCAAGAGCCTCCTCCCAGGAAACGTAAAACTTGGCCAAACGGTGGGGTCAGGGCGGCCTGGCTTGTGCTGCACTCACCTTTTGCTGAGTGACAAACGGGCCCTCACGCTGCCGTATGAAACATAAGCACGTGGCCGTGGACTGTGGGCTCAGCTGGGAACCTCCAACACGGCCCCTGACAGGCTGGGAGGGGGCACCTGGCACCTCTTCACGCCAGGCTGAGCCGACTGCCTGGCGAGGGCCCCTGCCATGAGCCGGCCTCTCAGCCAGGCAGCGGGGCCCTGAGCGAGGCGCTCTGTGGCCGCTCTGAGGGGCACAGAGCTCATCCCACTGAGTCCTGGGCAGGACGGCCGAGAGCCTGCTCAGACGAAAGGGGAGGGACGTCGGCCCACTTCCTCACTCGAGCAACATGAAAGAGCTTGTGGCCACTGTTTATGCAACACGAATTTCCCTGGAAATGACACTGTGACTCCACACGGACACAGTGCAGAGAAGCAGTTTTTCCATCACTGTGGCCAATGCTGACTGGGGCTCAGTCACAAACTGCGGTATAAGAACTTTCCAACGACGCAGAGGGCAGCTCGCAGCTCGCATTTCCTAAGGAAGCGGCGCAGGGCAGGTGAGCTTGTCAGGGCAGCAGAGAGCGGAGGTGCTCCCGGGATCACTGGGCACCGGGAGGGCCTGGGTCCCACGAGGACAGGGACCCCAGGGCCCAGTGCCCTGCCTCCTAACTGCGCCCATGGCTGACTGGGAATAAATCAAGAGTCCCCTGGATTCTTGGGCCAAAGTCCTGCAAATGTGAAAAAAACTAGAAGTTCTTTTGTCTGGAAAATAACACCATAAATCCCGGCCGTGCAGTCAGCTCACTTGCAGGACACAGAGGCACAATTCGCTGCGTGGATTGTCCCAGTCAGGGTAAGCTATGCTGACTCATTTTCGTCAGCTAAACCATCACTATAAATGTTATTATTAGCGTGTGCAGAGTGAGTCCGTGGCGGGACTGCAAGTCATCTTGCACCGTGGAGGCTCCTCTAGGGGGCACTAAGGCTCGAGGGCTTATTAATTCCTTTCCACTTAGCATCACAAGAACCACCGGAGGAGACACACAGAGACATCAGTGCAGCTGTGGTGCACATGGTTTATTACTCACACGGGGACCTTACAGATCTCCTGGTGCCCTGGGCGCTGGCTCAGGGGACCCGCATGCTGTTGTGGGGCGGGCGTCTCTGGGTGCGGCTGGAAGGGCTCCGGTTCTGCAACAGGCTGTGTCTCCTTCGCGAGGAGCGGCTCAACCAGCAGCAGCAGGCGTCCGACCCTGGAGGCCTCCGCGAGGCGCCAACTCGATGGAGCCTCCCGTCCCTGGGCCTCGGCGGGGGTCTTCCATCCAAGGGCTGAGCACAGCGGCTCGGGATCCCCTGCCGGGAGCCGATCCATCCTTGCTGTTTCAAGGGACCTGGCATATATGGAGTACTGTTCTTAATATATCTGCTCACCTTCTTGGCACTGTGTGTTTTAACCAAGGTCACCTCTCCGAGAAAGGTTGTTTCCCCAGGTAGGGATTTTCCCCTGAAGTTAGGGAGGGAATAAAACCTCTTAACTGCCAGGCGGGTAATTAATCACTTTAACTACGAACAATCATGCTTAAGCTACATAATCTTTACTCCCTGGAATGGAGATAAGAAACGCCCTAACCTTTGGAATAGAGATTGATAGGATTAGAATCACCTGGTATAAATACAGATGCAACAAGACAACAAGAGACAGAACTTAGCGGCAGACCTCAGAAGGCAGACCTCAGAAGGCAGACCTCGGAAGACGGACCTTAGAAGACAGAACTTAGAACACAGAACTTAGCAGACAGGACCTACACAGAACCTAGAACTTCGCTGGAGAGAACATGGCAAAAGATCCTGGACTGAACCTGACTACAGAAATTGGCAAGAGAGCCTGGCTACAGAACCTGGCGACCGAACCTGGCTGGAGAGCCTAACCCAAACCTGACTGGAGAACCTAGCGAGAGAACATGGCCACAGAACCTGGCTGGAGATCCTAGGCAGAACTTCTCTGGAGATCCAGACCAGAACTTGGCTGGAGATCCTGGCTAGGCTGCTGATCAACTGAACGCTGTCTCTGTGTCATTCCTTCTTCGCCGACTCCGTCTACACCTTTGGGAACCCCTGGACCCGCTGGGGTTAGACCCCGGCAATCCCCAAGGAGAACTTGTATGCGCTCCAGGTCCTCTTTTTGTAGCCCGTTTGCTGGTATTGCCCACAGCAGCCCAGGCCTCCTCTGGGGGGAACGGCCGGTGGTGCGCTTACAGGGGCTGCGCCCTGTGCGGGGTGTGGCCGGCATGCTAACTGCGGCCTGTCAGACTCACTCAATCCTAAGGCGCTTCCCAATGTTGAGGTTTACACTCTGTTACAATCCACACTTCAAACTCATACAATATATCACTCTGTAATCAGATGGATTATCAGGGTCACCAGAAGCCTCGGGCTGAGCGAGGGCTGCTGGAAGACACTGCTCCCAGGGACCCCCCAAAGGAGACAACCCCGAGCCCAGGCCCCAGCTTTCCTGACAGGCCCCAGGCTCCAGCCCCGCCAGCGCCTCCACCTGTGAACAGGGAGTGGGGAGACGCACCCATGTGGGAACTGCTGTGGTCCTGGGCTGGAAAGCCAGGGCGTTTGAGCTGAGCAGAAGCTGCTGGCACTGGGGCTACGCAGCGAGAGAGGTCGCCGAGGCCCTGGAGAGCACTGGCAAGGTCAGCGCCTCCTGTCCCCACGTACTTTCCTGCAATCGTGTTTATTTTCCTTTTTTACTCACTTCTTTGCGTTAAATCTTTGGAAGCTGATATAAAAATAAATAAATAGATAGATAGATAAAAGAAGGTCGCCTGAGTGACTTCTCACATTAATCGTGACGCCACCTGAGCAGCTGGAGGCTTAGCTCCCTGCCGGTCGGAGCTGGCCCTGCAGAGGAAGGCGCAGGGAGAGGCAGGGAGGGGCCAGAGCAGTGGTGAGAAGGCGGTGCTGCCAGGAGCCCTGAGCACCACTGAGGCCACCGGTGCCTGGAGCCCGTCCGCAGCGCCTGTGCTTCCTCTGGCTCGTCTGCACGACCACCCGTGTCCGTTCCATGACTGTCTCCTTACCATGTGGGGAGGGACTCTGCGCCTTCTGAAGGGGAAGCAGCACCAGGACCGGACCTGCTGGGGATCCCCAAGTGTTGCTCGGGCCACACGGTTTCCCTGCTGCCAGCTCCAGCAGTGACTTCTCCCGGAGAAAACCTTCACGAATGATGCGATGCCATCAGAAGGCCAGGGGAAGGGTGCAAGCTCATCTGCGCTAACTAGAAAGTGCACTAAGGGCCAGGCTTAGAGTCGGATCCCTGCTTCATTCCGCAGACATACTAGACCTCCATCTGTGCCCTCAAAAGTCACCCCAGCTGGTTAAGCCTCCAGCTGCTCAGTGACAATGTCAGCTTGGGAACCAGGAGCAAACATCTTCCAGGGCCAACACCACGACCAGCCCCCACGCGTCTGGACCTGGGCCTGAAAGAGTAAAAGTCAGAGCGGCGACATATATGTTTGGACCTTGGCCACACGCACCCCCAGGAAGGCCTCTCCTGCATGTATTTGGAGGCTGAACTGAGTTTTGGCTGCAAGAACCACTATAGAAAAATTTAGATTCAATAATTGAATCTAAAAATCAAAATAAACAAAAAAGAAATCTAATGAACAGAATAAACTGGTGAATAAAATAGAATAAGAGGCATGGAAATGAAACAGACTGACAGTTCTCAGAGGGAAGAGGGGTGGGGTGGGGGTGGGAAGAGATTAAACAGAGATCTCATATGCACACATGCATTACCATGGACACAGACAATAGTGTGGCAAAGGCCTGGGGTGGGGCGGGAACTGGGTGGAGGGCGGTAACGGGAGTGGGGGGAAGAGGGACATGTGTAATAAAGGGACATTTCAATAATAAAGATATTTTTTAAAAAGCACCATTGAGTTGAATCTGGAAACATTATTTCCCACACGCACGCCCCCTCGGGCTCCTGGTGGGTCACAGTGAGAAAACAGTGAGACAGGGGTGATTCTTGCAGGTCCCCCTTCTTACCTGTAGGGTTTGTATAGTTTTCTCCTGGCATCCCATTCTGGAGGATATTTTCTATCCAGTATTTTATTTTTTAAATCTTTATTGTTGAAAGTATTACATATGCCCCCTTTTTCCCCACCATTGACCCCTTCTAGCCTGCCCCCACCCCACCCCCCAGGCCTTCATAGACCTATTGTCTGTGTCCATGGGTTGTACTTATATGCATACAAGTTCCCACCCACTCACCTTCCCCACCTTTCCTCTAGGATTCCACACTCTGTTCCATGCTTCCATGTCTCTGGATCTATTTTGTTCATCAGTTTATTTTGTTCATTAGATTCTACATAGGAGTGTGATCATGTGACACTTGTCTTTCTCTCACTGGCTTATTTCACTTAGCATGATACTCTCCAGGTCCCTCCATGCTGTCTCAAAGGGTAAGAGATCCTTCTTTTTTACAGCTGCAGAGTATTCCATGGTATGAATGTTCCACAACTTTTTTTTTTAATATATTTTATTGATTTTTTTACAGAGAGGAAGGGAGAGAGATAGAGAGCTAGAAACATCGATGAGAGAGAAACATCGATCAGCTGCCTCCTGCACACCTCCTACTGGGGATGTGCCCGCAACCCAGGCACATGCCCCCAACCGGAATTGAACCTGGGACCCTTCAGTCCGCAGGCCGACGCTCTATCCACTGAGCCAAACCGGTTTCGGCGTTCCACATCTTTTTTATCCACTCATCTACTGATGGGCACTTGGGCTGTTTCTATATCTTAGCTATTGTAAATTGTGTTGCTATGAACATAGGGGTGCATACACTCTTTCTGATTGGTGTTTCTGGTTTCTTAGGATATATTTCTAGAGGTGGGATCACTGGGTCAAATGAGAGTTCAATTTTTAATTTTTTGAGGAATGTCCATACTGTCTTCCACAGTGGCTGCACCAGTCTGTATTCCCACCAGCAGTGCACAAGTGTTCCCTTTTCTCCGCATCCTCGCAAGCACTTGTCGTTTGTTGATTTGTTGATGATAGCCATTCTGACAGGTGTGAGATGGTACCTCATTGTTGTTTTGATTTGCATCTCTCGGATGATTAGTGACTTTGAGCATGTTTTCATATGTCTCTTGGCCTTCTGTATGTCCACTTTCGAAAAGTGTCTATTTAGGTCCTTTGCCATTTTTTGATTGGATTGTTTATCTTCCTTTTGTTAAGTTGTAAGAGTTCCCTATAAATGTTGGAGATTAGGCCCTTATCGGTGATAACATTGGCAAATATGTTCTCCCATGCAGTGGGCTTTCTTGTTGTTTTGTTGATGGTTTCTTTTGCTGTGCAGAAGCGTTTTATTTTGATGTAGTCCCATTTGTTCATTTTCTCCTTAGTTTCCATTGTCCTAAGAGCTGTATTGGTAAAGATACTGCTTTGGCATATGTCTGATGTTTTGCTGCCTATGGATTCTTCTATGATTTTTATGGTTTCATGTCTTATGTTTAAGTCTTTTATCCATTTTGAGTTTATTTTAGTGCATGGTGTAAGTTGGTGGTCTAGTTTCATTTTTTTTGTATGTATCTGTCCAATTTTCCCAACAACATTTATTGAAGAGACTGTCTTGACTCCATTGTATGCTCTCACCTCCTTTGTCAAATATTAATTGAGCAAAATGGCTTGTGTCGATTTCTGGGTCCTCTGTTCTGCTCCATTGATCTGTATGTCTGTTTTTGTGCCAGTATCAGTCAGTTTTGAGAACAGTGGCTTTGTAATACAGCTTGATATCTGATATTGTGATCCCTCCTACTTTGGTCTTCTTTCTCAAGATTGCTGTGGCTATTTGGAGTCTTTTCTTATTCTGTATAAATTTTTGGAGAGTTTGTTCTAGGTCTGTAAAATATGCCATTGATATTTTAATGGGGATTGCATTGAATCTAAAATTGCTTTTGGTAGTATGGACATTTTAATGATGTTTATTCTACCAATTCATGAACACGGTATATTCTTCCACTTGTTTATATCTTCTTCTATCTCTTTTTTCAATGACCTGTAGTTTTCTGAGTACAGATCTTTTGCCTCCTTGGTTAAGTTCATTCCTAACTATCTTAATCTTTTTTGTTGCAATGGTAAATGGGATTGTTTGTTTAGTTTCTCTTCCAGAGAATTCATTATGGGTGTGTAAAAAGCCATCAATTTTTGGTGTTGATATTGTATCCTGCTACATTGCCAAATTCATTTATTAAATCTAGCAGTTTTTTGATTGAGTCTTTAGGGTTTTCTATGTACAATATCATATCATCTGAGAATAATGAGAGTTTTACTTTCTCCTTTCCAATTTAGATGCCTTTTATTTCTTCTCCTTGTCTGATCACTGTGGCTAGGACTTCCAGGACTATCTCTCTATATAAAAGCCTAAGGGACCAAATGACTGGAATGACTGGAATGACCAGTCACTATAATGCACACTGACCACAAGGGGCAGATGCTCAATGCAGAAGCTGCCCCCCTGGTGGTCATTGCGCTCCCACAGCAGGAGCGCTGCTCAGCTGACTGACCCATTCCAGTGGCCCACCAGCCCCAGGGGCAGCTACTCACTCCCTCAGTAGTCCTGCAGGTCCAATCTCTGGAGAACAGGCCAGGCACCAACAGACCAGCACCGCTGGCACGATCCTGACAGTGTTGCCAGCATCCTGGAAGTTGCCCTTGGGCACTGTGGCCACTTCTGCTCCCTAGATGCTCCACAAGGAAGAAAAACAATATAAAGTGGCTTCCAGGTGGCTCCCAACAACCAGCGCAAATGTCAGCAGGATGGATCTGGATCCCAGGCCTGCAAGGGCGTCTCACTGCCCACCCGGAGGGCCAGTCGTGTCCTGGCCCTTCTCCCACCCCATGGGGACCCAACCTGTGCACAAATTTGTGCACCGGGCCTCTAGTGTTGAATAAGAGTGGTGAAAGCAGACATCCCCGTCTTATTCCTGTTCTTAGGGGAAATGGTTTTAGATTTTGCCCATTGGAGTATGATGTTTGCTGTAGGTTTGTCATATATGGCCTTTGTCATGTTGATATATGCTCCTCCTATTCCCACTTTGCTGAGAGTTTTTATCAAAAATTAGTGGCCCAATGCACTGATTTGTGCACATTGAAAGGAAAATAGTTAGAAGAAATATTTTAATATTTCTATTTGCCCTTTCTCTGTAATGGAAGTGTCAGAGATGAAAGACAGTTAGTAAAATGTATATGAAAATAATATATAAATTTATTAATAAGTAAACAATAACATGATAGAACAACAAAGACATGATATAAAAAGAACAAAAACATGATATAAAAATAACATTGATAAAAACAATGACTGATAGATTGATTAAACTTATTCTAATATCTCCCTGTACACCACATTAAGAGTAAAAACACTTTCAGAGTGCTTGACTAATTTCCCTTGTGATGAAGTATTTACAACTTTAACATCACATGCTCTTCGAACTCAAGAGAAAGCAACATATAACTAACCATGTCTGAAAATGGGTTCAGGTAGGAATATTCCTACTCTGTCTAGAGTTTGTCTTTGTGATTTATTAATAGTCATCGCAAATGCTGGCATCATGGGAAACTGCCTTTGAATTAATTTAAATGGGAGGCCAGTGTCAGTCAGGGACAAATCAGTTCTTAGAATCAGAACAACCTCTCTTTCTGCAGATCCTGTCAATAGTTCAGCCTCAATTATGTTAGGTCGCAATCTTCCTATATAATAAAAACCTAATATGCTAAGTTCCCGGTCATCCATTCAACCAATCAAAGCATAATATGCTAATGATATGCTAAGGCTGCTCAACCGCTTGCTATGACGTGCACTGACCACAAGGGGGAAGACAGGCGACCAGTTGACCAGTCGCTATGAGGTCCAATGGCCACCAGGGGACAGATGCTCTGACCAGTAGGTTAGCTTGCTGCTTGGGTCCGGCCAATTGGGACTGAGTGAAACAGACCAGACATGCCCTGGAGTCCTCCCACAGTTCCTCCCCAGCCCCGATTGTGCATCGGTGGGGTCCCTTGGCCTAGCCTTCACCCTCTCGCAATCCGGGACCCCTCAGGGGTTGTTGGAGAGCTGGTTTCAGCCCGATCCCGCAGGCGGGGGGGACCCCACCAGTGCACGAATTTGTGCACCAGGCCTCTAGTGTGATAATAAATCTAGTATCAAAGACCCCATTTACTATTAAAATTTCTCAGTAGCATGATGATTGCACCTACTTTCAATTTTAATTCATGACATGGCATTCCCAAAGGAGTAATACTATTAAGAAATTCACTGGGAAAATTTCCCTTTTAGGCATCATCCGTTGAATCGATGGAATCATCATTCAAATCGGTATGAAAATCTCCATCGAGTATATCCAAAATTGCTTCATTTAATTTACGAGCATGCTCATTTTTAGGACAAAGAATCACATGTTTAGATATATTTTTAATATTATCTATAGATATACTATCTCCAAAGGTAGCTTCAATAATAGGTCTGTTACAAATCATTTCACAGGGAATTTCAATAATATCCATTCCTAAATGAAAACTGCTATCAAGTTTGTCATTTCCAAGTTTTACTAACCATTCACTATGAGCAGAATCCTCTGATCCCATATTTGCTTTAAGGGACAACTTTCTGAAACATCCCCAAACATTGCAGTACTTTAAATTCGTTTGTACTATGGCCAATCACATAACATGCAGCACAACACTGAGACATTGTCGAAAATCCCCTCTGAGAAGGAGAACTTTCCCACCAAATGCAACATTCAAATTCATAATTTCTCTTAGTAATCTATCCATGGTGTTTATAGCATGACTGGATGCCATGGTGCATTCATCAATAATGTGAAGTTGGGCCTTTTCAATCGTTTTAGCAATTTCACTCTTTATATCGAGTCTAGAAATTTGTTTCATTTAATGGAATTGGTAATTTATATTGGGAATGAAAGGTGCTTCCACCGAGAAGTAAATTTGCAGCAATTCCTGTAGATGCTGTGGATAAAACAGTACCACCACGACCTCTAATATAATGTATTAAAACTTTATAAAGATATGCTTTGCCACCACCGCCTGGACCATCCAAGAAAAAGCATTTGGGGTGTCCAGTTTGATCTTCGATGGCAGAAGTTACAGTCTGAAAGGCTGCCAACTGTTCATCACTCAGAGAATTTATCAAAACCTGTGCCTGCTGTCGCTCGTATGATTCATCACATGCATTTGTATTCATTAATAAAGGATAGTCCAGAAGTTTGAAATGTGAACATTTCATTCCATGCAATGTGAATACTTCTTGAACATGCATTTCACAGTTCACACAGGCACCTTCTCTTCGGTGTAATTTCCAACAGAAATCTTCAATAAAATGAGATTTATTCTCATCCCATAATTTGTCTGCATCAGAAGGACATCCAAACATGCATATATATGCAAAAAGTTGCTGTAGTCGTTTGGGCATATTAAGGATGATCACATTGTCAATTGTATCTTTCCAGATAGTGTCATTGATTAATAATCCTCGATGTTTAGCAGCTTCATGAAAAGTATCATAAATTACACCTCCTACAGTTTGTAGATCAGCAAAACTTACCACACCTTTTACATGCAGAAGCATAAGTCTAAGGTAATATCGTTCTGGTTCTCTAAAGCTCACAGTGAACAGTCTACCCAATACTTTTTGGCATTTTCTCCATGAAGAATTATTAAACACACTAGAGGCCTGGTGCACAAAAATTTGTGCACTCGGGGGGGAGGGGGGTCCCTCAGCCGGGCCTGTGCCCTCTCGCAGTCTGGGATCCCTCGGGAGATAATGACCTGCTGGCTTAGGCCTGCTCCCGGGTGGCAGAGGGCAGGTCCAATCCCTAGGTGCAGCCCCTGGGTGGGCTCAGAGCAGGGCTGATTGGGGAGTTGGGGCCTCGCCCCCTGTCATGCACAGAGCAGGGCGGATTGGGAGGTTGCGATGCCACCCTCAGTCACGCTCAGGGTAGGGCCGATTGGGGGGTTGGGGCACCGCCCCCTGTCACACTCAAGGCAGGGCCGATGGGGAGGTTGTGGCTCTACCCCATCACACACAGAGCAGGGCCCATCGGGTGGGGGTGTTGTGGCCCCGCCCCCTGTCACACACAGAGCCACAGGGTGATCAGGGGGTTTGGGCGCTGCCCCCTGTCACGCTGATCCCGGTGCTGGGAGGCATATTACCCTTTTACTATATAGAATAAAGGCCTGGTGCATGGGTGGGGGCTGCCTGGTTTGCCCTGAAGGGTGTCCTGGATCAGGGTGGGGGTCCCCACTGGGGTGCCTGGCCAGCCTGGATGAGGGGCTGAGGGCTGTTTTCAGGCTGGGACTGAAGCTCCCAACTGCTCCTTTTTTTCTTTTCTTTTTTTATTCTGGGCCACCTTTAGCTCTGAGGCTCCAGCTCTTAGGCCTCCGCTCCTGAAAGCAGGTACCTGGTTTGTTTCGGTTCTATAATTGAAACTCTATCAACTCCAGCTCTGAGATCCCAGCCGCTGAAAGCTGGTTTCTGGGGTTTTGTTTAGCTTCTATTTGTTACAATGTTTCTTAAACTGCAAGCTCAGAGGCTGGCAAGGCAGGCGGGGAACATTGGAGTCCTCCGTCACTGAAGCAATCAAGCCTCATGTTCAGTTTAAGCTGCCTGGCTGCCGGCCGCCATCTTGGCTGGCAGTTAATTTGCATATCACCCTGATTAGCCAATGGGAAGGGTAGCAGTCGTACGTTAATTACCATGTTTCTCTTTTATTAGATAGGATAATGTTGTGGAATCTCCCAACAATAATAATTACACACATCAGAATCTTCTCTATTCAAAAAGAACCAAGCCATCAAAGTCAAGTTATGCCTTCTAGTCCTATCTATAACTTCAGCAAAATCATTGGTATGAAAATACAAATTCTGGTCATTTGGCAAATGAATAGCTAATCTTTGCATTGCAAAAGTCTCCAAGCAGCCTCAGGTGTGCTCACATACCTGGAGTCAATGAAGTCCTGTACTTCATCATGATTGATAATGTTTTTCTCAGAAATTTGAATATTTGCACAATTGTGCCCTTCATAGATGTATTTAAATAAATATTTGATACTTTTAATTGATGCGCAGGCTTCAACATTTATATGACAGTTATATTTAAGGCACAAATATGGGTTGTAAGAGACAATCCAAGTTATCGACAACTTTATTTCCAGTAGACATGGTGCTACCAGATCTTCGTTTGTATTTGAGATCTCCATCAATAGTTCCAATGGTCACAATTTAAAATTCCTTCGGATGTCCCTTTGAATATTTTCCATACATAAACTATTTGGATTTTGTATTTCATGTGGCCCATGTACCATATTTAATTTTACAATTTGAAAAAGTCGAGGACACTGGTCTTCATTTGGAATTTCTGCCTTAACTATACGGCTAATATCATCTTCTGCTCATAATTGGTTTCACTATCTAATATCAATAATATGTGAGCATGAGGCAGTCCGTGTTTCTGAAATTCAATGACATGAATTTTAGCTGTAACTTTGCCAAATAAATCAAATTTACATATATTATTGAAAAGAGCATTCAGCTTAATATTAAAAACCCTGGCTACCAAGTCAGGTCTGTTTTCAACCTTTTGCCAAGATTGTAAATTATTTGTAACTAGAGGCCCGGTGCACGAAATTTGTGCTAGCGGCTGCCGGCTGCTGGCTGCCGGCTGGGTACTCCCTCCCTTTCCCTAGCCAGCCCACCCCTGGTCGAACTCCCAGAAGAACTCCATCAAGGATACAATATGTATATTATCCTTTTATTATATAGGATATCTGCCCATTTGGGGTTGCACGTCATGGTTATGAATAAATTGGGCTTGCCATACTTCATTACAATTGCCATAGCATCCTGATATCGCTGCTGCATATTTCTGGGACTACCCTCAGAAGATGATGGAAGTATTATTTTACCAATCAGCACATTGTCATTTTTCAGATCTAGAGTGAGATAATCCATCAAACCACTGTATTTTTCAACTCTCAACTTAGATTGGTTTGCTTTGATGAAATTTATCCAATTGGCTTCCATTTTTAAGTATGAATTGAAAATATACTGTTGAGTTACTTTACCTGCATTTAAAATAGGATTGAACGTGTCCCGGACAGAGAGATGAAATCCATAATACTGCATTTTTGTGACTCATGGCCTTACATTTTGCCTGGTATTATTGTTGATTACACTATCTTAATGCAATATCCGTTCCCCAGCCTTTTTCACCATGTGGAAAAAGAATAGGATACGGCCTTGCATCTAATGTAGGAAACAGGATACTGATTTGTTTCATTTTAGTGGCATTTGGATTATTGGGATCTGGTTTACAATGAATGAGCAAGTCCCTTTCAAAAGGAGGTTCTCTGTCTTCATTTCTGAATATGACAGCAACCTCGGTTACACTGGGAGAATTATATCTACCTGGGTCACTGTTATGCTAGTATTTAATTGCCATTGTCACTTCCGTGGGAGCAATACGTTTTGCTACTGCTTCAGATTGGGCTTCCTTTTCTACCTCATGTAGCATCTTGTACAATTTTGTTAATTCATTTATTTCATGCATGAGGTTGTTGATGTTGATCATGAATCTTTCTGAGCAGCCCTGGTTTTCTGGCATTGCTAATCTTTTACTTGTCACTTCAGCTGTATCCAAAATATAGAGTTGAGCAAACTTCCAAGAAACACCATCTGAAGGATATAAGGTTCCAGTAGGGTGATAAACTTGTCCCTGTATTCTAAAACAGTATGGCCCATATCCTGATGGTGATGCGATAGTTGCACCCATTGAAGCAAAAGCAAAAGAACTATTTATGGGATGAATATTTTCCATCAAATTTTTACTGTCAGAATCTTTGTTTATCATTAATTTTTTAAAAATATGCCAGCTATTCTAGAAAATTTATATCATTTGGACAAACTTTGCCTTTGCTGCAACATCAAGTAGATTTTCCATCAGATGGTTTTTGATCAGAGAAATTTAGTGATAGACAAAATTGACATGTAATAGTCATTCCACCACAACTATGTTCAATAATTGTATCCTCATTTACTTCATTTTCGCTGTGAAGGCAGTTCCTACCAGTGTTGCAGAAGACCGGGTTAAAAACCAAGCCACACTTTGAGAAAGGGAGTTATATTTTATTCATAAATCCTGCACAGGCACAGAGAAAAATGTGTCTTTCAAATTCTGGGCTCCCAACGTGGAGGAAACTCCTCTATTTATACTTTTTCCAGTCCTTTGTCTCCCAAATTTGGAAAGAGACTTCTGGGCCTTCTGAGAAAGAAGGCCTGCTTGCTGGGAAGGGGCCATGAGACCATATGTCAAGGCCTGGCCTGGTGTCAGCACTGACAACTCTGTCTGGGGCATAGTTTATGGCCTCTCTGAAATGGGGAGTAGTCTTATTTTCCTTATTATTTAAGTTAGAAGCCAAAATAGCAGGGTTAAAATTTCAAACAGCAGTTTTTATATAAGATGGATGCTTCACCAGTATTGGTAGTATTTGTCGCTGATAGTTTTTTAGACATATTCTATCAATGACGACACTTTTTCTCGTCCGCAGAAGTACATTGTGCCAATAGTTGATCTTCAGACATATTCTGTCCACAATCCCGGCTTCTTTCAGCTTCAGATGTACATTGGGGCTGGCTGGCCAGGGAGGGACCCAGGAGATTGCCCTGCCTGGAAGGGATCGCAGGAGGGCTTCAGGGTGTGTCCAGCTCCGTCTTGCCCATTCCTGATTGGGGTGATTGCGGCCATCTCTCCCAGTCCCAATCAGAGCAATCGGGACTGGAAGCCTCAGCTCGCGCCCACAGCCTCACAGCCCAACAGCCCCACCTGGCACCCTGCCTTGGCCTGGTGCCACTCCCTCAGCTGCTCCACCATCCCACCTGCAGGGCGATTGGCAGAGTGATAAGACGGGCTCCCTGAGCACCTGGAAGCCGAGTGGCGCCCCCCCCCAACCGCTGCCACTGGTCACAGTCTGCTATGGGGCAATCAGCAGGGTCATGGGGCCCCCACCCTGCTCCCTCAGTTTCCCACTCGCACCCACCTTGGCCTGGCACTGCCAGCTCACCTGCTCCACCATCACACTGTGGTCCAGCTCTCATCAGAGCCCATCGTGGTCGGCACTGCCTCCACTGCTGCCCAATGCCAGCACCCCATCACCAATACCTGCCATGTTCCGTGCCGCCCCCTGGTGGTCAGCACATATCATAGCGAGTGGTTGGACTCCTGGTTGAGGGAACAATTTGCATATTAGACTTTTATTATATAGGATGGGTTTTGGATTTTGTCGAATGCTTTTTCTGCATCTATTAATATGATCATGTGATTCATTTCAATTAGTTTATATGATGTATCGTGTTTATTTATTTGTGAATATTGGACCAGCCTTGCATCCCTGGATTAATCTCACTTGATCATAGTATATAATCTTTTTAATGTAATGCTGGGTCCGATTTGCTAATATTTTGTTGAGGATTGTAGCATCTGTGTTCATCAGAGATATTGGCCTGTAGTTCTCTTTGTTTGTAGTGTCTTTATCTGGTTTTGGAATTGGGATAATGCTGGCCTCATAAAAGGGGTTGGAAGTGTTCCTCCCTCTTGGATTTTTTGGAATAGGTTGAGGAGTTTAAGTGTTAGTTCTTCTTTGAATGTTTGGGAAAACTCCCCTGTGAAGCTTTCTGGACCTGGGCTTTTATTTGCTGGGAGTTTTTTGATTACTGCTTCTATTTCATCAGTTGTTATTGGACTAATCAGGTTTCCTGATTCTTCCTGATTCAGTTTGGGGAGATTGTATTTGTCTAGGATTTTGTCCATTTCATCCACATTGTCCAGCTTGTTGGCAAATAATTGTTCATAGTATTTTTTACATAGTATTTATATTTCTGTGGTGTCAGTTGTTAATCACTGCTTTCATTTCTGATTTTATTTACTTGGGTCTTCTCCCTTTGTTTCTTTTTTTAAATATATTTTTATTGATTTCAGAGAGGAAAGGAGAGCGAGAGAGAGATAGAAACATCAATGATGAGAGGATTCCCTCATTGATCAGCTGCTTCCTGCAGGCCCCCTACAGGTAATTGAGCCTGAAACCCAGGAATCAAACCTGGGCCCTTCAGTCCACAGGCTGATGCTCTATCCACTGAGCAATACTGCCTAGATCTCTTTGTTTCATGATAAATCTAGATAAAGGTTCATCAATCTTGTTTATCTCTTCAAAAAACCAGTTCTTGAGGACAACCAAGATGGCAGCATAGGTAAACACCTGAATTTGCTGCTGGGCACAGCCTCATTAAAACTACAACTAAAAGACAAAACAAATACCATCCAGAAGCATGGTAAGGCTGGCTGAGTGGAAATTCTACAACTAGAAGAAAAGAGAAAAGCGCATTGAGTCTGGTAGGAGGTGGAGGTGTTGAAGAGCAGAGGTATTGAGGTGCAGGCAAAAGGGGCTGGCAGCTGGGTGCTCTGTTGTCTTTTTCAATTGGGAGGGAGAAACAAGCTCCCAACTGCTCTGAACTCCAGTTCCGGGTGAGAATTTGGGGACCCAGACTCATACAGAGAGAAATTGGACTGTCTGGCATCAGGCTGGAACATGAGGGCGGCTTTCTCACAGAGGTGCTTGCAGTGGTCATTGTTCCTGCACAGACAGGACACAGACCCTGGGACCTTTCTGAGGCAGAGAAGACTGGCAGACATTGTGGTTTGCTCTGCCTTGGTGATTCCCTGAGACCCCACGCCACCCAATTTACAACCCCACCGAAGCTGTGCACAGAGGCTTTTGCATATGAATTGCCTGGCCTTTCTCCGCCTAAAAACTTGGGCAGACTCAGTGAGTGCCAAAGCCCCACTGAAGCAAGTCCTGCCCCATAAGGGTGTCTCCAGCACAGAAGTTCTCCCATTGTAGACACAACTGGTCCTCACAGCCAATTGGCCTGGAGGTCAATTCTTCCCAGTGACACAAACAGCAATCAAGGCTTAACTACAACAAGACTGTGCATACAGCCCATAAAGGGGTACACCAAGAGTGTCCACCTCAGGTAATTAGGGAGGCTGAGCCACTGGGCCCTATAGGACACCTAGCACAGAAAGCCACTCTATCAACACAGGGAAGCAGCCAAAATGCAGAGACAAAGAAACAGGTCACAAATGACAGAAATGGAGGAAAGAAAACTACTGGATATAGAGTTCAAAACCATGGTTATAAGGTTACTCAAGAATCTTCTAGAAACCTCTGAGAAATATAGTGAGACCCTCAAGGATATTAAAAAGGACCAACTAGAAATTAAGCATACACTGACTGAAATAAAGAATAATATACAGAGATCCAACAGCAGACTAGAGGATCCCAAGAATCAAGTCAAAGATTTGAAATACAAAGAAGCAAAAAACACCCAACCAGAAAAGCAAAAGAAAAAAAGAATCCAAAAATGTGAAGATAGTGTAAGGAGCCTCTGGGACAACTTCAAGTGTACCAACATCTGAATTATAGGGGTGCCAGAAGAAGAGAGAGGGCAAGATATTGAAAACCTATTAGAAGAAATGACAGAAAACTTCCGCTACCCAGTGAAAGAAATAGTCTTACAAGTCCAGGAAGCTCAGAGAACCCCAAACAAAAGGACTCCAAAGAGGATCACACCAAGACACATCATAATTAAAATGCTAAAGGCAAATGACAAAGAGAGAATATTAAAAGCAGCAAGAGAAAAACAGTTAGTTACTTACAACGGAGTACCCATACTACTATCAGCTGATTTCTCAACAGAAACTATGCAGGCCAGAAGGGAATGGCAAGAAATATTCAAAGTGATGAACAGCAAGAACCTACAACCAAGATTACTCTACCCAGCAAAACTATCATTCAGAATTGAAGGTCAGATAAAGAGCTTCACAGATAAGAAAAAGCTAAAGGAGTTCATCACTGCCAAACCAGTATTATATGAAATACTGAAGGGTATTCTTTAAGAAGAGGAAGAAGAACAAAAAGGTAAAGACAAAAATTATGAACAACAAAGTGACAACAAATACACATCTATCAACAAGTGAATCTAAAAATCAAGTGAATAAAAAATCTGATGAACAGAATAAACTGGTGAATATAATAGAATCAGGGGCATAGAAAGGGAGTGAACTGACAATTCTCAGGGGGAAGAAGTTATGGGGGGTGCAGGAAGAGACTGAACAAAAATCGTACACTTTTGGACAAGGACAGTGGGGAGCATAAGGCCAGGGGGTGGAGGGCATAAGGGCATAAGGGAACTGGGTGGTGGGAACTATAGGGGGAAAAAGGAACAACTGTAATAATCTGAACAATAAAGATTTATTTTAAAAAACAGTTCTTGGTTTCATTGACTCTTTTGTTTTGTTTTTTGTTTGTTTGCTTGTTTTGTTTTTTAGGCTCTATGTTATTTATTTATGCCCTAATCTTTATTATTTCCTTCCTTCAACTTACTCTGGGCTTTTCTTGTTGTTCTCTTTCTAATTCTTTAAGTTTTAGAGTTAAATAGTTTATTATTAATTTTTCTTGCTTGTTGAGGTAGGCCTATTGTGCTATGAATTTCCCTCTCAGGACTGCTTTCACTGAGTCCCTGAGATTTGGGGTTGTTGTGTGCTCATTTTCATTTGTTCCCAGGAAGGTTCTGATTTCTGTCTTGATCCCATTGGTAACCCATTCATCCTATATAATAAAAGGGTAATATGCAAATTGACCCTAACAGCAGAATGACCAGAATGACCGCTCAACCAGTCACTATGAGGTGCACTGACCACCTCTTGGTTCCTTTCCCCAGTCTGAAGGCTCCAATTGCCCAATGGCAAACAGGGAACTGGGGATGGGTGTCAGGGGGTGCGGGTGGTGCCAGGACAAGGCCCCCACCCTGCCAGTCACCCCACACATAGAGGGCAACCCAGGGTGGGGGCGGGAACAGCTGACCTCTTGGTCCCTTTTCCCAGCCAGCAGGCTCTGATCACCCAATGGTGAATGGGGAACTGGGGGTGGGTGGCGGCGGGGAGCAGGGCCGGCTGCAGGCAGCTGGGAAAGATGGCCCTGATTACTGGCCAAGCCTAGGGACCATACCTGCACACGAATTTCATATGCCAGGCCTCTAATTGTTTAATAACATGCTATTTAGCCTCCATGTGTTTGAATGTTTTTGAGGGTTTTTTTTTTATTGTAGTTGATTTCATTCCATTGTGATCTGAGAAGATGCTTGACATGATTTCAATCTTCTTGAACTTGTAGAAACTTGTTTTGTGTCCTAACATGTGGTTTATCTTTGTGAATGATCCATGTGCACTTGAGAGGAATGTATATCCTGCAGCTTTGGGGTGAAATGTGCTATAAATGTCTATTACATCCATCTGATCCAGTGTTCCTTTAGGGTCACTGTTTCCTTGTTAAGTTTTTGTTTGGAAGATCTATCCAGTGAGGTCAGTGGGGTGTTAAAGTCCCCTACTATGACTGTGTTGTTGTTGATCTCTCCCTTAAAGTCCTCCAGAAGTTTTTTTTATATGTTTAGGTGCTTCTATATTGCATACATATATGTTAACAGGATTATACCTCTTATTGGATCAATTCCTTTAGTACTATGTAGTGACCTTTGTTGTCTCTTGTTGATGGCCTTCATGCTATTACCTGACGACCTGTAGAGTTTCTGGTGAAAAATCAGCTGACAGCCTTATGGGAGCTCCTTTGTAGATAACCAATTGCTTTTCTCTTACTGCTTTTAAGATACTCTCTGTCTGTAATTTTTGGCATTTTAATGATGATGTGTCTGGGTGTGGGCCTTTTTTGGATTTTTCTTCTTGGGGTTCTCTGTGCCTCCTGCACTTGTATGACATTTTCCTTCACCACGTTAGGGAAGTTTCCTGCCATTATTTCTTCAAACACATTCTCTACCCCTTGCTCACCTTCTTCCCCTTCTGGCACACCTGCTATTTGAATATTGTTATGTTTCACATTGTCCCACAGCTCCCTTAAGCTGTCCTCCTGTTTTTTATTTTCTTTTTGGTTCTCTAACTGAGTGATTTTTACTGTCCTGTCTTCTAATTCACTTTGTATGTAATGATGTTTACTTTGAATTTATATTAATTCACACAAACACTCCATCCATGCTTCTGTTCCGGCCCTCCGGTCCAGTTTAAGAACCCATTGTGGCCCTTGAGTCAAAAAGTTTGCCCACCCTTGGTTTAGACCCTAAAGTTCTCAGTGGGAACTTCCACAGCAGAGATATCCCTCTGAAACTTCAGCTTGTTTCTGTGGGAGCCCAGCCAGCTCTTTCACACCTCCACCCCTCCTACCAGTCTCTGTGTTTGGTTCTTATGGTGCTCTCCAGCCAGTCTTCAGTTGATTATTCAGGATGGTTTTCCTGTATTTTATTTCTAATTCCAGATTGGTCCTGGGAGAGTGTCAGTGTCTCTATCCAGTATTTTACATTCAAAGGCTAATGAGGTAATTAAATATGTGGAAGATGAGTTTTGCCTCTGATGTTTTTTGAACTCTTCTTTGTCCCTCTTGCAGTAAAAGTGTTGAAGTCCCTGCTGTTTCCAGAGTGAGGCTGAAGAAAACATGTCCACTTGTGGGAAACTGTTTATTGCCTTCACTATCTGATAAGCGTAGACAGAGAACCCCCCGAAAGGCTGGGTGCCTTTGAAGCCCTAGCAGAGGTCAGAGCTAGGGGCCACATCTGTTTGTCCAGACAGTGGTAGCTGAAACTACTCCCCATTTATTATTATGTAAATCATTGCTGATGGGCTAGCCAGGGGTCACCTGGCTAAGGGCTATGCTATGGGTGCATCCCAGAATCAATAAAAGCTTGGTGAGGCCTGGGCACGGGAAGAAGTCCTTCCCCTTGAGTTGGACTTGCCCATCTGGTCCCCCAATATTTCAAATTATCTCTTGTCTTTTCATTTTCATTTGTGTGCAGCTCTACTTCCAGTTCCTGAACCCTGATCCACGTGGGACGTGGGAAGGAAACACACATCTGGCGCCCAAAACAGGAAAACTGGAAGTGAAGGTTTCGCTAGGACGAAAAAAGGAAGTTTCACTGAAAAAGGTGAGGAATAAAGAATTCACCGAGAAAAGGTGTGGAAAATTCACCAAAAAAAGGTGGGGGAAATTCACCACACGCAATGCCCAGGATCAACTTCAGAAGTCGAGAGCTGTAAGTAGGCTGGGAACATTTTCTTTCACCAGGCTAACGGGGCAGGATTTGGCTTAAAAAAAAAAAAAAGTAATAAACTTTATTATAGACTTTTGATTTGCATGCTTAAGGATTTAAAATTTTAGAAGGTAATCTCTTACAGTTTTTGCATGTTATTATAGAACATAACCCTTGGTTTCTTGAAAAAGGTACATTAGATCTTAGAAGTTTGCCAAAAAGTTAATCAGAACTTGCCAAAAATTGTTTCCCCTTGTGGAAAACGGTATTTCATTTGCTAGAGCCTTTAGGAGAGGTCAAGGAGGATAAATTTCCTCCCCTTGCACCCTCCGCTCCTTAAGAGGAGCAGAAAAGAAAAAATGGGAGGAATGGCCTTCATGGCTCCCTCCACCTCCATGTCCTAATCCTGAAATGTTTAATTCTCCGTGAATAGAATCACCTGTGCAAAAAGGCCAAATTATAAAGAAATTGGAATATTAAAAGGTACTCTTTTAAATCAGGCTGGAAAAAAAAAAAGAGTGTCATGGTCATCTTAATGTGGTTTCTTGTCCAAATTAAAATCTTAATTTGTATTTGGAATCTAAAATCTGTAATAAGAAATGAAATCCCGCTACTGAATCCACCTCTGGTGTGGAGAGATTCAAAGGTGGCAAGAGAGAGCAGAGTTATAAGCTCTCCCACAATGAGATCACTTAATGTTTTGTTTAAAAATTACCGGAGAACATCTTTGGAACACCTAAAATTGGCTAATAAACCTTGGGTGCTAGCCATGACTTTAGAAAGCGAAATAGGAAAAAATTTAAAATGTCTTCTTCTATTAAGCATGACTTTGGAAAAATACACAATCTGAGTCATTTGCTGAAACTTCCCCCAAAGCAGGATGTGGGGGAAGGGAAGAAGGGAACACGTGGCCATCCAATATGGACGTCACTCCCCAAGAAAGCCACTTCTTCGCCATCTTTATCCTTTTTTTCCAGCTAATGACTTAAAGCTTTCAGAAATTCATAAATGCATCCGGGATTTCTGTGCACATGTAAAGGGAAAAGGCCAGTTTAAAAACGAGTGCACATAGTTTTGAGCTGAACTTGACCTTTTGCTGTGTACAGAATAAAAACCCGAGACTGTTTTGGCCTTAAATATGGCAAACATGAACCTGAGAAAGAAATGCAGGCTGGTTTTCCAAGGCGATTTAACGTAGCTCTTTTGAAATTTCCCGCCCTGAGGCAAGTACCACCAGGAAGTTGATAGTCAAGTTTACATGTAAATAGTTATGGGTTTGCTTCTTGACTTCCCCAGCAGGAAAATTGTGACCATTTTGAAATTTAGCAGCTATGCCAGGCTTATTGGCTGGAAACTTAAAACTTTTAAGTTCAAATCATCTAAAAGTATTGAGATTTATAATACTGAAATGTTGATCAGAGTATGCCTAGTATGAAGCCTAGAAGATAGAAGTTAATCTATTAATTGAAAATGCCTTATATTTTATTTGAAATGTATCCTTAAATGTAAAAGTATTGATTTGAAAAATGCTAAGTATTTAATTTGCTACCTAAGTTTTAAAGCTCTGAAAGTTTAAGGTCTCTTTTCTTGCCATTAAAAAGTTTAAAGCTACACCCTTTTTTAGTGGAGGGAGGGGTAGACACGCCCTTCCCCTAGCATGCAGGTAATCCAATTCCCGCCAGCAGCCATCTTTAGGAATGTTAATTTGCATTTCAATGGCTACACCTTTTGCTAGCCAACCTTCCCAGAAAAGGTCAAGCGGCCAAAAGGTGGCTCCTTTGAAATCAGCTTTCCACCAGTAGTCATTTTTTAATACCTACAAGTTTGTTTCTCAGTTTCCCTGGGCAGAAAAAAACATGGTTTAAAGTTAATTATTAGATTTTAAAATTTATTCTTAATAATATAAAAGTGTAGTTAATCAAAGAATTGCTAATATTTGACTTGTAAGCTCTGAAAGTTTAAAGTGCAAATTGAATCAGGAGAAATTAATTAAATATCTAATGTATAACTTGTTTTTGAAAAAATAAAATGTGTTTTCTCTTAAATGATTAGGAATTCAAAATATGTTACTTCTTGGTCTGATTTAAAAAAGAGGATAAATTTTATGATCGCAACTGAAAATTTTTTAATACAAAAACCAGTTTAAATTTAATTGATATTCTTTAAAATAATTATAAAAGGTATAAACAGCTAATGAGATTTCTGTTGGTCTGCAATATAATGTTGGCCATCTATCTTTTAGGGATTTTGGTTTGCTCTTCCCTTGTTTATTGTGAGAATAAGGAAATAATCATCCTGTCAGAGAACAGTGTAGACAGCCACAATGTTGAGCTGCCTGACTTGGCAGCCGCCATGTTGTCCGCATGGCATGCCATGCCCCCTGGGGGCCGCCATCTTGGAACAGCAAAGGCCCCTCCCTCTGATTTAGCCAATCACAGAAGGAGTGCCTGCTCATTGAGGCAGGATGGGATTTCAGGGGTGGAGTTTTAAGGCAAAGTTTTACTGTGGAAATGCGGATGGGGCAGAAAGAGTGCCTGCCTCTCGGATTTATTTAATACTATTTTTAAGAAGATATTTTTAATGCTTAATGAAGTAGCAATCACGGTCTTAATATAATTTCAGTGGTATGATAGACCAATGTTTTAAGCAGTTGGCTTTATAAGGGCCAACAATAGAGCTCGTATTTCTTAAAAGACTTGTAGATAGAGACATTTTTATAAGATATCTTAAATTCTCAGTAGAACCACAGTTATATATATATCATAAACAAATTAAGAGTAATTGATTCCGGGGAAACAGAGCTGCTTGAGACTAGGATCCTGGCCTCAGCACCACCCAGTCTGATCTCAGACACATACCAGGACCCTGCAGCCACTGGGGACAGAGACCTGTGGCCACAGCTACAGACCTGCGGACACCAAAAGTTCAGAAATCCCCTCGGCAGATCCGTGAGTAACCGAGCCCATCCCCCCTTCCTGCAGGCTCGTGGGCAGCACCAGAGTAACTAACCTATAGACCCACCCATTGCCGGGCCTCAGCTCTCCAGGAACTTTAGCCTGGAAGTGCGAGAGCACCTTGGAGCTGATCCCGCTAGGGCCGGGTTCAGGAGTCCTGGGCTGGGAACAATCTCGCGAACCAGGACTGTTCCTACGCGCACTGCCGGCTTCTGTGCCCTGGGCTGGGACCAAACACGTGAACCCCAGGAACTGTTCCTAAGCGCACTGCCGGCTTCTGAGCCTGGGGCTGGGAGCAAACACGTGAACCCCAGGAACTGAGCCTAGATGCACTGCCGGCTTCTGAGCCCTGGGCTGGGAGCAATCGCATGAACACTGGGAATTTGTCCCGCGTATCACAGGCCCAGGGCCCCCGATTCTCTGGGCAGGAGGCAGCACCAAGCACCAGTGACTTGACTGTGTTTCTTATCACCTGCGTCTGAGATCCTGATTCCTTGTGCATTCACACTAAGAGCCAGTGACTCCAATTCCTGGTGCAAGGGCACACAGGGACCCTGATTCTCAAGGCAAGGTCACACGAAGCAACAGAGACTCTGATACTGGATTCTTGGGGAACTCTGACTCCTGGCGCACGCTAGGGGGCTCTGGTTTTCAACCTGCTTCTGGGGGGTCTCTGTTTCAGCACGGTGCAGGCAGGGTCCCTGTTTCTAAGGGCGCATACGAGGTCACATTGAGCGCTGACAACACTGACTCTGAGCGACCCTGGTTCCCACCAACCCACAACAACCACACATCTTAGTGTCAGAGCTCTTCAGTGACACTAGGGTGGCGGGAGGCTCCCACTACACACGGCCCAGGCCCATGCAAATTGACGTTTGAACCACTGGGAGATAATCAGAATGAAGAGATGAAACAACACCCAGAGGAAAGACAATGAGGAATCGCCGAGAAAGGAAATTAATGAAGTTAAAGCATGCAACATGACAGAAAAAGAATTCAGAATAATGGTTGTACAATTCATTCACCAGATGGATGAGAAAATCAACAACCTATGCAAGAATCAGGAAGAAATGAAAAGTGATATAGCTACAATTAAAACACCATGGAAAGTTTCAACAGCAGACTAGAAGAAGCAGAGGACCGAATTAGTGAATTAGAAGATAAGGCAGAGAAACAAGCTCAATCTGAACAGCAACTGGAGAAAAAAATTAAAAAGCAGGAGGAGAGCCTAAGGGAGCTTCGGGACAACATGAAACGAAGTAGCATACGCATAATAGGGCTTCAAGAAGGACAAGAAGAGCAGCAAGGATTAGAAAATCTATTTGAAGAAATAATGTCAGAAAACTTCCCAGATATGGGGAAGAAAAAGTTACACAAGTACAGAGAGTCCCAGGCAAGATGAACCCCAAAAGACCCACACCAAGACATGTCATAATAACGATGGCAAATGTACAAGACAAAGAGAGAATCTTAAAGGCTGCAAGAGAGAAACAGAGAGTTACCTACAAAGGATCCCCCATCAGATTATCAAATGATTTCTCAACAGAAACACATCAGGCCAGAAAAGAATGGACAGAAATTTACAAAGTGATGCAAAGCAAAGGACTGAATCCAAGAATACTCTATCCAGCAAGGCTATCATTCAAAATTGAAGGGGAAATAAGAAGCTTCACAGACAAAAAAAAGGCTAAGGGAGTTTATCACCACCAAGCCAGCAATGCAAGGAATGCTAAAGGGACTGGTGTAAAAAGAAAAAAAGAAAAAGCCCAGAAAGAAAACAGCCACACACAAAAAGAAATGGCTACAAACAAACACCTTTCAATAATAACTTTAAACGTAAACGGACTAAATGCTCCAACCAAAAGACATCGAGTGGCTGAATGGATAAAAAAACATGACCCATATATTTGCTGTCTACAAGAGACCCACCTCATTAGAAGGGACTCACACAGACTGAAAGTGAAGGGATGGAAAAATATCTTTCAGGCAAATGGAAACGAAAAAAAAGCTGGGGTAGCAATACTTATATCAGACAAAATAGACCTCAAAGTGAAGGCCATAACAAGAGATAAGGAAGGCCACTTCATAATACTAAAGGGATCAATACAACAAGAGGATATAACCCTGATAAACATATATGCACCCAATGCAGGAGCACCCACATACATAAGAAAACTCCTGGGAGATATCAGGGGAGAGATCAACAACAATACAATCATTGTAGGGGACTTTAATACACCACTGACATCACTGGATAAATCCGCTAGACAAAAACTCAGCAAAGAAACAGCAATCCTAAATGACTCACTATATCAGATGGACTTAATTGACATCTTCAGAACATTTCACCCCAAAGCCACAAAATATACGTTCTTCTCAAGTGCTCATGGGACATCTTCAAAAATAGACCACATATTGGGTCACAAACAAAGTCTCCCCAAATTCAAGAAGATTGAAATCATACCAAGCATCTTCTCAGACCACAAGGCCATAATATTAGAAATACACTAAAATAAAAACAACTCAAAATACTCAAACACTTGGAAGATGAATAGCATGTTATTAAATATTGATTGGGTTACCAATGAGATCAAAGAAGAAATTAAAAACATCCTGGAAACTAATGACAATGAAAACACAACAATCCAAAACCTATGGGACACAATGAAAGCAGTCCTGAGAGGGAAGTTTATAGCTCTACAGGCCTATCTCAACAAACAAGAAAAAATGGTAGTAAATCATCTAAATCTACAGCTCAAAGAATTAGAAAGTGAGCAACAAACCCAGAGTGAGCAGAAGGAAGGAGATAATAAAGATTAGAGCAGAAATAAATGACATAGAGACCAAAAAAACAATACAGAAAATCAATGAAACAAAGAGCTGGTTCTTTGAAAGGATAAACAAGATTGACAAACCTCTAGCCAGGCTCTCCAAGAAGCAAAGAGAAAGGGCCCAAATCAACAAAATCAGAAATGATAGAGGTGAAATAACAACAGATCCCACAGAAATACAAATGATTGTTAAAAAATACTATGGACAACACTACTCCAACAAACTAGACAACCTGGAGGAAATGGACATATTCCTAGAAAAATACAACATTCCAAAACTTAATCAGGAAGAATCTAAAAATCTCAATAGGACAATAACTATGGAAGAAATTGAAGCAGTCATCAAAAAGCTTCCAGCAAACAAAAGCCCAGGATCAGACGGCTTCACAGGGGAGTTTTTCGAAACATTCAAGGAAGAACTAAAACCTATCCTCCTCAGACTACTACAAAAAATCCAAGAGGAAGGAACACTTCCAAGCTCATTCTATGAAGCCAGCATCACCCTAATACCAAAACCAGGTAAAGACAACACAATGAAAGGGAATTACAGGCCAATATCCCTCATGAACATAGATGCCAAAATCCTCAACAAAATTTTAGCAAATCGGATCCAGCAATACATCAGAAAGATCATACACCATGACCAAGTAGGATTTATCCCAGGGATGCAAGGATGGTACAATATCCGGAAATCAATAAACGTGATACATCACATAAACAAATTGAAAGAAAAAAACCACATAGTCATATCAATTGATGCAGAAAAAGCATTTGACAAAATTCAACACCCATTTTTGATAAAAATTCTCAGCAAGGTGGGAATTGAAGAATCATACCTCAACATAATAAAAGCCATATATGGCAAACCCACAGCCAACATCATACTCAATGCACAAAAACTAACACCATTTCCCCTAAGAACAGGAACAAGACAGGGATGCCCACTCTCACCACTCCTATTCGACATAGTACTGGAAGTATTAGCCATTGCAATTAGACAAGAAGAAGAAATAAAAGGCATCCAAATTGGAAAAGAAGAAGTAAAGCTGTCCTTATTTGCAGATGACATGATATTATACTTAAAAAACCCTAAAGACTCCATCAATAAACTATTAGACTTAATAAAAGAATTTGGCAATGTAGCAGGATACAAAATTAACGCCAAGAAATCTATGGCATTTCTATACACCAATAGTGAATGTGCAGAAAGAGAGACTAAAAAAGCAATCCCATTTACCATCGCACGAAAAAAATTAAGCTACCTAGGAATAAACTTAACTAGAGAGGTAAAAGACCTCTACTCAGAAAACTACAGGACGTTGAAAAAAGAGATAGAGGAAGACATAAAGAGATGGAAGAACATACCATGTTCTTGGATTGGTAGAATCAACATCATTAAAATGTCCATACTGCCCAAAGCAATCTATAAATTCAACGCACTTCCCATTAAAATACCAATGCATATTTCACAGACCTAGAACGTACTCTCCAAGAATTCATCTGGAATAAAAAACGACCCTGAATAGCTGCAGCGATCCTGAGAAAGAACAAAGTAGGTGGGATCTCAATACCAGGTATCAAGCTGTATTACAAAGCCACTGTTCTCAAAACTGCCTGGTACTGGCACAAGAACAGACATATAGATCAATGGAATAGAATAGAGAGCCCAGAAATCAGCCACAACCAATATGCTCAATTAATATTTGACAAAGGAAGCAAGAACATACAATGGAGTCAAGATAGTCTCTTCAATAAATGGTGTTGGGAAAATTGGACAGATACATGCAAGAAAATGAAACTAGACCACCAACTAACACCATACACAAAAATAAACTCAAAATGGATAAAGGACTTAAATATACGACAAGAAACCATACAAATACTAGAAGAATCAAAAGGCAACAAAATCTCAGACATATGCCGAAGCAATTTCTTCACCGATACAGCTCCTAGGGCATTGGAAACTAAAGAGAAAATAAACAAATGGGACTACATCAAAATAAAAAGCTTCTGTACAGCAAAAGAAACCATCCACAAAACAATAAGAAAACCCACTGTGTGGGAAAACATATTTGCCAATGTCATATCTGATAAGGACCTAATCTCCAAAATTTATAGGGAACTCAGAAAACTTAACAAAAGGAAGATAAACAATCCAATCAAAAAATGGGCAAAGGACCTAAATAAACACCTTTCAAAAGAGGACATTCAGAAAGCCAAGAGACATATGAAAACATGCTCAAAGTCACTAATCATCCAAGAGATGCAAATCAAAACAACAATGAGGTACCATCTCACACCTGTCAGACTGGCTATCATCAACAAATCAACAAACGACAAGTGCTGGAGAGGGTGTGGAGAAAAAGGAACACTTGTGCACTGCTGGTGGGAATGCAGACTGGTGCAGCCACTCTGGAAGACAGTATGGAGTTTCCTCAAAAAACTGAAAATGGAACTCCCATTTGACCCTGTGATCCCACTTCTAGGAATATATCCCAAGAAACCAGAAACACCAGTCAGAAAGGATATATGCACCCATATGTTCATAGCAGCACAATTCACCATAGCCAAGATCTGGAAACAGCCTAAGTGCCCATCTGTAGATGAATGGATTAGAAAACTGTGGTACATCTACACGATGGAATACTATGCTGCTGTAAAAAAGAAGGAACCATTTGCAATAGCATGGATGGAACTGGAGAGCATTATGCTAAGTGAAATAAGCCAGTCAATGAAGGAAAAATACCACATGATCTCACTCATTTCTGGTTAATAAAGACCATTATAAACTTATGAACAAAAATAGATACAGAGGCAGAGCTGCCTCGAACAGACTGTCAAACTACAACAGGAAGGCCGGGGAGGGTGGGAGGGCAGGTGGGAGGTGGTTAAGAGATCAACCAAAGGACTTGTATGCATGCATATAAGCATAACCAATGGACATAAGACACTGGGGCGTAGGGGAGGCCAGGGGATTGTCAAGGGCGGGGGGAGGGGGGAGGAAAGGAGACATATGTAATACTCTTTGTAATACTTGAAGCAATAAAAAAAAAATGAAAAAAAAAAGAGTAATTGATTCCATGGTCAAGGCTAGATCCTATTATGTTGAGAACTGGTTTTAAGTGTTGAAAATGTTTTAATTAGGTATGTATTTGACAGTTTTTCCCGAGTACAATATTTTAAAATATAATATGCTTGGTTGCATAAGGAATTTCTGCCAAATAAAAGAAAAAATTGATTTATTAGTAGCAATGTCTTTATTTAAACTAACAAAAGCACTACACCACTGTATTTTAAATTAGGCTGGAGGTGGGGCAGCGTTTGCATCTCGTGTATCAGACATAAAACTTTACTAAATTTACTAATCTTTGTAAGCAATTGAATCCTAGTAAAGTAAAATTCTTCTAAAAAGTTACTGAAGGCTTCCCATGATCCCTCTGTATATTCAAATAAGCCAAAAGGAAATCCTGTTTAAAAATATTACTTTAAATTTAATAAAAAGGAGAAAATTTAATATTTTGAAATATCTTCCACTAATATTTATAGGGTAATCTAATGATTTGCTGTTAAAATACCAAATCTGAAAATAAGTACGGTCACCATAAATGTTTAATGACTTTGACTTGAAATACGTGGCCTTGCGGCACTATCAGTCAACATCCAGGAAGTGACCCTGTAGGTTACTTGGTGTAAAGGAGAAAGATTTTTCTTTTTTAAGTTGAAGTACTCCAAGTGTAATCCAGCAGGAGGAAGACAAACCAGACAAGCAACAGCCCAGAGACCACCGGGAGCACGGTAAAGAAGACAGTACAGACACCTGATGCCTGGGAATGTCTTTCTTGCCATGCTAGCAGTAATTATCTGTACGGTAATATTACCTAGGGCAAATGTGGAAGTATTTCAGACTTATGCCCCTGACCCTTCATGAGTAAGAACCCTTATGTGGGCTGATCCCCTGCCTAATGTAATATTCAGTAGGAACATGGGTGGGGCAAGGAAGTAGGGGACTATCACTACTTGCTCCTGGGAGAGGTGCAGAAAATGTAACTATGAGCTTGTCTATACAAAAAGAAATTGACAGCCAGTTTAAAATTAAGTTGTCATGACCTAGAGCAAAGAATATTCTTACATGGTATTATTCTACAAGTTTCATTAATAATTTTTGATGCTTTACAACAGTATATTATGCATTTATCACAAACAAACTCACAAATTAATATTTAATGTTTTAAGGACATGAAAGGATTTATTCCCTTCCACTGTGTGGAGGGCCCCCTGGGAAGGCACTTGAGCGTTCTGTATTGACCTCTCTTGCCCTTTTTGCCAAGAGGGTCCCTCTTCTCACAATCCAATTACCTACAGCTGTTACCTGAGTTCTCCGTTCAAGCTGAGATCATGGTGGTTGGTACCATGAATCTGCCTCTTGCCCAATGGCGTAACCTGGGCCCTCTCTGGAGAAGAAACCTGGGTTCCCTATGATCAATGCCAGGGCCCCGCCAGCAGGCGAGGGTATCCAAAGGCAGTTGCTGGGCGTGGAGGCCACAGGGACATAGGCTACCAAGGAGACAGAACTGAACCTCACATCACCCTACTTGGCCCAAGATGGCTGGTAGTCAATGACGGGTAAGACCCCTCAGGGTGGGGCAACCTAAGACAGGCACATCCGGGGGCCAGCAGGAGAGACCTTGGGGTTCAACAGAGGTGGGGCACAGATCCTCACCCCCACAATGGTGCAGTGGCTTGAACACTTGCCCCTTCTGAGGAAGGTCTCCTGTCCCCATGGCTGCTTCTTGTTTCCCATGCCCAGCCCAGATCAGGAACCAAATAACAGAAGAGACTTGGTCCAGCTGAAAATGGTACCCAGAAAAACTAAGGCTTAGTTAACAGACCCTATATTTAAATCTAGCCTAACAAACAGGAATGCTTGGGCCTCCTCAAGGATGTAAAGTGATCCTTTTAATTAATATTTACATTAAGATTAAATGTAAATTAAGATTATTGTTAGAATATTAAATTTGACAGTAAAATAGTTGTCAAGTTTTCAAATTAATTAATTTTGGCTAACTTGAAATACATAATTATTCAAATAGTATTAACCAAAATTTTCATTTCATGGTAAAATTGTTTAACATGCTATGAACCTAAAGCAGTCATTTTTGTGCAAAAAAATTAAAAGTTAAAGTTATCTAGACTGCATTATAAATTTTCCAAAAATTCTCCTAATAATTAAATCAAAAAGGGGGGGGGGGTAGTGGAAGAATACCATGTAAGGAAAAATATTCTGTAACTAATTACATCTAGAAAAACTTTTTTTTTTAATTTGTAATGCTAACAGCAAGACACCCATGAAAAACATATGTGGTGTCAAAATAAGCCAAAGGAAAATCATTTGGGCAAATATAAAAAGGATCCCCCAAGTAAAATTTCCTTTATTAACCTTTGGTTGAGAATACGTTTGTATATTTTCAGAAAACAACTCCAAGACCATGTGGATTTCTGCAACAAGAGATCCCGAAGAGAAACTGACCAGACTGCTCCAGCCACAAAGACAGGAGAAACAGTTCAGAGATGGAGATGGTGAAGACGCCTTGCCATGCTAGCAGTCAGCAGCTGTGCATCGCTGCAGGGTGCCCAGGACCAAACCAGAGAGGACTGGACCTGCATTTGTCCACCATCCAGAACCAGCATTTCATTGCTGGCATGTACACATGAACTGTCAGACATTGAAACTTGGACTCAGAACTGCTGGACATTGAAATTGGGACTTGTTCTTATATGTTTATTTCTGGTCTGCAGATACAAGATTCTTAAGGAAAAAATAAGGGGGAGATGTGGGAAACTGTTTATTGCCTTCACTATCTGATAAGCATAGACAGAAAACCCCCGAAGGCTGGGTGCCTTTGAGGCCCTAGCAGAGGTCAGAGCTAGGCGCCACCTCTGTTTGTCCAGACAGTGGTAGCTGAAACTACTCCCCCATTTATTATTATGTAAATCCTTGCTGATGGGCTAGCCAGGGGTCACCTGCCTAAGGGCTATGCTATGGGTGCATCCCAGAATCAATAAAAGCTTGGTGAGGCCTGAGCACGGGAGGAAGTCCTTCCCCTTGAGTTGGACTTGCCCATCTGGTCCCCCAATATTTCAAATTATCTCTTGTCTTTTCATTTTCATTTGTGTGCGGCTCTACTTCCAGTTCCTGAACCCTGATCCACGCAGGACATGGGAAGGAAACACTCAACATCCACTGGAAGTGAGGTGTCCCAAGGTCTATGAGGATCTCAGCATAAAAGTGGGGCATACCCTGTCCATCTTCTCAATGGAAAGTGCATGTGTATATGCGTGTGCGTGTGTGTGTGCACGTGTGTCTCTTCCTAACATACTCTGCTAACCCAAAGGAAGGGAGAGAGAGGCCTCCAGTTACTCACATTTCCTAGTACCTGGCTTGGTAGGTGTGCTAACAAATGTATAAATATTTGTTAAACTAAATACATGTGGAAACTACAGGGAAAAGTTAAACCACGGTAATATATACTCATGCATTTCTATAAGTATATATTATTCCATTAAAAACTTCAAAAATAGTTCTTATTTTTTATAAAGTGGTTATTTAGAAACTTACGAAAAATATAGAGAAATAGAAGAAAAATGACCAGATTAGAAGTTTTGGCTTTTCAGTGTACAAAATTGGCTAGCACAAAATCTAGCTCAGTTGAGAGTAAAGTCGCAACAAAATTCTGATGCTGACAAACTTATCCTCAGAACTTCTGTCCCCTGGTTTCCCTCCCCTTTCCTACTTGGAGGGCACAGTGACCTTGACCGTAGGCCTCTCACGTCTTTTCCACTCACTCCACGCGGCCTGGAGTCCACGGGCCCTGCAGACTGTGCGTTACTTCCAGCCACGAGCAAACCGTCCCACGCTCCTCACTCTGTGTGGCTTTGCACCCACGCTCTGCACTCTTGTGCTGCGCTCCTGTCTCGGATATAAATTATCCCTAAATGGCTCAGCTACCGCTCCAGAGCTGCCTGCTCCTCGGACACAGAAGCTGCTCAATCTCCGGCACTGAGCCTGGGGCTCCAGCACGTCCGGCCCCTCTCAGCCTCTCCAGCTCCTGCCTCCGGGGTGTCTCTGAAAGGAGGCAGTTTCCTCCGCTCTGAGCCAGAATCTCCCAGTGCTCCAACTCTTCCCGGCTTATCTTTCACAAATTGTGCTCCGTGTTTTAGACGCCTGAGTTCCAGGTATTTCTCTACAACAGCCAGCAAGAAGCTAATGCTATTTCTACACAGAATGTCGAGTCCAGGAGCAGGGCAAGCCTCGCAGACTCATGATTCCTTATAGGCAACAAGTGCCTTGTTTGCTTCTCTCCCCCAACACTCACCTCCTCACCCCCACCATCAGGCAGGGTGTTTCTTAGTGCTGAAGAGCTGCTATCTCGGGGTAGGAAAACCTATGCTTTAATTGATTAATTGATGGAGGCTCATGATGGACAAATGTGAGAGTTAAAAACTCCACCAGGGACCCTGTGCTGGGGGCTTCCTACTTTTGTTTTAACTCTAGGAGTGGACCAGGTTCTCACAGTGAATATTGTGAGACAAACACAAAAACTAATAATAAAGGCCTATTTATCTCAGTCCTTTTTATCCAAAATATCATATCCAACTTTCAACAGAAAATTACAAGGCACACTAAAAGACAAAATCACAGTTTACACAGGCAATGCAAGCACCAGAAATAGACTCAGATATAGCAGAAATGTGGGAATTATCAGACTGGAAATAAAACAACTATGATTAATATGCTAAGGACCCTAAGGATAAAAGTGGACAACATGCAAGAATACATGCGTAATGCAAGCAGAGACTGCTAGGGAGCTAAACACTGTTAACAGAAGTGAATGCCTCCGGGGACTCATCACTAAACGTGCTGAGGAAAGAATCAGTGAGCTTAAAGAAATATCTGTGGAGAGTTCCAAATGTGAGATGCAACAAGAAAATAATAATAATAAATATGTAATGGAATATTCTAGAACTGTGGTACAATTACATAGTTATCAAATACACTTAATGGTGAGAAACGAGATGCTTTCTTGCTGAGATCAGGAACAAGGCAAGATGCCCCATCTGGTTATTTCAATTCAACATTATGCTGGAAGTCCTCACCAATGCAATAAGACAAGAAAAGGAAATAAAAGATATACAGATTGGAAATGAAAAAATAAAATTTTGTTTACAAATGACATCATTGTCTCTGAAGAAATTCACAAAGAATCAACAATAAAAAAAAAAACCTCCTGAAATTAACAAGTGATTACAGTGAAGTCACAGGATACAAGGTTAATGTACAAAAGTCAACTGTTTTTTTATATACTAGTAATACATCATGGGAATTTCAAATTAAAAACACAAAACAGTACTTACATTACCAAAATAAGGAAAAAATTTTAGATAGATATCAAACAAAATATTTACAAGATCTATATGGGGAAAACTGCAAAACTCTAAAGAACGAAATCAAAGAACTAAATAAATGGAGAGATGTTCATGAATAGAAAGACTCAATATTGTCAAGCTGTCAGTTCTTCCTCAATTAATGTATAGAATCAAGGCAATCCAATCAAAATCCCATAAGTTATTAAATGGATATGCACAAACTGTTATAACATTTGTATGGAAGCAGAAGACCCAGGGAAGGTAACACAGTCCTGGAGGAGAGCCAGTCGCCGGCTAACCCTGTAGACCCCATAAAGCAAGCATAATCAAGACAATGTGGTATTGGTGAGAGAACAGACACACAGATCAGTGGGACAGGGTAGAGGGCCCAGAAATAGACCCACACAAATGCAGTCAGTTGATTTTGACAACAGAACAAAAGCAACTCATGAAGAAAGAAGAGTCTGTTCAGCAAACGTTGCTGAAATAACAAGAGGAAAAGTGAGTCCAGACACAGACCTTCCACCTTTTCCACAAATTAACTCAAAATGGATCATAGAACTCAATGTAATACACAGACATATAAAACTCCTAGAAAACAACATGATAGAAAATCTAGGTGATCTTGGGTTTAGTGATGACTTTTTAGATATAACACCAAAAACACAAAGAGAGAGAGAGAGAAAAGGTAAGTGGAAGTTAAAATTAAAACTGCTCTGTGAAAGGCACTGTTTAGAAAATAAGATGACTAACCACCGACTGGACTAAAATATTTTCAGGGTTTGATAAAGGATTAGAATCCAAAATCTTAAAAAGGAATTCTTAAAACTCAATAATAAGAAAATGAACAATATAATTTTTAAAAATTGGTAAATGATTGGAAGAGACTCCTCAGTAAAGAACAAATACAGATAGCCAACAAGAATGACAAGATGCTCCCCATCATCTGTCGTCAGGGAAATGCAAATTAAAACCAGGAGATACCACCACACACCTATTACACGGGCTAAAATCCAAACACTGACAACAGCAAGTGCTGGCAAGGACGTGGAGCAACGGGAACTGTCAGCCCCTGCTGGTGGGAATGCAACATGGTACAGCCACAGTGGAAGACAGTATGGCATTTTAAAAACACACACAAAACAAAGTATACTCCTATCATAATCCAGCAATTGTATGCTTTAGTATTTACCCAAATGAACTGAAAACTTGTGTCCACACAAAAACTGCTCATGAATGTTCAGAGCAGCTTTATTCATAACTAGAGGCCTGATGCACGAAGATTCATGCAAGAATAGGCCTTCTTTCCCCTGGTTGCTGGCACCGGCTTCCCTCCAGCACCAGGAACCCAGGCTGCTTCACTCCAGCTGCCGCTGCCACCCACCGGGACCCGGGCTGCTTGGTTCCTGCCACTGCCAGGCACCCAGGCTGCTTCACTCCAGCCACTGCCACCACCCACCAGGGGCGTGCTCTGAGCCATGCTCCCAGCCATGATGTGGCCGCTAGGAGCACGCCCCCATTCCCTGGTGTGTGTCCGCTGGGGCTGGGGGCAGCACCAGTCCCCTCCCACCTATCTGAGGGCACAGCTCCTCCTGAGCGGTCCTGATGCCTGGCTAATTTGCATATTACCTGTTTATACACTGTATATAGATTGTTAAGACTTAGAAGCAACCAGGATGTCCCTCAGCAGGTGATGGAGAAACGGTGGTCCTTTCAGGCAATGGAATAGTATTCCGCTCTAAAAACAAATGAATAATTGAGCCACAAAAAAACATGGAGGAACCTTACCTGTATATGACTGAGTGGCAGAAGCAGAAGTGACTGCAGGCTGCGTACTTCACTGTGGATTCCAACTCTGTGACAGTAGAAAAGACAAAACTGCCGACAGTACACCATGAACCTGAGTTAGTTGACAACACAGGCTCGTCAGCTTTAACCACATGACTTCATGTGGAATGTGAATAAGGGGCAACTCGGGGAGTGGGTACAGGAACCCTACTTTCCACTGTTTCGCGGTGGACACGTAACTGCTGTAATAAAGTCGCTGTACGAAGCCACGGTTTCCCACGCATCTGAACACCACCGCCTTCCTCTGAGGACCCTGAGGGACGGGTCTCTGCAGTTTCTGAAGGCCTCGGGCCGGGGCGAGGTTACCCAACAGAACATCTGAGGCGCTGGGTGGCTGTGTCGGCATTTGGCCCACAGGCTAGCACAGCTCTGATTAAATCCAGGGTTGCCTGCCAGGTGGGTTTGGGGGTTTGGCCTGAGTGCTCCTGCTAGGGGGCTGCAGTGACCCTTCAGCTGGGCCTGGAGAGGAGCTGAGCTCCCAGCAGGCTGCCTGCTTGGCCAAGCACAGGGTGGGTGTCATTTTCATGACACAGATGTTGGCTCGGCTTGAAGGTCTTTCTCCCAAGAGGCCCATCTGAACAGGGAAGGTGATCCCAACAGGAGAGAACCTGTGGGAGCTGCAGGCACCTGGAGGGGCACCCCTGCAGGTAGGGTGCCCAGCAGCACTGGGTGGAGGAAGGGGCCTGGCTGTGCCAGTAAGTGGGGCTTCCTGACCCTCTCCTAACCCTGGAGGTGGAGCAGGCAGAGACCCTAAGCTACCGCTGTGTCGGCCCCTAACCTGGTTCAGGGCCTCACACAGGACTGGGCTGGGGAAGAGCCTTTTTGTTTAAAGGGGACAAGGGCTCTGTTGTCCCTCGGTGCCGGCAGTTTAAGATCCAGAAGAGAGCATCCCAGAGAAGGGCTCAGGACTGGGGCTGGAAAATAGGAGGGGCTGGAAGCCACTTGGCGGACGTGCCCTGACGTCGCTGACCTGCTGAGGCTGCACGGGTGGTATGGGCGTCCCTCCTGCAGGCAGCACAGAGCAGGGCGCCCCGGGCTGCACTTCTCTCTGTGGTCTTAGGAAAGTTTTCGAAGGCTTCCCACGGGCACCCAGCGTGTCTCCAGACCACCTCGAGCAGCAGGGCACATTGCCAGGAACTCCTGGGCCATGCGCTCGAGGCGACAAGCAGCCCTGTGCACAGAGCACCCAAGAGTGGGGGCTGCCAAGGTGCCAGGAAGCTGAGCGCTGTGGGAACTGGGAGCACAGAAGACAGGCTCTCAGATGCTTCCAGAGCCCAGGAGGTACGGGGGTGGGGGGGCAGAGGGGGTTCTAAGCATGTTCCCTTGACCACCTGCTGACACCCCCTCCCCCGTCACAGCTGTGAGTGGGCAAAGGACCCCACGCTGCTGTCCTCTCCGACACCCAGGCTTCTTGTGAGGAGAGGAAGCAGAGCACCCAGCCTTTTAAAACCACCGGCGGAGAGCCGGGCCGGCGGCGAGTTCTTCACAGGCGCCAGTTTTAAATGGCCTCGCAGGGTGTGGACACTTCCCCTCCATCCAAGCAGATGTGGTCCCCAGAGCTATTCATCCAGTGGGGCAGAGAGGCCAGAGGGCCTCAGAGTGTCAGTTACAAAGTGACTCTGCAGCGCCCTCGCTGTCCAGCCCCTGGCTTCCAGCTTCCTGGCTGGATCCAGGGCCCGAGCCCCGGCCCAGGGCAGCACAGGACAGCGGCCACTTCCACCACCAGAGATGCGCTCCTCCATGCGCTCAGCCCAGGTGAGGCGTGCCAGGAGAGGGAGCTGGCCCGAAGCCCTCCCCCTGCCTCAGCGCACGCGGCACAGGGCTGAGTGCAGGTGTGGTCAGAGTGAGGGGAGCTGGTGGGCCCCGGAGACTAGAGCCCGGCCGGGACCTTGAAGCATCTGAGGGGGGACACGGCCACACCAGCATCCCGGCCCTGAGGACACAGGCGCCCCTGCCAGGGGAAGGGGGGGACTCCTGAAGAATGGGCATGTACCCCAAAGAGACAGTCACCTACAGTGACAAAGGTGAGTCCGCCCATCCCAGCAGCCGCGGGCTTCTCAGGAAGGTGGGGAAGGCAGGCTCTACAGAGCGTGCGCTGTCACTAACCCGGGGCACTGCAGTGCTGGGTGTGCCCTCTGTGAGGCCCAGTGACCTCCCATTCGTTCTCAGGCCCCTCCACACTCCCAGCGCTCAGCACTGCCCTGCCCCATCCCTCCTGCCCAGGGCTCCCTCCCAGGACGCCTGCTGGCCAGCCTGGGTCTCCATCAGCGGTCCCTTCTGGCACTCACTCCCCCCAACCCCCCGCTCCTCCGCCTGCCCTGTATCCCGTTATTTCACATGTTTCCTGGCACTGCCCTGTCCGCTGGACCGCGGACTCCACAGCGATGGTCCTGTATCTCCTGAGGTCGGGCAGGCTGCCAATCACCCTGACTCTCAGCTCCCGAGGCGGAGGACGGGGACGGCATGGACAGACGGACACCAGCTCAAAGGAGCTCCGTGGCTGGTCCAGGGAGGAACTGTGTGTAAGAGAAATGTTTGTCCAGTTGAACCCAGTCAGTGCCAGCTTCCAGGCCCCAGCCCGCATACCTGGAGTCCAGACCTTGGCCCTGAATGCTGTTCCCACCAGACAGACAGGTAGATGACACATAGATGGACAGACAGACAGGTAGATATGATAGACAGATATGGATGGGTATTTAGGGGGTAAGTGGTCACAGAGAACAGAAGTGATACTCGGTGAGGGGAGCGCTCACAGCCCAGCGTGGATAAAGGCAGAGGGTGCTGCTGTGCTCATCTTGTTCTAACTGATGTGTAAGTTTGAAATTGTTTCCAAATAACTAACTTACAACCACAACAAAAATTACCTGTTTTGTTTTTCATTTATGGTGATTTTCATTTGCTGGATAACAAATGACCTAGTTACAAAGCTACACGGATCCTTCCAGTGTTCGCCTGTGCCAGCCCTGGGGGCAGGTCCCGCCCCGCCCACCCACCTCTGCGCCCAGGTCTGGAGCTCTGCAGGGACAGGACAGAGACCTGCCACCACGCTCAGCCACCACCCCCCCCCAACACACAGACACACACACAGACACACACACACACACACAAAAATACACAGACACACACACACAAACATACAGACACAGACACACACAGACACACACACAGACAGACACACACACACACAGAGACACACACAGACACATGGACACACACAGACACACAGAGAGACACACACAGACACATGGACACACACAGACACACACACAAACATACAGACACATACAGACACACACAGACAGAGACACACACAGACACACAGACACACACACACAGACACACACACAGACACACACACGCACACACACACACGCATCCAATTTTCTTAATTTTCAGTTGCCCCAACACAACCTCAGGGGTTCCGCAGGCAGCCCACCATCCTAACTGGGTTTCTGCGTCTTTCTTGGGTGTCTGGGCTGTTCAACGAGGAGCCTGCAATAGGCACACGTCCTCCGCTGTTCCGCCCGTCTGGCTCCCTGTCCCAAGGGGGTGGAGGTGTCACTCCCAGCCCCTCTCTCCGGACCTCTCCGCTCGGACTTGGCGGCAATGCGCGCCCTTGGCCACCGGTGCGCATTCCTCACCTGCTCCCCGGCTGCTGACCAGGGAGAGGGGGGGCCTCGGGAGAGGGAGCGCGGGGTGGAGGCGGGGGCCGTGGGGCGGGGCGCGGGCCAGGGGCGCGGAGGGGCGGGACCAGACGCTCAGGCCGCGGGCGGCAGCTGCGGGGCGTGCGGTCCAGGGAGCCGCGAGCTGCGCGCCCATGTCGACGCCTCGGAACCGAGATGAGGGCGCCCGCGCTGCTGCCGCCCGCGCTGCTGACCTGCTGCGGCTGGCTGCTCGCCCCGGTGAGTGCGCCGCGCGCCCCGACCCCCGACCGCCGCCCCGCTCCCGGGCCCCCCCCCGCCCCCCCACCACTCACCCCTTCGCCGAGCCCGGACCGCCGCCCCGCTCCCGGGACCCCGCCCTCCCCACTCACCCCTTCGCCGCGCCCTCCCGAGTCCGGGCAACCGGACAGGAGCCGGGCGGGAAGAGGTGATCGCCTCCTCCCTGCCGCCCTCCCGGACCTGCGAGACCGGGACCCCGTGGGGCCGTGCGTGGGGACGGGCTGCGCCACCGGCAGAGCGCGCGTTTCACAGGGAAAAGGGGAGTCTCTCGCCCTGGTACCTGCTGCTGGTTTTGCTGTTTTAGTCTCAGCGAGACGCGATGGGCCCAGGAAACTTTCCTGTTGGAATTATTCTGCTTTGATTTTGTTTATTATTATATAAGAGCAGGAAATGATACACTGAACTGGAATTTGTTCAATCTGTGCATTATATTACTTCTCAAGAATCGTCCTTTTCTTTGACGACCTTTTTAAAAAAGCTGTAAGCTGCACTGCCCGTGGGTCACAGCCGGGTGGGTGGTCTCTAGTGATTCACGCACCTTCTTAGCGCTAAGAAGCTGGAATTGCCAGACATTTTGGGATTTAGGGGTGTAAACCTACACCCCACTTTGCTATAAGGCATCCATCCCCGCCCCCCAGTACTCAGTGTTGGCTGGAGCTGGGCCAACAGTAAAAGCAGAATTTTGTTCAGACCTGAGGGGGTGCCCAGCCCCAGCCAACCCTGTGAGTACTGGGGGGGGGGGGGGGTAAGAAAAGAGAGAGGCCGGGCCTCTGCATAGAGGACCGCTGTCCAGGTCAGCGCTTTGGAAAAGGCAGTTGCTTGGGTGGGAGCACAGCACAGGCACAGAGGAGGTGCCGTCCGACTGTGCGCCTGAAACCTGTATAATTTTGTTAACCAGTGTCACCCCAATAAATTTAATAGAAAGGGGGAGCTAGTGTTAAAAGTACCCAGAATTATGGCTAATGTTGCTTTAACTTCTCAGATGCCCCAGAATAAGTGATCGCTCTGCATGTTCCACAAATGTCAGGCATTATGTCTTTTAATGCCTTAACAATTTTTTTTTCTTTTTTAAGTCAATAGAATGTCCCTAATCCTGAAATTTAAACCCACGACTGTTCCCATGGGAAAAGCGTGGCCGATGGGAAGCCAGGCCTTTGTCCAGCTGGTGGCTGCCCAGTGCTGATCCTGGGGAAACCAGCTTCGGGCTTTTTTAAAAGAGGCGGATGGACGTGCTGAAAGCATCAGCATTCAGTTTCCTGTCCGCTTCTCTCAGGAACCTGTTCCTGGCGGGAAGCTTAATGGACTCCTTTCCATGGGGTCATCAGCAGTAGGGTCACGAAACAAGTGGCTAGAACAGCCGTGGGCAAACTTTTTGACTCGAGGGCCACAATGGGTTCTTAAACTGGACCGGAGGGCCGGAACAAAAGCATGGATGGAGTGTTTGTGTGAACTAATATAAATTCAAAGTAAACATCATTACATAAAAGGGTACGGTCTTTTTTTTTTTTAGTTTTATTCATTTCAAACGGGTCAGATCCGGCCCGCGGGCCGTAGTTTGCCCACGGCTGGGCTAGAACGTGCCCAAGCGCATGACTTTCTTTAATAAAAGCAGAATTTTGTTCAGATGTGGGAGGGGTGCCCAGCCCCGGCCAACACTGTGAGTACTGGGGCAGGGGCGGGGGGTGATGAAAAGGAGCTGCTGGGCCTCTGCACAGACAGCAGCACGTGTCTCAGGACAGAGGCCCTTAGACAGGGCGGCCTCTATCTGTGTCACGTCTCAGCTCCTCAAGGTCGTGTTCAGTGGCAGGGATGTGACTGTCCCACCTGCCCTCTGCCCACCTCCCCTCTCATCTTTTGTGAAAAGCTCCTGCACCCCAGCCCTGAGGTGGAGTTTCTAAGGTGACCTGCAGCCTCTGAGGATGAGTCATCCTGATGGGGCTGTGGTGTGGTGGGGGGCGGCCCTTCTCCAAGGCTGCTGGCTGCTGGGCAGTGCTGGTCGGGGTGGTCTCGCCAGTGAACACGGACTCACTGTCATTCAATCAGGGCTACAACATGGAGGACGCGAGTATTGAAAGGTTGTTGGGTTAAAGAGCTCTATTGCCGCCAAAGCGCACACTAACAACATGCCACGCGCTCTGTGAGTTGCTTCCTGTTCAGAGGATGTGCTGTTAGGTTTTCTGTTTTATGTTTCCTTCACAAAGGAAACAGTGTAGCTTTTCAAGATAATCCTGCCAGAAACATGCAGGTGATCGCTTTCAAGTGAGTGTTAGTTTGGAAGCAGTTTAACACTCCAGTTTGGGGGTTTTTATGAACATTTGCTTGAGTGTCCACTTAGGGTGGAATTTTTACTTATTTCTGTATTTTTAAAACCTTAACCAGGTGAACAGCGTTCACCCCGAATGCCAAATTCATCTGGAAATACAGGAGGAGGAAACAAAATGTGCAGAACTTCTAACGGCTCACACAGAGACACACAAAGGTAAGGCGGGCTCGGCGAGTGAGGTGCCCGTGATGGGCATCCTGGCAGGCAAACAGCTCACACCTCACTCTGCAAACAGGTGTTTCAGGTCACCCGTATCTTTTTTAAAAAGGTCTATTTTCACGCTTTTTAATAAACTTCTGGTAAAACTCATATGGAGGGGAAGTCTTTCACATAAACTTTTAAAAAGAAAGCTTAAGTCCTTAACAGAAACTGTTTCCATGGTTTGAAACAATAGCAACTGTACTAAAATAATTTCATGGATGTTGCGATGCTTTACAAAAGCAACTCCGTTTTCCAGGAGTGTTTATCTGATTTCTTGTATTTTAAATTCTTAGTGACATCACATATAATTTTGGTCCAGTTAAAAACAATGGAAACTTATCAGAACTCAAACAGGAAAATGAGATTTTTGTTCTCCTGAAGACAGGCCTACTGTCAATGTAGTGAACATGGTGGTTTTATTCCTTCCAGTCAGAGCAGAGATGCCGGGGCAGCAGGCCCTGAGCTGGCACATGCACACGGTGTAGCCTCAGAAGGTCTGGTGTGACCACAAGTTATAAACAGTAGCAAGCCCTTCCTCCTTCAGCTTTCCTTCTCTCTGGTCTGTGTCATTAGTTTATCATCTTCAAGGAAAAAATTAAAGTCAAAGTAAGGCGATGTATTAAAACAGCTGGTGGGCTGGGAGAAGCACAGGCCGTCGCCGGGAGGGCTCCGTGCAGACCAGGCTCTATGTAGACTGGGCTCCGTGCAGACCGGGCTCCGTGTAGACCGGGCTCCGTGTAGACTGGGCTCAGTGTAGACCAGGCTCCGTGCAGACTGGGCTTCCTGCAGACCGGGCTCCATGCAGACCGGGCTCCGTGTAGACCGGGCTTCCTGCAGACCGGGCTCCGTGCAGACCGGGCTTCCTGCAGACCGGGCTCTGTGTAGACTGGGCTCTGTGCAGACCGGGCTCCGTGCAGACTGGGCTTCCTGCAGACCGGGCTCCGTGTAGACTGGGCTCTGTGCAGACCGGGCTCCGTGCAGACTGGGCTTCCTGCAGACCGGGCTCTGTGTAGACTGGGCTCCGTGCAGACTGGGCTCCGTACAGACTGGGCTTCCTGCAGACCGGGCTTCGTGTAGACTGGGTTCCGTGTAGACCGGGCTCGTGCAGATGGCCCTGCCCAGTAGAAACAGAAGAGGAGCTACTTGGGTAGCTTTGGATTTTCTAGGGGCCACATTAAAACAAGTAAAAAGAAACACAGGCGTTTAGTCTAACAAACATGTTATGTGCCCAAATATGTCTAAATTGTTACCATTCCCGCTGCTGATGAATATGGAATGTTAAGGGGAATCTTTACATTTTCTTTTGTGTCATGTTGGGACCTGCCGCTTGCGTGGGTGCCGGCCTCGCTCGGGGCTCCTCGGCCTGAGGACGGGTCCGCATCATGCGGTGCCGGCGGCCATGCCTCCTCGGGGGCCTGTTGTGTCCAGGGAAAGGCTGATGGAGCACCTCAGCTCACAGCAGACAGGGACTCGGTCCTGGGCAAAGCCACGGACTGACCGCTGGTCCTACAGGATCAGAGACATGGGTCCCGCCAACTGGGGCCTCGTGACAAAGCAGTCGTCATGTCCCCTGGGTCCGCTCCCTCAGTGGAATCCAGGAGATGTAGGAAGAGGACAGACTGAGAGGAGACAGGGTCGGCGGTTAGAATCATCTAGTTCGTGGCCAGGGACCCCACCTCCTCTCCCCACACCCCAGTGCAGGTGGTGGTCGAGGGTCCGACAGAACCCTCCTTCCCGTAGGTGAGCCAGGCCCTTTGTGAAGCCTCGGGGGTGGGGCGCCCCCTGACAGCAGCTGAGCTGTCCACAGAGGGCTGGGAGCTGCCCACACATGGCATGGATTTGCCCAGCGCAGCCGTGAGAGAAAGCACTTCCAGGCTCTGCCTTCTCCTCCTGGGCAGGTATTTCAGTCCCTGCAGCCGCTCCCGGGCACACCTCCCAGGCCCATTCAGCTGGACACAGCCACTGCGGAGATGGGCAGGAGGAATGTCGCCAGGACATTGAAGCCCGCGGGAGTCAGTTTTATGGCTGGTAAACTCAGCACACAGCCGAGCCCTCAGAGCTGGTGTCAGGGAGGCTCCTGGGAGAATCTCAGTGTTTCCTTCCTCGTTTCTCTGATCTCCCGCCTTCAGCAAGCACATCTGGTCAACAGTAGCGCATTCTCCCCACGGGGGGGCAGAGCGATGCCCAGGACAGTCCCTGAGGACACCTCTCAGAGGGGTCAGGGTGGACGGACTGCCGGTGAAAGCCTGTGCCATTGACGCCGGATGGATGCTGTGGGGGAGACACGGGCAGGCTCAGGGCGTGGAGTCCCACAATCACGATGTCATGCAAGAGACCCTTGAGTTCTGGCCGCCTTGGTTTCTGGTTGGCGCGTGTGGATGGGTGTGGCATGCCGCTAACACTGTAACTCTGTGGGGAGCACAGCTGTGAGCCCGGGGCTGTGGCCAGCGGTTCGGAAGTGTGGGCTGTGGGCACAGGGCCAGGCGAGGGCTGCTGGCCCAGGAGAGGAGGGGAGGTGGCGGTGTGCGGGTGGGCAGGGGAGCCAATGGGGGCAAGGGATGTGGTGCAGGGGGGACAGGTGCTCCTCAGCCCGCACTCATTACTCTGAGGAAATGTAGGCACCAAACTGCCCAGCTTCCACTTTCAGAAAACATTAGAAATGCAAACTTTACGTAAAATATCCCAAGCTCTTAAACGTGTGCAAGCGGCACTTAACCAGCTCTGTGAGCGGGTGGCAGGCAGGCCTGTATGGCCGCGCCTCCCTGGTGCAGGGGACCAGCCTGCAGTCGGCTCAGCACCTTCCCTGTCCTCACGCCCACCTCCCCACCCCCCACACCCTGCCTCGGGCACCGGCTGGGAGGCTTCGGCCTTCTCACAGTGACAGGCCAGTCCTTGGGCATTTTCCTAAGCGAAGGCTCTGGGCGTTGAGGCCGGTGCCGCAGCGGAGGAGGCACGTGCAGCTGACCCCACCTTCCGGCCGGCAGGAAGGGCATGAGAGCAGCTCAGAAGGACTTGGGTTCCTTTTCTTCTTTTACTGCTAACACTGTGCTCAGCCCAGATGCCAGGGACATCAGTAGTGCTGACCAGAATGGAGACCCAGGAGACAGGAAGGCAGCCCCGGGAGCGGCGTGTGCCACGCCGTCATAACACTGCTGGATGGATGTCCTGGACCGATCCTGGACGTCAGCAAGTCCTGACATAAATCTAGGGGAGATTACCCGTGAAAACAGGGGGGGGCTACCCCCACCCCAGCCCCCGCCCCCTCGGAGTCCCCAGCCTCTGGGCCCCGCGAGGCCTCCACAAAGCTCCCTAGCGCCGCCCACCAGAGTTCCTGTGACACAACCAGTCCCAAGTCGGCATGGACGCTGGAGGGACGGTTTTGAGAATCTTCCCTGTAATATCAGGAAGCAGTGACGGATGAAGGTGACACAGCGAACGTCCTGGGGTGAAAGGCGTACGCGTTCTGGAAGCAGCTTGCTCCTGCTCAGCTTCCTGAACAGGCGGTTGCGCCCCAGGCCGCCCGAGGTGCGTCCTGCAGCGCAGGCCTGACAGGGGCCCCACCACAGGCTTCTTCGCGTCTGCTTGGCACAGCTCCTCAGCACATTTGGATGTTCAAGGTTCCTTGCACTCAGGGTGTTCTTCAAACAGACAGGTTCAGACTGGTTCCTCTCTGTTCCTATGAAAACCCTTGGCTCAGGAAGCAGCTTCCACGTCAGTTCCAGTCCCAGGACATGCTCCCCACAATAAGCCTTGCCACCTGCAGACTCGAGCCCTGAGCCGGTCACGCGGCTGCTCTTTGTAGCGCCCAGGGGAACGGGCCCTGGTCTTTCCTGGGAACTAACCACTTGGGGGTCCAGGAATGGTCAGGTGTTGAGGGGTCTCTCAGCAGAGTCAAATAAGCCAGCGTGTGCACTGCCCTGTGCAGGCCCAGAGCAGAGCGGGCCTGAGGCGGAAACCACAGGAGGACACGGGGTGGGTCTATAGCAAGCGTGTCAATCTCAAAGGCTAACACGGCCAAACATACAAGGTGGAAGTGTATGTGGCCACATAAAAACAGAAGCTTCAATTTTTCGCAGAAGCATAGGTTTATTTCAATAGAGACATGCTGAATACAGAGGGCTGAAATAAATGAGTCATCGTTAACATAAAATAATAGAACATTTTAATAAAAATTAATATTTTTTTAACAACAAATACACATCTATCAACAAGTGAATCTAAAAATCAAGTGAATAAATAATCTGATGAACAGAATGAACTGGTGAACATAATAGAACCAGGGGCATAGAAAGGGAGTGGACTGACTATTCTCGGGGGGGAAAGGGGTATGGAGGGGGTGCAGGAAGAGACTGGACAAAAATCATGCACCTATGGATGAGGACAGTGCGGCGGGGGGGCGGGGTAAGGGCAGAGGGTGGGGTGGGAACTGGGTGGAGGGAAGCTATGTGGGAAAAAAGAGGAACAACTGTAATAATCTGAACAATAAAGATTTAATTTAAAAAAATTAATATTTTTTCTTGCACATTAACTTACCAGACACTGAATAACTGCACAAAGTAATAAGTGTAATGCAAATAAACCTATTTTTCTTGTTCTCCGAAAGCAAATTATTTCCTATTGTGCACATGAAATAAGTCAGTACAAGAGTAAGGAGATAACCAAGATGGCGGCATAGGTAAACACCGGAGATTGCTGCCTCGCACAACCACTTCAAAAATACAACTAAAAGAAGGAACGGACATCATCCAGAACCAGAAGAAGGCTGGGTGAGTGGAAATTCTACAACTAGAAGGAAAGAGAAAAGCATACCAAGCCTCAGAGGAGGCGCAGTGTGGAAGTGAAATACTAAGGTGCAGAGGTGCATGCCAAGAGGGCTGGCGGCTGAGGTCATGATTGTCTTTTTCAATCAGGAGGGAGTCTCAGGCTCTGAGCTCCAATTCTGGGTGAGTCTCTGGGGACCCAGACTCATACAGGAGAAACGGGACTGTCTGGTATCCGTCGGAACTCGAGGGCAGCTTTCTCTCAGGGGCCTCTGAGGACAGGACTGAGAGCAGCCACACTGCTCGCTCTGCCCTCCCTGACGATCCCCTGGGACCCTGCCCCACCCAAGCCGTGCACAGAGGCTTTTGCATATGAAAGGCCTGGCCCTTTGTAATCTGAAAATTACTTAACAAACTGCAGCTGCCCCAAGGCCCCAGGGCAACTTGCATTGCTTTACAGCTGGCTTCTGCTGGGTAGCCTCAGGCAAAGGCTAGATTAACACCTCTTTAGATCCAAGAGCCAGTGTACCCAGTGGTCAGAGTGGGACCATCCGGATTACAACTCCTCAGATCCATAAGGGACACACCCAGGGGGCAGACTCAGTGAGCACCAAAGCCCCACTGAAGTAAGTCTTGCCCCATAAGGGTGTCTCCAGCACAGAAGTTCTCCCACCATAGACACAGCTGATTCTCACAGGCAATTGGCCTGGAGGTCAAATCCTCCCAGTGATACCTACAACAATCAAGGCTTAACTACAACAATACTGTGCACAAAGCCCACAAAGGGGTGCGCCAAGAGCGTCCACCTCGCCGAGGCCGGTTTGGCTCAGTGGATAGAGCGTCGGCCTGCGGACTGAGAGGTCCTGGGTTCGATTCTGGTCAGGGGCATGTACCTGGGTTGCGGGCACATCCCCAGTGGGAGATGTGCAAGAGGCAGCTGATCGATGTTTCTCTCTCATCGATGTTTCTAACTCTCTGTCTCTCTCCCTTCCTCTCTGTAAAAAATCAATAAAATATATTTCTTTTTTTTAAAAAAAAAGAGTGTCAACCTCAGGTAATTGGGGAGGCTGAGCCACTGGGCCCTAGAGGACACCTAGTACAGAAAGCTACTCTATCGACACAGGGAAGCAGCCAAAATGTAGAGACAAAGAAACAGGTCACAAATGACAGAAATGGAGGAAAGCAGGCTGCTGGATATAGAGTTCAAAACCACAGTTTTAAGGTTTTTCAAAAACTTTCTAGAAACCGCCGATAAATGTAGTGAGATCCTCAAGAAATCTAGTGAGACCCTCGATGTTGTGATAAAGGACCAACTAGAAATTAAGCATACACTGACTGAAATAAAGAATATTATACAGACTCCCAACAGCAGACTAAAGGATCGTAAGAATCAAGTCAAAGGTTTGAAATGCGAAGAAGCAAAAAACACCCAACTGGAAAAGCAAAATGAAAAAAGAATCCAAAAATATGAAGATAGTGTAAGAGCCTCTGGGACAGCTTCAAGCGTACCAACATCCGAATTATAGGGGTGCCAGATGAAGAGAGAGAGCAAGATATTGAAAACCTATTTGAAGAAATAATGACAGAAAACTTCCCCTACCTGGTGAAAGAAATAGACTTACAAGTCCAGGAAGCACAGAGAACCCCAAACAAAAGGAATCCAAAGAGGACCACACCAAGGCACATCATCATTAAAATGCCAAGAGCAAAAGACAAAGAGAGAATCTTAAAAGCAGCAAGAGAAAGAAAGTCAGTTACCTACAAGGGAGTACCCATACGACTGTCAGCTGATTTCTCAACAGAAACTTTGCAGGCCAGAAGGGAGTGGCAAGAAATATTCAAAGTGATGAATACCAAGAACCTACAACCAAGATTACTTTATCCAGCAAAGCTATCATTCAGAATTGAAGGTCAGATAAAGAGCCTCACAGATTAGGAAAAGCTAAAGGAGTTCATCACCACCAAACCAGTATTATATGAAATGCTGAAAGGTATCCTTTAAGAAGAAGAAGAAGAAAAAGGTAAAGATAGAAATTATGACCAACAAATTCACATCTATCAACAAATGAATATAAGAATAAAGTGAATAAATAATCTGATGAACAGAATGAACTGGTGATTATAATAGAATCACGGACATAGAAAGGGAATGAACTGACTATTCTTGGGGGGGAAAGGGTTGCGGGAAGAGACTGGAAAAAAATCGTGCACCTATGGATGAGGACAGAGGGTGGGGAATGAGGGTGGAGGGTGGGGTGGGAACTGGGAGGAGGGTGAGTTATGGGGGGAAAAAAGAGGAACAAATGTAATAATCTGAACAATAAAGATTTAATTTTAAAAAAAAGACTAATGACGTGGCCATCAGCTGCTTAAAATATTTGTTGCTAGTATTAGTGGAGAGAAATGGTGCCCCTGTGCGTAAGGGAAATGAATGCAACACGATTATAGTAATCAGTCATTAGTGAATGTTGTAGTTTGTTATTAATAACTAGTGGCTTGGTGCACAAATTTGTGCACAGTGAAAGGAAATTAATTAGAAGAAATATTTTAATATTGCCATTTGCCCTTTCTCTGTAATAGAAGTGTCAACCAAATTCACGATCGGCAATGGCAGATGGAAACACACCTGTGCGATTGACGCCAGCGAGAGCGTTATATGTATCACACATGCGCAAGCCTTTTATAAATATAGAATAAACTTGCTTAATTAGACCTGTTTTCTGATGTAGCTAAACTTTTTCCAGCTCAGTGAAGCACCCCAACAGGTAATTGTCAGCAACACAGCAGTAAATATCAACATGAAGCAGATTATTATTGTAGATTACACAGTGAGAACAAAGGGTAAAATATTTAACTGCAGCCGTGTTTGATTATATTCTGTGCAGTGAGAAAACCTGAAGTCATTTTCAAGGTCCACCATTTCTTATTTCTTTTCAGTCGGGTCAAGTTTCTAAGCTTTCTAAATCTCTGTTTTCCGGCTAATGAAAAGAAAATAGGATTCCACTGAGTCTTCTATCTACCTACTCCAGGACTTCTGTGAGGATCAAATGAGATGAGGCACGGGAAAATGCTTCACAGAAATTTGGTTAAAGTGTAAAATGTTTCCACCTGGCTATAAAGCAAATCATGTTCCTGGGCTGAAGAAACTGCAAGGAGGCTAGTTGCGAGGGAGAGGAAACTGGGCGTTGCTATGTGATGTCATTACTGTTTCTGGACAGTGGCTGCATTTTGCACCATGGGGTCTGGGCAGCGTTGGATGCAATTTGGTGGGCTGTTGCTCTGGGGTGTTGGCAGGGCCTTTGTCCCACTTGGGGGAAGCCGAGTATTGCTTTGTGGGCACCAGGTCCACAGTGCCGTTTCTCTGTGTGTGTCATGGCAGCTCCTGCATTGAGCATCTGCCCCCTGGTGGTTAGTGCACGTCATAGCGACCAAACGGTCAGACACTTATCGTATTGGCCTTTTATGTATCGCTAGAGGCCCGGTGCACAAAATTCATGCAAGAGTAGGCCTTCCTTCCCCTGGCTAGCAGCACTGGCTTCACTCTCAGCCCAGACTTCATCTGGAAGGTCGTCTGGAAGAATGTCCAGTCTAATTAGCATATTATGCTTTTATTATTATAGATAGATTATGTATAATGGGATATTGTAAAAATTAAGTTTTGAAATTTTTATTAAAATGTTTCTTACATACTGTTATATTGGCTTCGCTGCAAAATATTCGTTGTGGGCTGCATGAGGCTTGCGGACCATGAGTTTGACATGCTTGGTCTATAGGGAGATGGCTGCGCAGGGCGCACGGATCTCCTGCGCAGGGAGAGGTCATAGAACAGGGCACCCTGTCTGTGGTCTTTGGACACCCGGTGCCCACTAACCTGGGGCATCTGCTGTGAGGGGTGCTGTCCCGCTTCCCAGCCCCGGGCCGGAGGACAGGCCTGTGTTTACTGCTCTGGGCGCCTCCCTGAAGGGACAGGGCAGCAGACAGCACCTCCTCCGGGCCTCCTGCATCCTCCAGCAGCGGGGTCTGCTTGGCTGGGCGTCAGGTTCCAGCAATGGCCAGGTTCACGGGGAAGGACATAGCCGCTTTTTAAGAAGGAATTTGCCAACCCCATTGGTGAGTCACTCCATTTGGCTGAGGCCTTTAGGTTGGTGGCAGGCTGGGGTTCTGGGACAGGAAGCAGCCAGAGGCGCTGACCAACCTGGAGGTCACTCATCTTTTTAAAGACTGTCAGGTCGGAGGACCTTGGGCATCTCCTTGTTCAGGCCCAGGTGGGCGGAGAGGAGGCCCCTCTGCTTCCATCCACGGAGGGACTCAGACCCCAGCCGTCCAGACCCACCTGGTGGCAGAAAGCACGTGGGAACATCTGCTCAGCTTTGCTGCTGGTTTTTATCAGATTCAGGTTAAAAGGACTGAGGTGACTGAGACCAGCAGGCAGAAGGGCCAGCTGGAAGCCCTGCTAGACCACTGCGCGTGGCCCTGCAGCCCAGCCTCACTCGCCTCCCGGAGCCACCTCGCTCTCTCTGGGCCCTTCACTCGTGGCCTCCGTGGCCAGACAGGCCTCCCTCGGAGGCTCTCAGGACACCGCTCTGCGATCTGGATGTGACTCCTGAGGGAGGGCATCCTCACTGTCGCTCCCACCACACGTCCAACGACGGCCCCAAAAGCTGTTTGGTCCCTCGGGAGGTAGTGGTCCCCGATGCTGACTCTAAAGCTGTTTTCCCTTTGCAGTCGGCGGGGAGTCTGGCGCTGCCGTCACTGTGAGATTCTAGGTCACACTTTGCTCTCTGTTGGCGAGTCATGCCTGGGTTTACTTTACAACTCACCGTCACGCACTGCCGGCCAGCATTCACGGCGAGGGGCCTTCCCTTATCGCTGGACAAGGACAGGACAAGTCCAAGCCCTGGGGCACCTGTTAAGTCTGAGTAACTAGACTCCCAAGGAACTCCCAACACTGTTTATGTCACAAATATTCTGGGTGTTGGTGGCTTGGAAATGGGGGTAATTGTGCTGAATCCACACCATGGAATATCAGGAAGCCTTTAAACCTGAAGGTGCACAGTATGAAAACACGTCTGACTCATTGTGAAGCAGGAGCAAGAAAGAGGTTGGTACATACAATGCCCTGTTTTGTAAAAACTTCGATGTGTACATGGCATATAACATGTCATAACGGCCCAAAGACAGGTCCCTCCCAGAGCTGGGACCAGGCGCCCTGCTCCGGAGCGAGCCAGGGTCACTTCCCCAGCGGCCTCCCCACTGGGGAGGGGCGGCTGGGAGGGCTGTTTGTGGAGAGGGTTTGAAATGCTGCCTGTGGTTTATCACAACTCAGCAACTGGGCTCCTCTTGGGGCTGTACTCCTGGCTTTGGTCAGGGGCCTGGCCATGGTCACCTGGACGGAAGTATTGGGGTTGCCGGGTGTTTACGAGTAAGTGCCCGCAGGTGACCCGCTGCACCAGGTCCTGCACAGGAGGGAGCTCCTCGTCAGCCCTGCTGTTTGCAGGCGGGGGCTCCGGGAGGGGCGCTGTAGTGGCGAGGCTCGGGGCACCTCTGCGCCCCCTCCATCCCCCCCCACCCCGAAACTGCTTGTGGCTCTGGGTGGAGGGGTACTGGGGCATTTGCTCTTAAAAGTGGCCTGACATCTTGGTGGCAGAAACAGGCCCAGGGGACCCTGAGCCCCCAAACCTGAGACACAGAGGTGCCCATTTGATCACATCAGCAGGAAACATTCACTAATTCTATTGACGCTCAGAAGGGCTGTGCCGCTGGCTCACTTGGGACTTCCTACCACAGACCCAGTGGTTTTGCAAAGCCAATGAGAAGGAGCACACAGCTCCGGCTATTCTCAGTAATCTCGTTGGTGCATGTTTATTTCACAGAAAAATAATTTGCAAGATAATTATGTAATGAACGGGCTTTCTGTTTGCAAAGCATTTACACAGACCCCACCCTCTGGGGCCACTGTGCCTCTGCCCCTCACTCCCGCCCTGCAGCCTGCAGCGGAGTCTGGGACAACCTCACGTGCTGGCGCCCCGCAGACATCGGCGAGACCGTCACGGTGCCCTGCCCCAGGGTGTTCAAGGTGTTCAGCAGCCTCCACGGAAAACCAGGTACTTGGTCCGTGCGTGTCTGAGGGGCGCCTGGTGTCGGCTTCTCCTTCCCTGCGGCCCCTGGTTTAGGCGCAGAAGGAGAGCTTCCGGCTGGGTCTCCCCTCAGAGCAGCCTCAGGGGGAGGCGCCAGGCCGCAGACCAGAGCCCTGGGGGGGGGCGTGGGGCAGGCAGGGGAGTGCAGTAACCCTGGCCATGACCCTGGACGGAAGGAGGGAGGGAGGGAGGCGGGGCGTGAGGCTGGACGGCAGGGGCCTCCGCCCTGAACGGGCTCTGAGACTCGAGCACCTGGAAAGGTGCCTCCCAGGCTTCCTCACGGCAGGGCCTCTGGGCTGCTCCCCGGAAGGGGGTTTGGTTTGGCCTCATCTTAAATGGCCCAGATTTTAGTAACATGAAGAAATCTGTCTGGAAACATAGACAAGAGAAGAGCCCTGGAGTTGGAGGCTGTGGGAACCTGCTCTCGTCCCGGGCAGGTGTTCAGGGTATAGACTCGGAGAACAGACCGCTGACGCCTGTACAGTGTGTGTGTGTGGGGGGGGGGGGGGGCGCGGTGGGGAGGTTCGGACGTCGGCACTCTACCTTCCAGGGAACATCAGCAAGAACTGCACGAGCTCGGGGTGGTCACAGACCTTCCCGGACTTCATGGACGCGTGCGGCTACCGTGACCCCGAGGACAGGAGCCAGGTGAGGCCGAGGCCCCGCTGCCTCTGAGGGACCCTCTCCTCGCCCAGCAGCGCTGCCTCTCCTGGGCCGGACGCCAGGTCGCCCTGGGTGGGGGCAGGAGAGGCAGTTCTCTCCACTGGCAGCCCTGCTGGGCGGCTCCACCTGCCTGAGATGAGCCCAAGAGCATCCTCTCGGCCGCGGGGTTTCTCTGCCGGGTTAACCTCCTCCTCATGTGGGTGGTGGGAGCCCTGAGCGGCACGGAGACAGATCCCCACCCCTCCCCACCCCACCCCCGCCGCCGTGGCATCTCTGTCGCCTGGAGGCTGAGTCTGTCGTCCGCTTGGCGGCTGCATCCTGGCCCGTCCCCTCTGCAAGGACCACAGGGCTGCACAGGTTCGGGGGCCAGGAGGCAGGAGCCCAGGTCACAGGTCAGGGAGGCGAGGAGGGGGAGCACAGGTCACAGGTCAGGGAGGCGAGGAGGGGGAGCACAGGTCACAGGTCAGGGAAGCAAGGCGGGGGAGCACAGGTCACAGGTCAGGGAGGGGAGGAGGGGGAGCACTGTAGCCTTCCTGCGGTCCTGTGGCCTCCGCTCTTCCCACCCATCTGCCGACCTCCTAGCACCAGCACCGGCGTGCAGGGTGGCTTCCTTTGGCAATACCGGCCTCCGTCTCGGTCTCCCCCAGGTCCCACTGTGAGGGCGCCCCCAGCAAGACTGTCTGTAAAACAATGGGGCTCCTGAGGCCCTGCCTCGTGAAGCCAGAGCGTCCAGCTGATGCACCCCATCCAGTTTGAAGAGCTGTTTTCTTCTTAAACATTTCATAGATTCTGCAAATTTCATAAACACACAGTCCCTAACTGATTAGAAAGTCAAAACAGTTTAATGTATGAAAGTGGAGAAAACAATGGCCCTAAACCAAAACGATTGCTTTTTCTTCCTGATGCAGCTTCCATGAATACTTTGAATACATGGTTGTTTAGGGCATTATTTCAATGTGAAATCTGTGAGGTGCGTTCACCCCGGGGCCAGGCCCATCCAGGGCAGGGCCAGGCCCGTCTAGTGCCCGCTGGGTCTCAGTCCCCCTCACCTCACCCCTCACTTCTTTCCAGACCCAAGATTTCAGTTAGGTTTCCTGCTCACACACAGCCAAACTCTGCCCTGGGTGTTTCGTGTGCAATCTTTGTTGGGTTAATTAAGTTCAAGGGAAAACAAAACAGCTTCCCCAAAAGCTCCCAGGGACAGCAGGCCCACAGCTTGCGGGCACCTCTGCGGGCTTGCCAGGCGGTGCTCCCGGAGGCTCTGCAGTGTGTATGAGTTGCCACGGCTCTTGACTGAAGAACACATCTGCTAAATTTAGCTGAGAGCTGTCTGGCATTCCAGCCGACCCATGCATCAGGCGGACACATTTCTTCCATATTATGCCATAAACCTAAAAATACGCCCGCTTGCTCCGCTCAGCTTCCAGACACTGCTGTGACTCCCGCTCCCCGCCACTGTCCCCTCCGGAAGGTCCCTCCCTGACCTGGAGCACAACACCCGCACCCTGTGCTCTGCGTCCCCACAGGGCCCTTCGGGACGCGCCCGCCGGTGCCCAGCGGCCTGCGTGGAGGCGGGAGAGGGCGGGCTGGAGTGTCCTCGGACCTCACGTGGCTTCGTGCGGTTGCCGAGCTAGCTCAGCCTTGGCTCGGGCAGTGTCTCTGCTTCGCTTCACGGTGAAGGCAGAGGAATGGCCCGCCGCGGTGCTGAGGGCCACGTGAGCACTGTCCTCATGCGCGGCTCCTCTGGGTGGGGTGGCCCAGGAGGGAGCAGGGACATGGGGTGGACAGGACAAGGCCGGGCAGGCGACTCGGATGGGATGGAGGTGGTGTCCGCGAGGACCGGCTGCACAGAGCCAGTGTTCACACTGACAGCTGCCCGCGCCCCACAGCCTGGCCCCACTGGGAAACAGCCGTCGGGTCCAGGCGGAGACCTGACCAGCACGCGAGAAACAGTTCAGAAGATTCATGAGGCGCCATCGTGAGCCACGCTAGTCTGATTTCAGTGGAGCCAGAACAAAGACGCCCTGGACTCGCCTGGAGGAAGGGGTCTGCCTCAGCTGGAGAGACTCGCCGCCCCCAGGATGGGGGGGCAGGCGTCCTGTGGAAGGTGCTCGCCCAGAAGGGAGACGGAGGCCCGAACCAGAGCTCAGCCTGGCCGGGCGGGACTGCGCACGGAGCGCGTGCTGAGAGGGTGCGGGAGGCCCAGGGGCTCAGCCACTGTGAGGGGAACCTGGGGGCACAGCCACCAGCGCCCCACTTGGACCCAGGTTCCCCTCCTTGGCTGGAGGCATGGGAGCCAAAGCTGAGCCCAGAGCCCAGCTCTGGGGGAGCCCCACACTTTTCGGGGTGTCGTCCGGGGGAGCCAAAGGCTGGGCTCAGGCCTCTGGCAGTTTGTGATGCTGGGCCCCGAGGTGCAGACTGGAGGGAGGAAAACCTGGACCTTCAGGGGAGAAGGGCTGTGACAGTCACTCCAGGGCTGGAGAGTGCTGGCCGCTGCCGTGTCTTGGGGAAGGCGCCCCCGGGCAGGACATAGGCTCATGCAGAGTCCATGATGGGGACTGGACGGGGACTCAGTGTGGGGTCAGGCAGGGCCTCTGTGGGGGCCGACAGCGTGAGGGGACCGGGAGCCCATTGCAGGCGCCCCTACAGCTGGAAAGGCTGAGGAAGGAAGCAGCCCTTCCCCGCTCCCCCACCTGGGTGTGGTCCTAGGGAACACATCGAATCAAAGTCTCACACATGGAGCTCTGAGAGCGTCTGCCTGGCAACGCGGTGCCGTGATGAGGACCTGCCGGGAGCCCGGACGCCGGGAGCCCACGGGTGCCGTCAGGCCCACACCCTTTCCGCATGTTCACAACCTCCCCTGAGCCACCCGGTGTCCGTGTGGCCTGAGCTTAAAGTGAGGCCTGGCTTTAGGAAAAGGAACACATTAAAAATAGAGAATTAAGCATAGAAGTAAATGTTTGCTCAGGATGGCAAATGAAGTCACAGGTTATGGGGCGTCGAACCCGAGAGCCCGCGGCCACTCGCACTCTCCCCAGCGCGTGTTGCTGGCGTGGAACCCGAGGCCTGGAGCCTCCTGCTCCGGGCTTGGTTCTGATCTGGCGGCTGTTTTGGGCCAGAATTTGTGCTGCAGGTTTGAGGAGAGGAGATGCCTCGATCTGTTCAGTGGAGGAGAAAACAATGGGTGTTGGGGTGTCACCTGCCTGGGTGCGACGGGGCCTGGATAGTTCAGAGGCCGTGTCCTTGGACAGTTGTGTCTGCGGAGAGCAGGCAGCAGCCGCCGCCCGACACACGTGCCGCGTGTAGGAACCAGAACGCGGAAGGGGCGGCCTTGTCCCCAGGCAGGTCCGCGCCTCGTCGGGGCGGGAGCCGGCGGAGCCCTGCGAGCCGAGGCCGGCTCCCGCTCCTCAGCTCCTGGTGTCCGAGTCTTTCCTCTTCACCAAGGCAGCCCCGACTCTCGGGGACCCTCTGAGAAGAAGGGTGCGCACCGCTGTTGCCTGTCTCACCTCGAAGGCCTGAGACTCGGCCGGACTCGCTCTCTCTGAGGCCGCGGAGCTGGTCCCTTCCCACGGGTCACGGCTCGCTCCCGCCCCCCTGCTTCGCCAGCGTTTGCAGAACTGGGGGTGCAGGTTTGAAAATGTGGGGCTGAGGGAGGGCAAAGCGAGCCCCACAAAGATGCAGCAGACAGAGCACCAGGCGCAGGCCGCGTGCAGCCTGCCCGTGACCAGCAGGGCGGGAGGCTGCTGCCGGTAGCCTGCGTGCTGTCCTACGCTTTTGAACGGATTGAAAGATTTTATTTCACTGAACTCATATCACGGGTGTAGTGCTGGAAAGCAGCTGCTAGTCACAACCCCTCAGTTAGAAAATAAAAGGGAAAATGGACAAAAACCTAAATTAGAATTTTAAGGACATTTTCCGAACCCTCGCCCGTCATCTGCTTTTCTCCTGAGACAAAGCTGGGAAGCAATGCAGCCAGGATGTCAAAGACTGACAGCTCCCCCCTGTCACCTGGGAGGGAAGGCACCTCCTAGGGCTCCCACAGCCTCTCTTCTCTGCCAGGACTGAATCCCGGGAAAAGTAAGGGAGAGGAGAGCACACATATGTTCACACTCACTCACCCACACGCTCACACACACACTCACCCACACAGTCACACTCACACACCCACACGTTCACACACACACTCACCCACATAGTCACACACACACACACGTTCACACACACGCTCACCCACACAGTCACATTCACACACTCACACTCACCCACATGCTCACTCACACACACTCACACACACAGTCACATGCACACTCGCACACTCACACAAACTTACACAAACACACAATCACACATACTCATGCTCACACACAAAAACACTCAAACTTACACACTCACAAGCACACAGACATGCACATTCACACACCCACTCATGCACTCACACGCTCAAAAACATACGCTTACACAGACTCACACACTGACAAGCACACACACTCACATGCACACTCACACCCACACACTCACATATACATTCACACACACACCGTCACACACTCACACATGCACACACACCACCACTCTAATGCACATTCACACCCACACACTTGCGCTCACACAAACTCACAATCACACTCACATCCACACTCAAACTCACCCCCCCACTCACGCACTCACACATTTACAGTCACACTCATGCACACTCACACTCACCCACTCACACACATGCGCACTCACAAACACACAAATTCACACAATCACACTCACACACTCACATACACACAATCGCATGCACATTCACACTCACCCACATACACACGCACTCACACGCTTACACACAATCACACAGTCACACACACACACACAATCACACTCACCTTCATATGCTCACACACCACAGTCACACTGACATGCGCACCCATAGTCACATGCTCACACACACTCACACTCACCCACATGCTCACACTCACACACACATGGTAACACAAACACATGCACACACACACACACATGCTCACACAATCACACGCTCACACAAACTCACACACAATCACACTCACACACATACTACAGAACATAGAAGTAGGAACATTTTCTTCCTCCCTGGTTTCTAATTGGAAATTTGAAATGGGTCATTGCTGTCAGGCGGGTGGGCTTGGGGAAGAATATGGGGTTCAGCCATGCCCCCCACTTTTTACTGATGGATTTTCCTCTCTGTCTTTGGTATGAGTCATGGCATTTTCAGGACTCTGTGGTCATCGGAGCGCTTGTATATTCCTGAGATTAAAACGTTCACTTGGAGCTTAACATTTTCTTGTTGAAAGAAACATTGAAAGCACAGCAGGTGTTACTCCGGAGTGCAGACCCTGTGGGGACAGGGCTTGGCTGGGGGCCCCAGCCTGGGGTCTCCTGGAATGCCCTGCACATCCCTTGCTGTCCCTTCGGACAGACCTGCGTTACAGAACCATCCCAAGTCACCCACCGTGAACTTAAGGGAACGGTGGTGTTGGAAGAGGAAATGTCGCCTTGGGGTGGGATGGAGGTGGTGGGGAGGAGGGCGGCTCCAGGCCGTCGGCAGCCAAGAGCAGTTCCTGAGCGAGCGGCGTCCTTGGCTGGGAGCTGCCCGGCCCCGCTCACAGATGCATGTCTGTCTTTGTAGATCACGTTCTATGCTCTGGTGAAGGCCACCTACACCCTGGGCTACAGCGTCTCTCTGGCTTCCCTTACTACAGGAAGCGTGATCCTTTGCTTCTTCAGGTAAGTAGCACAAATGAGCAATTCTGCAGGAATCGGAGATGGGGGTTGTCCGTTTATGACAGCTGAGCCCATCTGGGGAGGAGAGGAGGCCACGGCCAGAGCACGCTCTGCACTGAGCCCCGGTAGCGCCCGGGTGCCGGAATGAAAGGCGATGCCAGCATTTATGGTTTTATTTCACTCTCCTGCACGCCTTCCATACAGACAGAACACTGGCCTTGGTGAGGGTTCACTTCCGGCATTATTACCAAATACAGCGGCTATGCAAATGCTGCAAAACACAGAAGCAGCACTTGCCATTGGGCTGTCAGTGTTCCACTGACGGACACTGTAATGTGTTTGAGAATAAAAAGGCGGGTCCAGATTGCCTGGGTTCAAATCCTCGGTCCGTCTCTTAGCAGCTGTGTGACCTTTGGCACATTACTCAACCTCTCTGTGCATCTGTAAGCATGGATTCCAGTGGAACCCACAGGGCATGTGGCAGGCTCTCTACATTTGGCCTGTGTTTTCCATGGAGTGTGGCGCCATCTAAACCTCTGCAGCCTCGTTAGTAGCAAATGGCATATGTTGTTTGTCAGGGTGTAGGGTAGAGACTTTGGTCCTACAACAGATGCTTCTGTCTAGAAAACGCTACTAAGTGTATTTAGGATAAAACCCATGTCAGGCATCATTGGCATGAAGTAGAAGGAATGATATTGAGCTTATTTTAACAGGGTTTCGATCGTTACATATCTGATGACTTTTTGCTGAGATATAGTTCACATATTGAGATGAATACATGATATAACAGGTGGAACGTCTTTAGAACCTCACACACTTGAGCAGATCTATGCTTGCCAGTTAAATAAGTGAATGAAGAATAGAGCTGCGGCATCAGCAAATGGCAATAAATGGTACTTACCATTTTTCAGGCCTCTCACCTATATTAGGTGGCTGGTAATTCTCAGAAAAAAACATGTACTTCGAAAAATGTGAGCAACATCTATCATATTCTAGTTCTTTAAAAAAAAAAAAAAGGCTGGTCCACATGAGACTTTGTGTACTATCTTCTATGTTTTACTACATATATGGATACATTTTTAAATCTTTATTGTTGAATGCATTACATACGTCCCCTTTGTCCCCCCATTGATCTCTTCCAGCCGTTCCTCCCAGGCCCTCACCACCCCATTGTCTTGTCTGTGTCCATGGGTTGTGCACACGAGTGGATAAGCTCATTGGTTGATCTCTTCCCGCCCACCCTCCCCCGCCTTCCCTCTGAGGCTCAACAGTGTGTCCCATGTTTCCATGTCTCTGGGTCCATTTTTGTTCATCAGTTTATTTTGTTCATTAGATTCCACATGAGTGAGATCATGTGACACTTGTCTTTCTCTGACTTAGCATGATGCTCTCCAGGTCCCTCCATGCTGTCTCACAGGGTAAGAGATCTTTCTTTTTCACTTGGTGCATAGTACTCCATGGTGTAGATGTACCACAGCTTTTTATCCACTCGTCTGCTGATGGGCACGTGGGCTGCTTCCAGACCTTAGGGATTATAAATGGTGCTGCTGTGAACATAGGGTGCATACCTTCAAATTTTCCAGCATAAAAAAGAAAGGGAAATGTTAGGAAGGGAAGCTGACTCAGGGTAACAAAGTAGAAAGAAATATTTCCGCCCTAACCGGTTTGGCTCAGTGGATATAGCGTCGGCCTTCGGACTGAAGGGTCCCAGGTTCGATCCGGTCAAGGGCACGTACCTTGGTTGTGGGCACATCCCCAGTAGGGAGTGTGCAGGAGGCAGCTGATCGATGTTTCTCTCTCATCGATGTTTCTAACTCTCTATCCCTCTCCCTTCCTCTCTGTAAAAAAATCAATAAAATATATTTTTAAAAATAAATATTTCCCCTTATTTTCCAAGAGCTGAACAACCCATGTTTTTGTCGTTTGTGGTTGCATTCAGATTGGTCTATGTGGTGTGTTTACTGAGCCAGACTCCCAGTGTTTGGGAATTATCAGAAACATGGAAGTGACTCTTTCAGAGGCTGGAAGCGGCTTTATGCTTTGAATCAGCCCTCTGTGCATGGCCATCGGCAGTCCCTGCTGTGAGACCTCTTGGTTACACAGACTCGAGCCGCGGCGTCCTCTGCTGCTGACAGGGCCGTGACGGCTAGAAACGGCTCCCAGGGCTGAGCAGACTTCGGCTCTGCCCTGGCCTGGGCACGGAAATGCTGTTCCCTCCTGGTCTCCATCTGCCGGGTGGATCGGCGCCACTTCCCTGGACAGCTGTGGGAGAGGGGATTGTAAAGTCCCAGAAAGAGAATTCTGTACTTTCTATCATAGCCCCACACACATCAACCTGCCACCTCCTGGTTTTATGCAGAGAGAAAGGGGCCACTTCCCAGGTGCCTTGTAGGCGTGGGTGCAAGCACAGGCCTGGCCCTCGCTGGGGTCACGGCAGCGGCTGCACTGAACGCGTCCTGTGGTCCAGGCATTTGACTTGACAGCTCTGATCCCCACCGGCCCACAGTAACAGCCGCGATCGCCAGTCCATCCTGCACGCCTTTTACAGGTGTTTGCAATGTAGTCCTCACGGCCCGGCCACAGCCAAGTGCTCGCAGGGCCCTGTGGCCCCAGCTGGGGGGACGGGGGGGGGGCGTGTGCTGTGTGGAGGCCTGAGCGCGGCCTCCCCCTCCATGGTGGGCGCGGTCTCCAAGTCCGCTCCAGCGTCACTGAGGAACAGGGCGCAGCAGGCTTATCTGGAAGCCACACTTTGCTCTTGTGTGTGTTGTTTTTAATATGTTTTTATTGATTTCAGAGAGGAAGGGAGAAGGAGAGAGATAGAAGCATCAGTGATGAGAGAATCCCTGATCGGCTGCCTCCTGCACGCCCCCCACTGGGGACTGAGCCCGCAACCGGGCATGTGCCCCGCCTGGGAATCAAACAGTGACCTCCTGGTTCTTAGATGCTCAGCCGCTGAGCCACACCGGGGTCCGTCCATAGATCCGAACTCAGAGGTGACAGGTTTAGATGAGTGATGAGTGACAAAGGACAGCTCGGCAAATGGGATGTGTGTGCATGCTCGGTGACAACGATAAACCCATACCCACTTGGTGGGAAGAAACAGGCGAGAGCGTGGGCAGGAGGAGAAAAGAGAAGAGGAAGGAGAGGCAGTTTGGAGAGACGAGCGTCACCCCCGCCCCAGAAGCCCCGGGAACAGCAGCATCGCTGTGGGGACTTAGCCTTGGGGAGCTGGGCCCACAGCAGTCTCCCCGTGAGGGGCAGCCTCCGGGTTGCCCTGGAGACACCCAGAAAACTCACTCTGTACTCAGCGCCTTCACTGACGAAGGTTCCATGGAGTTTTGAGCCTCCGGGGGGTGCGGGGCTTCCGGCAGCTCGACCTCTGCCAGCGCGCCCAGGGTGAGTGGACGCTGCTCACCAGGAGCATCCTGCGCCGGCTGGTCCAGGCCAGCGCCGAAGCGGCTCAGTCGGTGCCTGTGATGCTTTGCCGCTCTGCGCACGTGTGTTGGAGTCAGGCAAAGAGCACTCCTCTGCCTGTGGGTTCTCTCACATTTTACAGGAAACCCATCCATCTCACGTGCACACTTAAGATATGTGTTGTGTTTATATGTGTACACCCTTACGGCAATGCTTACTTCACATGTATGCTACATGTACTGGTCATAGACTATGCATAGGTTCAGTCTCTCTAGATCCTGCCCACTAATTTCCCAAAGTGGTGGCCTCAGCCATGCCCATCAGCTGAGGGGAGACTTCTATTCACGCCGCATCCTGTCGCCACCTCTTGCCATCAGTTTTAAAACTAGCCGTCCAGGTGGGTCTATAATAGGGGTGGGCAAACTTTTTGACTCGAGAACCACAATGGGTCTTAAACTGGACCGGAGGGCCGGAACAAAAGCATGGATGGAGTGTTTGTGTGAACTAATATAAATCCAAAGTAAACATCATTACATAAAAGGGTACGGTCTTTTTTTTTTTTTTAGTTTTATTCATTTCAAACGGGCTGGATCCGGCCAGCTGGTCTATAATCATAACATAAAATTGTGTGTTAATTTGCATTTCCCTGTGGTAATGAGAGCATGTGTTTGGAAATCTTTTCTGTGAGCACTGTTTGGTGCTGGCTCGTTTCCTATTCTTGGTGTCTCTTTATAAACGTGCTGTTGGGAGTCCTGCAGCAGGTCCTGTCCGACACGGTGCTGGGAGTTCATCTCCAGTCTGTAGTTCGGCTTTACACGCTCTTACTGGATCTTTTAAGGAAGAAAAGTTGTTGGTTTTAATGACATAATTCTTTGTTGGCTTTAGGTCGGTGCCCCACGTCCTGTTTAAGAAATCCTTGGCATATTCTTTTGTTATCAAAGAGACATTTTATTATTCTCGCTTCTCATGGTGAGGTTATCATCCATCTGCCATGTGGTCTAGTGTGTGGCATGAGGTGGGGTCGGTCCTGCTTGTCTTTCCAGAGGCCCGTCAGGGTGTCCGAGCGTCCAGTGCACAGGGCCTGACGCCGGGCTGTGACTGCGTCAGCACCGGCAGGACCGAGGCCTGCTGTCCCGCTTGCCCTCTGCCTGTCCCTGCCTTCCTGCGCCTTCACCCTGAATCGGGATCCTGCTGGTGGGAGCCTGTCACCTTCCTTGTTCATTAGGGAGAGTTTGGCCGTTTGCACTTAGGTGTGAATTTTTAAAAATCAGCTTGTCAGTTGGCATTTTAAAAACCCTCTGCAGGGTTCATTTTGATGGCATTGAATTTATAGATCAGTTTGGATAGACTAGTTAGTATCTTTACAATTTTGAGTCATTCAATCTGTGATAATAATAGATCCTCCTATTTGTTTAGTTTTCTTTCATTTCTTTCAATAATGTTTTGTGATTTGAGGTAAAGTCTGCCTCTCTTCTGATAGTCGTTTCTAGGTATTTGTTTATTTTGTTTTATGTATTTTGTTAGATACCATTCCATTTCTTTTTTTCGTTTTTTTAAAATCCTCACCCGAGGATATTTACAGAGAGAGGGAAAGACAGAGAAATATTGGTTGGTTGCCTCCTGCATGAGCCTCGACCAGGGCCCAGGCCAGGGAGGAGCCTGCCACTGAGGTGCATGCCCTTGACCAGAATCGCATCCGAGACCCTCTGTCCTCAGGCTGGTCAGGCTGGTTCCATTCCTGGTTGCTTTGGGGAGGAGCTGATTTCTGCAAGTTAATCCTGCTCAGCAACCTTGCTGTGCTCACGCAAGGGCTCTAACATTCCTGAAAATTCACAAAATCCATGTGTGAGTATCTCCCTCCTCCCCACAGGCGGCTGCACTGCACCCGGAACTACATCCACCTCAACCTGTTCCTCTCCTTCATCCTGAGGGCCGTCTCGGTGCTGGTCAAGGACGACGTGCTGTACTCCGGCTCCAGCACCCTGCACTGCCCCGACCAGCTGGCCTCCTGGGTAAGGCCGTCCAGGGGGCCTCAGAGGGAAGGTGGCCCTCACAGCTGTCGGGGACCATTCGTTTGCTGGTTTCTCTTTACTTGCTTGTCTCTTGTGAAGAGAGGACAGTGGAAAAGAACAGAGAGAGAAGGGAGGCTGAGAATGGGACGAGGTAGAGGAGGCAGAAGGCAGGCAAGGAGCTGGGGCCACACATGCCCGCAGCTCAGGGTTCAGGCTACTGTCGCTGGGGGACTGCATGACACCTGCCATGTTTGTGTCACCTTCCAGTGAGCTCTGTGCCCTGGGCTGGGAGCGAGGGCCTCTCTGTGAGATGCACCCACCGTCTGCACCTCTACTGCGTGTCCTGCTTCCTTACACGAACGCGGGGGGGGAGAGGGGGGGACTCACTGTGTTCCACGGCGGCTGCGCCCGCCTGAGTGTGTTTCTCTGAACAGGACATGCTCTCTTGCTCTGACGTTCCAGGTGGGCTGCAAGCTGAGCCTGGTGCTCTTCCAGTACTGCATCATGGCCAACTTCTACTGGCTGCTGGTGGAGGGGCTGCACCTGCACACCCTCCTGGCGGCCAGCTTCTCCCCCGGCCGCCGCTTCCAGGCCTATCTCCTGATCGGGTGGGGTAAGGCCGCCCTGCCCACCAGCTGCCCGGCGCCCCCTCAGCTGCCCACGAGCCCTCCAGGTCCCTGCTCCTGTCCCCTCAGGAGACACTGTGCTGCCCCAGGAGGTGCCCCTCAGGCCACTTGAGGAAGAGCTTTGCCAGGACAGCGAGGTCCCTGCAGCCAACGTTTCTCCAGGGAACCAGGGCCAAGTTAGGCTGGCCACGTCCACTGCTGAGCAAACCCGATGTGGAAGCCAGACAAGGCCCTGAGGAGGCACACCTTTAGCAAGCCGGCCCCGACCGGGCTCAGGAAGGCGGTCACGCCAGAGGACACCCACTCAGAGAGGGGCACCCTTCCTCCAACCTGTGGGCACATCTCCGTCCACCACACTTGCCAGGCATAGTCACATGGGTCAGGCCGTGCGAGGTCAGCTCTCAGACGCGTATGGCGTGACCGCCAGTGCGTAACGAGGAACAAGCATGAGCCCGTACGAGCTGGTGCGGAGTTTCTGCCTCGTTTCCTGCGGGCAGCCCTGGTCCTGGTGGCCAGGCAGCGGGGCTGTGGGTAACGGGCGTGTTTCTGCAGGTGTCCCGGCCGGATGCACAGGGGCGTGGGCCGTGGCCAGGCTCTGCTTGGAAGACACAGGGTGAGTGCTGGGCCTCTCGCTGGGAGCAGCACCGACGGTTCGCACCAGGCACCGCCTTCCGGTGCTCCTCACTGACCCCGCCTTGACCCATATGTCATGGGATTTTCGTGGGACTTGACCCACCCCTCGGGCTCCTGTGTGACCCTTGCTGTCACCTCCCCATTAGCTGACTGTCACATTGAGAAGAATAAACAAATAGAATCCCCGAGGTCACGTCGAGTCTCTAAACACACAGTCGTGCCTCCCCACGGGCCTGTGGCAGCAGGAGGGACGAACAGACCGGGTGGCGTCCGTGGGGAGGGCCGCTGTCCCGCTGCTCCGGGGAGGGCGTCCCCCGGGCACGTGTCCTTGCTGCTCCACGGACAGACTCGGTGGCAACGTCATTTTCCTTCTCTCCTTCCTGCAGTTGCTGGGATACCAACGAGCACAGTGGCCCCTGGTGGGTGATCCGAACCCCAATTCTAATCTCAATTCTCGTAAGTAACCTGGCACGAGGCAGCAGCCGCCCTCGGGTGGCCACACGGGCAGGGCCAGCCAGCCCTGGGCGGCATGGAAATGGCTGTCCATCGGTCTTCCAGGGCCGCTCACAGGAGGGGCGCCGCCAGTCCTGGACTCAGCGTCCCTCGGAATGAGGTCTCAGAGAGCCTCCTGTGTCCTCCCGTGGGGGCCTCTGGGGCCACAGCCTGATCAAGGACATGTCAGGGAGGAGCTGGTTCTGTTTGTCCTTTTCGCGTCTCCACGTTAATTTACGTGCCTGGCTGCAGCTGGGTTGGAGTGCAGGCTGCAGACAACAGACCGTGTCCGGCGGGACCTGGGGCAGCTCCAGGTGGGCAGGGCTCTGGCCCCAGCCCCACCTCCGGTGCGAGAAATGGAGAACAAACGTTTGTCTCTTTTTGTGCAGGTCAATTTTATCCTTTTTGTGAGTATCTTACGGATTTTACTGCAGAAGTTGACGTCCCCAGATGTCAGAGGCAGTGAGCAGTCACAATATAAGTGAGTCTTGTTTCCATGGGCCCAGCTTCCCTCAGGGTCTCACAGCCTGGAAACCCAGAGGGAGGGGGCAAAGCCAGTGTGTGGGGGGCAGAAGAATGGGCTCCAGGCACGGAGTCCTGGGTCTGGAGGCCCGCGGTGGCTGGCCGGACAGCTTGCCAGGGTGGGGCCTCAGCATGGAGGCCTCAGAGCCCGCGCTGAGGTGTTTGCCCACTGGCCTGTTTTGCCATCTGACTTTTCTCCGTGGTCACACTGCATTTGTATTTTATGTCTATCTAGGCCCAGTGCATGAACACGTGCACGGGTGGGGTCTGGCCAGCTCACCCAGATTGGGCGGAACAGGGCCAGGCCTGCTGGGGGGAGGGGCCGCCGGTGATTGGCTGGTGGGCCCTGTCCCCGAATGGGGTGTGGGGGCCAAGGGGGGGCCAGCAGCCTGGGGGAGGGGCCTCAGGGGGGTTGGCCAGGCGCCCTATCCTTGACTGGGGTAGGAGAGGCTGATCAGGAGCGGGGCGGCTGGGGGAGGGGCCGCGGGAGGCTGGCCCGGAGGTTCGCTGGCCGCAGTGGGCATCATAGTGACCGATCATTCTGGTGGTTACGGCATTCTGGTCACTGGCATATATAGACTCTTCCTCCCCCATCAGACCACAGTCTGTGCTGGCACTAGTGCCGGGCCTCACACTTAACAATGAAGATGATTCTGTGAATTCCTGATGAGAACATGTGAGGGAACCTGAAGTGCCCACTGGTGTAGTGCGGGCCCAGCCGCCGGCTGAGGTCAGGCAGGGGCTGGCAGTGCAGCTGAGAGCTGGGACCCTGGCAGCACCGCTGCCCAGGGTGGGCCTCACTGGTCTCCTTCCAACCCGGGGCGCGGAGCCCGATGGGGTGCACACCGCTGGAGGCCGGCGAGGGGAACAGTTGTCACAAAGGTGGTGAGGGCTCAGCGAGTCAGTGGGAGAGTCCTCCAGGGCCGTCGCCAGGAAGTGCTGCAGCGTGTGAACAGACACCTGGGTGTGCCGGGTGGACAGATCGAGGCATTCCTTCTCTGCTGCCCACCTGGCGCGGGGCTTCCCCGTTGGACAGTGAGGGGTCAAGGGGCGTCGCCATGGTCACACCTAGCCCAGCTCGGTCCTCTGTCTGCAGGAGGCTGGCCAAGTCCACCCTGCTGCTCATCCCGCTCTTCGGCATCCACTACATGGTGTTTGCCGTGCTGCCCACGGGCACCTCCTCCAGATACCTGCTCCTGTTTGAGCTGTGCGTGGGATCCTTCCAGGTGCGTGCGGGCGGGGCCACGTCCGTCCGTCCTGCCCGCCCACTGAGGTGGAGGCGCTGACCACCTTTCTCCCTGCAGGGCCTGGTGGTGGCCGTTCTCTACTGCTTTCTCAACAGCGACGTGAGTCCTGAGCTCCTCAGGGGCCAGTCATTCCACACACGTGGGTTGTAAGGGGTTCCCTAAAGTGCCCCCAACCTGGACACTGCCAGCGACTGCGCCAGGCCCGTGCCCCCCCCCCCGCCCCAACAGCCAAGGCCGAGCCCTCCCTCTGCACCATCTGAGCCCCTCCTTCTTGGCCGTGGCCTCCCCACACCGAGCATCGACGACACCGTGAGCCCAGAGCGGCAGGGGGGACCCACCAAGGGCACCTGCTCCCTAAGCGCCTGCCCAGGACGTGTCTCTCAGGCAGCCTTGCCCTCTGCTCTGTCCCGGAATGTCAATCATTTCCATGCTCCCTAGTGACACCTGAGCTGCGGGCACCTTCCCAGACTGTCCCATGGCCCCCCTTCCCCTCCCATCAGGACCCACACTTCCCCACCTTTCTGCCACGTCCTGAGTCCCCACCCAGCCACAGCAACTGGGGTGACAGTTTCGGCCAGGCCTCCCAGTTCCTGCTCTTGAACCCCCCTCTCAGGTCACTGCTGCTGTGGCCCCTCTGGGCTCACCAGTTCTGCAGAGGGCAGAGCAGGCAGCCGCCGAGCCCCCAGCACTGAGCCCCTCGGAGAGGGTGGCGACTGCCGGGGGACAGGGGTGCAGGCAGCGCTCACACAGCCCCAGGCGCTGGCCCCTGGCCAGCCCAGCCCTGCCTCCAGCTTTCTCCTGCTGGTGTGGAGGGCCCAGCACAGCGCCCCCCAGAGCCCAGCCATGGTCACCTGCTCTCTCCGTCCTCACACCTGCCGGCCCCTCCACACCAGCCTGTCCTCTTTCTCCCAACTCCCTTGACGCAGGCTCGCTGGGGCTCCGCCCACACTCCCATGGGCCTTTGCTGAGGGTCTAGATTGCTGTCTGGGGTCCGGTGGGTCCACCACTGTCAATGGACTGACAGGGCCTGAAACCAGCTCCCAGCCGCGGCTCCCACAGTCAGGACTTTCCTCGGCCCCTGGTCGATGTCCCCTTCCCTGTCCGCCCTCTCCCTGAGCCTGTCCCGTGTGTCCGTGAAGGGACATGGAGGGATGGCACCAGGAGGGGCAGAGGGAGAAGTTGTTCTGTGGAGGGCACCCCTGCCTGGGTGCACCCCGAGCGCCTCCTGACTGGCTCCTCTTGCTTTGCCCTGACCCCCAGGTGCAGAGCGAGCTGAGAAGGAAGTGGCAGAGCCTGTGCCCACGCCAGCCCTCGGGGTGGGGCGACCGGCTCCACAGCCTGTCCATCTCCAGAAACGGCTCGGAGAGCACCCTGCCCTCCCACCGCGGCTCCCACTCCCCGTCCTTCCTGCAGACGGAGACCTCGGTCATCTAGTGCCAGCCGCCCGCCGTGAGCCGCAGCCACGTGGGCCCGGGTGCCGGGAAATCAGCACTGGCTCAGCACCCTGCTCTGCGCCGGCCCCAGTGGAACCGGCCACCTCCTAACTGGACGGGGCCTTAGATGGAATCATCATTAAACTCCTGCATTTACTAGTAGCTGGCTTTGTTCCTCACGTTAGGCTGTGTAGATGGACCCGTTTTCAAAGAGAATAGGGGACACCGAGTGACCCCTGAGCGAGATGTGCTGGCCCCACCGCTGCGGAAGGCTTCCCAGCCTGGATGTCTGTCCTCAGCGGGAGCCGGGGCCCTGCAGGCCCGTCCCTGCCCCACCCGGTCCCCGGGGCTGCGCTGGGCTGCGGACACAGGAGCCAGAGGAGGACTTCCCTGAAGCGGCCCTGCAGGCCCGGGGGACCCCCTTTCCTGCTTCGAGGCCACAGCCGCGGGGAGCAGCGTGCCCCCTCAAGGGGTCCTGCTTGATGAGGCCCCTCAGCACTAAAGGGACACCGTGGCGTGACTTCAGGCCCCTCACCCAGCGGCCCCTGGCCATTGGGCGACACCAGAAACACGGAGAAGCCTGGTCCCCTCATGAACATAGCCTGACTGCCCTCTCTGTTTAAGCGGAGAATTGTTTCATGCGAGAACAGTGTCCGGAGCACCTCTGTGCAATGCTGGCAGATGCGGCCCTGGCTGCCGGTCCACTCACCTGGTGAACTTGGGGGCGCGTCTGGGGCGCGGCGGCCACAGGGCAGAGGGCAGAGGACTGTGTGACCACCCCCAGCCCAAGTGCCTGGCCTGCTGTGCGCGTCTTCACCCCGTTTACCCCATGGTCCCCTTAACATGGAGGCCGTGGATCCTTCCCATGCACCCCAGACCTGTGAGCACGCGGCGACTGGGATGATGGTGGGAGCGGCCAGGGAGGCCAGAGGGGATGCCCCTGGGCTGCACCCAGACACCCCTGAGCGGGCCCCTCTCAGCCGTCCAGTGTCACAGACAGTGTTTACCTGGAGCCGGGCTGCGCCGGGTCACCGGCTGACAGTGTTTCCCTCAGCGTCACCGCGGCCTGCACGAGGCCTCTTGCCGGGAGTGGGAGGGCACTTTACTGACAGTCGACAGGAGCGCGTGATCAGTCCCTGTCTCGTTTTAAAACGTAAATGTGTGTGTGGCCCTGTGCAAACAGCTCAATAAACCTGATGTCATATCTGTCCGTGTGTCAGAAGCCACTCAGAGCCCGGGACCTCACACCGAGGACGGACCACCGCCCGCATCTGAGGCAGCGCTTGGACCAGGAGGGAGAGGTCGGGGTCACGCGCCCCGCATGGCCGTTGGAAGCAGCCCCGCCGCCCCCGTGCTGGTGCACCTGGCAGGGCATCCTCGGTCTGCATGTAGTCACCCTCGGGCCCCCGGTCATCCTCGGTCTGCGTGTAGTCACTCCTCCACACAAGTCAAGCCTGTGAGTGGACGCAGGTGAACATGTATGTACGTGTGTGTGCACATCCGTATGTGTGTGCATGTCCGTGTGTGCATGTGTGTGCACATCTGTGTGTGTGCATGACTTGAATAACCCCTAACCTCATTTCTGCCAGAAGCAGAAAAAAATCTATTTCTAAAAAACTCCATGCCCAACCAAACTGCTTCATTTCAAATTGAATAGTGCCCGCTGCTAAAACCTAAATGGTCAGGAGTGGGTTAGATGTGAGTGGACGGACCAACCGCTGTGAGTTTCCTAAGAGCAAAGCAGGTGGGAATAAGGAGAGAAGGCGGGGTCCAGCCTCGCTCCGGCCCCTGGTGCTCAGCACTGTGTGAGCAGGAGGCACCTGGTGGCGGGCAGAGCGGGCAGCCCGGCACCCTGCTCATAGGAGTGGCAGGTGGTTGTGGCTTTGTCTCCACGTTACGGATTGTACCGAAGAGTCTCACGCCTCAGTTACTACCGAGAGGGTGGAAACGCTGAGTCCGCCCTGCCGCCCGCCTCCCTCTGCAGGTAAGTGCTACGAGGGACCACACTGTTCCCAGGGCGTCCCTCGACATCCGTGCAAACCTCTCCCTCTGTCCCTCTCCGTATCCTTTTTCTTCATGGAAATTAGGTCATGTTGTATAGAAATTTCGGCAACCAGCTTTCTCAGTTAAGACAAATGGTGTGGGCCGTGCCTGCACCGGCTGCTCTGCTTGTAACAGCGGCACAATATTCCACAGGGACTCGGCTGCGCCCCGTCCCACCCGCTCTGCCCGCCCGCCCTGGTGACAAACATCTGAGTTGTTTTGCCAGTGCCCTGCGTTGGCCCACCTGCTCCCACAGAGCAAAGCCCGGAAGTGGACCCGTCACCGGGCATAAGCTTGGGCTCTGGGCGGTGCACCCGCCCAGGCTGCAGTGGCTCCTCACTCTGACACCGCGCCCTGTCCCCGCACACACGGCCGCCATCTGCAACCCTGAGGCACGGAGCCTCCCAACGAGGCCTTCGCCCCAGCTCTGGTCTAAGGATTAGCCAGGGGTGGGCAAACTTTTTGACTCGAGGGCCACAATGGGTTCTTAAACTGGACCGGAGGGCCGGAACAAAAGCATGGATGGAGTGTTTGTGTGAACTAATATAAATTCAAAGTAAACATCATTACATAAAAGGGTACGGTCTTTTATTTCAATAGTTTTATTCATTTCAAACGGGCCGGATCCGGCCCGTGGGCCGTAGTTTGCCCACGGCTGGATTAGACTCTAAGCTGAGTCCCACCCGCTGCAGGTTCTCTTCCTGGGAAACGGGACGCAGCTCAGAGAGGCTGCGACGTGCGTCCTCGCTGGCCCCCGGCTGGCACGCTTCGCTGTGGACGTTACAAAGGATTGAGGGCGCCTTTTATATGAAAGTGTCCTTGGGAAGATGGAAAGAAAAAGACTCTCGCTTCCTTTATCTTCTCAAAAGGTTCAGCAAGGACAGTGGGGAGGAGGGGTGGAGGGGCGGCGGTGCCTCCCGCATGGAAACAGTGCCACCCTCACAGCAGGCCCAGCAGGAGCACCAAGCCATTGTTGGGATCTTTTCTGAGCTGACATCCAACACCTGGAGCTGGAGGAACAACAAGGAAATAAACTCTGGTGACGTGGTCAGAGTAGTGGAGACTGACAGGCCAATCTCTCCTTTTGAAGTTAGGGTTTCTCACCTGTTGTGCTGCCTGAATCTAAGGAATAGCACAAAAACTCAGGCTTTCGTGGTTTAAATCATTACAATTATGTATCTAAAATATGCAAGGTTGGTGACTTCAAATAACATAATTCCAATCCTCTCAGATATACTAGTAAAAACTGTCACACCCAGGAGTCCCCTTACAGAGCGGCTCACAATTCTGCAGGGGTTTTGTTGTTGTGGTTAATCCTCACCCAAGGGTATTTTTTTCTATTGACTTTTTTGAACTATATTTTTATTGATTTCAGAGAGGAAGGAAGAGGGAGAGACATCAATGATGAGAGAGAATCACTGATTGGCTGCCTCCTGCATGCCCCCCACTGGAGATGTAGCCTGAAACCCCTACATGTGCCCTGACCAGGAATCTAACTGTGACCTCCTGGTTCATAGGTCAATGCTCAACCACTGAGCCACACTGGCTGGGCTTCCATTGATTTTTAGAGAATGTGGAAAGGAGGAAGAGAGAAAGAGAGAGAGTGAAACAGCGGTGTGAGCAACACATTGCCACACACCACAATCCAGACTGGATCAGCCTGCAACCCAGGTGCGTGCCCTTGACCAGAAATGAAACCTGTGAGCCTTCAGTGTGCAGCTGACCTCCAACCTCTGGGCCCCGGCCAGGACAGCGCTGCAAATTTGACAGAGCAAGTTCCCCCGGGGAACCAACCTGCAGCGAAAAGCTTGGCTCCACCTGTTCTCAGCTCTGCAGAGGCCGAGACGTGTCCGGCACAGTCTCTGCACGTCTGTCAGACGCACACAGGAGGCGTGGCTGGCGCTCCCGGGCGCTCAGGCTGCCCACCTCCTCAGGAGGGGTGCCGCCCCACCGTCTTCCCCTCCTCCAGAGCCCGCGGGTCACTCCAGGCTTGTGGGGAGGCCCAGCAGGAGGAGGGGGGATGGGGACCTCCCCGGGGGGGGATGGGCAGTTAGCAGATGGCATAGGAGACAGCGAGTCTCCCACAGACAGTGGCCTCGTGTGAGTAGAAAACACAAGTGAAAGACTTGAGTGACTTAGTTCCTATGATGCTGGACTTTGCTCTGTGGGTCACAGGGAACGCTGCCTGGGTCCGAAGCGGTGGGTCATGGGTCGACTGGCACATCGGGCTCGCTGTGTGTCTCCTTACCTGTCCGTGTGTCCGTCTAACCTTGGGCTGCACATGGCCTTGCAGGAGACAGGCCCGGGATCAGCCAGGAAAGAAGGGCTTCAAGGAGAAGGTCAGGGGCTGAGGGGTCACAGGTTCTGGCGGCTGGGGTCATGGGGCCGCACTCACCTCAGCAGCCAGGCAGCCCAGCACTGGGAGCAGGGGAGCCGGTGGGCCTGGCCAGCACCCAGGGCCTGGAGGCGGCAGGGCATTTGCACGGAGAGGCCCGCAGCCACAGGACAGGTGCAGCGGCCGGGCCGGCACTGTTCACGGATGGAGACCCTGGGTTTGCTGACCACAGGCCAGACCACAGCTGTGGGCCTGAGAGGCGCTGCGAGCTCAAGCAAGGAGGGACACACCCACTGACCCCCAGACCAGGACTATTATGCTTTGGGCTTATTTTCTTGAAAAATACATTGGAAAGTATTTAATTCTATCAGAGAAAAAAACTAATTTAAAATGAAGAGGCTCCTATTTGTCCAGCAAGTGGCTTGGGCTCCTCGCAGAGGTGTGGTTGCCATAGCAACCAGCATGGTGCCTGCCTTCTCCCTCAGGGAATCTCTGCTTTTGTTCTGACCAGGTCTGTTCATGGCTGGTTCTGTTCGGCACCGCCAACGTCAAAGGAAGCACCTTCCCAGCCACAATGCCACCCCACCTTCCTCCCCCCCCCCCCCGCCCCGCCCCGGCCCCGGTCCCTCATAACCAGCCACCGAGGGCGAGGTGGCCGCCCCTCAGGGTCCGAGCTGCTGGACTGGAGCCCTGGGCAGACCTGGCTGGGGTCAGCGGCCCAGGCCTGTCAGGCCAGACGTCTCCTCACTCAGGCTCATCGCCACAGACCCCAACTTCAGGCCCCGCCAGCCATCTGGGGGCTGGGCTGCGAGTGTGAGGAGGGACTGAGTGCTCCCTGAAGCCAGGCGCCTCCCGGTAGCCCACACGAGGCCTCGCCCCTCCCAGGTGCTCATGGTGCCTGGCATCGACAGCAGGGTCTTGAGGCTCCTTGGAATGGGGAGGGAAAATGATAAAAATTCATCCTTAAAACCAAAAAGGAAAAAAAAATGAACATATGCTAGTACTTCACATTGTAGATAAATATAAATCTCAGAGGGATTGAAGAGTTAAAATACACTAAAACCAAAACCAGAGATATCCGGAGGGGCGGGCCTACGGAGAAAGGTAGTCTTTCGGTCCTGAGTTGAGAAAGGTCTTCACCACACAAACGCTTCAACGCCCTGCACAGCGACAAGGCCACAAACTAAATTAAGTGGCGGAGAGAGTAGAACAATATTTGTGAGAACTAAGAAAAGGAGTTGGTGTTCCTGAGGTCCCGTCAATGAGGAAACGCCCGGCTCCTCGGGAAGTAGCAACTTACACGGAGAGCCACGCCGCCAACAGGCAAGCAGACGCCTGCCAGCGGGGCGGGAGCGGCGCCGCAGGCCGGGCAGCACTGCTGCTTCGCTCCGGATGCCCACGCGCTCGGTAAGACCTGGCGAGTGATGCTGGGTTCTTCCGCGCGTCCCAGGGCGGGAGTGGCGCTGACAGGATGCAGCTGGTCCAGAATTTCAAGGGAGGAACTCAGTGAACACAGCAATGACTAGGAATGCTGTGGCCTCTGAGGAGACACTCACTCAGAACCTGTCCCAGGAGGCAGCGCGGCGTGAGCCCTAACTCTCAACTCCACCCCAACACGCCCACTTACTGGGGTGCAGCTTGATCAAAGACATTTATGAAATTTTTATGATAAACGATAATATTTAGGAGATTAAGTTTTTAAAAGCACTCACATTGTATCTAGAATCCTTTGTTCATATAAAATGCATTACAAATACCAAAAACAAATACACAAAAAGTTAAAGGGATTCTCCCTGGGGAGGGGTATTATTCGTTCCCATGATGCTCCTTCTCTTTCTAAGATGTAAGTTCCCAAACCATGTGCTCAGCGGTTGAGCTGCGAACTATGAACCAGGAGGTCACAGTTTAATTACTGGTCAGGGGCATGCCCAGGTCCCCAGTAGGGGGCGGGTAGGAGGCAGCTGATCAACGATTCTCTCATCATTAATGTTCCTATCTCTCTCTCTCTCTCTACCTTCCTCTCTGAAATCAATAAAGATATATTTTAAAGAATAAAAATTAAAATGTAAGTGCCTTCCATGGAAGAGGCAAGGTCCTTGGGCTCTGGGAACAGAAAAGTGGACAAAACCAAGAGCCTGCTGTGCTGGGCTGCATATCTGGCACTTTGGCCAGACAGGTCATATTGTGCTGTCTGTCCCTAAAACACATAGATAGGAAGGTACTGACATCAGGCCAGGCCTTGAGATATGGTCTCATGGCCCCTTCCCAGCACGCAGGCCTTCTTTCTCAGAAGGCCCGGAAGTCTCATTCCAAATTTGGGGGACAAAGGACTGGAAAAAGTATAAATAAAGAGAGTTTCCTCCATATTGGGAGCCCAGAATTTGAAAGACAGATTTTTCTCTGGGCCTCCACAATATCCTATCTAATAAAAGAGAAACATGGTAATTAGCATACGATCGCTACCCTTCCCATTGGCTAATCAGGGCAATATGCAAATTAACTGCCAGCCAAGATGGCGGCCAGCAGCCAGGCAGCTGGAAGCTAACATGAGGCTTGCTTGCTTCAGTGACGGAGGACTCCAACGTTCCCCGCCTGCCGCTGCTGGCCTCTGAGCTGCAACTCTAAGCAACTATGTTACAAATATAGAAGCTAAACAAAACCCCAGAAACCTGCTTTAGTTGCCGGGCTTCAGCCAGCAGGATAGCAACATTGTTTCAAATTCAGAAGGTAAACAAAGGCCAGAAACCTGCTTTCAGCAGTGGAGGCCTAAGAGCTGGAGCCTCAGAGCTAAAGCTGGCCCAGAATAAAAAAAAAGAAAAGAAAAAAAGGAGCAGTTGGAAGCTTCAGTCACCCACCAGCCTGAAAACAGCCCTCAGCCCCTCACCCAGACTGGCCAGGCACCCCAATGGGGACCCCCACCCTGAAGGGTGTGTGACCAGCTGCAAACAGCCATCATCCCCTCACTAAGGCTGGCCAGGCACCCCAGTGGGGACCCCCACCCTGATCCAGGACACCCTTCAGGGCAAACCAGCCGGCCCCCACCCGTGCACTAGGCCTCTACCCTATATAGTAAAAGGGTAATATGCCTCCCAGCACCAGGATCAGCGGAGCCGCGAGGCCTCCCAGCACCGGGATCAGCATGACAGGGGGCAGCGCCCAAACCCCCTGATTGCCCTGCGGCTCTGTGTGTGACAGGGGGCAGGGCCACAACCTCCCTATCCACCCTGCTCTGTTCATGACAGGGGAAGACGCCCCAACCCCCTGATCAGCCCTGCTCTGTGCCTGATAGGGAGGAGCTCCCCAACCCCCTGATTGCCCTGCGGCTCTGTGTGTGACAGGCTGCAGTGCCCCAACCCCCTGATCTGCCCTGCTCTGTGTGTGACAGGGTGCGGTGCCCCAACCCCCTGATCGGCCCTGCTCTGTGTGTGACAGGCTGCGGCGCCCCAACCCCCTGATCGCTCTGCGGCTCTGTGTGTGACAGAGTGCGGCACCCCAACCCCCTCCCCCCCCCACGGGCCCTGCTCTCTGTGTGACGGGGTAGAGCCATAACCTCCCCATTGGCCCTGCCCTGAGTGTGACAGGGTGCAGCACCCCAACCCCCTGATCCGCCCTGCTCTGTGTGTGACAGGGGGAGGTGCCCCAACTCCCCTATCGGCCCTACTCTGTGAGTGACAAGGGGGAGCTCCCCAACCCCATTATGGGCCCTGCTCTGTGCATGACAGGGGGGAGCTCCCCAACCCCCTGTCAACCCTGCTCTGTGCGTGACAGGGTATGGAGCCCCAACCCCCCTGATGGGCCCTCCTCTGTGAGTGACAGGGGGCAGCACCCCAACCCCTGATGGGCCCTGCTCTGTGCGTGACAGGGGGTGGTGCCACAACCTCCCCATCGACCCTGCCTTGAGTGTGACAGGGGGCGGTGCCCCAACCCCCCAATCAGCCCTATCCTGAGTGTGACTGAGGGTGGCATTGCAACCTCCCAATCCACCCTGCTCTGTGCATGACAAGGGCGGTGCCCCAACTCCCCAATCGGCCCTGCTCTGAGCCTGACAGGGGCTGCACCTAGGGATTGGGCCTGCCCTCTGCCACCCGGGAGCAGGCCTAAGCCAGCAGGTCGTTATCTCCCGAGGGGTCCCAGACTGAGAGACGTCACAGGCCGGGCTGAGGGATCCCCCCTTCCTGCTGAGTGCACAAATTTTTGTGCACAGGGCCTCTAGTTTAATATAAAATGTAACTCCTGTAGTCTGGGCTGCAGTTCAGCCTCTGCTTCAGCAGGGTACTGTAATGTAGTCAGCTGGCCAGCTTAATAAAGGCTCTTAAATTTAAATTCTGAATCGGAGGTCTATCTCGCTGAGTGAACCCACAACATTTGGAGGCCCCAGCGAGACCCCCGGCAGGGGTGAGAGGGACCCCTTATTTAGGGCAGGAGGCTCTCCCCCGGCAGGGGTGAGAGGGACCCCTTATTTAGGGCAGGAGGCTCTCCCCCGGCAGGGGTGAGAGGGACCCCCTTATTTCAGGCAGGGGTCTCTCCCCTGGCAGGGGTGAGAGGAACCCCCTATTTAAGGCAGGAGGCTCTCCCCCATTTATCGCTGGGCACACAGAGAGATACCCCATATCCCTGTGGGGAACGACTACCACAGAGGCCTCCAGTCTCCGTCTCAGGTTCCAGGGAGGCGGAGGAGACTCCACCCAAAACTTTTCAATTCGGAAACCAAGCCACCTGGACTCTCGAGAGAGGTAAGGGAGACCGGTTGTTAAACTGGAATTGGGACATCCCATGGAAGGACCTATACGGAGGGCTGGATGCAGCAGTACTCCTGGTCCTGACCCGTGGCCACGACGGTGGCCGGGGTCTCTGGTTTGTGCGGCTGTAGGCTGCACCAGTTTGTCTGTCTGGTATTTGTTGTCTAGTGTTTGTGTTGTCTTTGTTCTTTGTTGTCTTTGTCTTTGTCTTTGTCAAAATGGGTCAGGGTCAGTCATCTTCGTCGACCCCCTACCAGTCTGGCCCACTCCGAGCGAGTGGAAGGGGAGCTTGATCACTTCCCGGGAAGCCATAGAGCTCCCTTAGGCAATTAGTCCGGAATTAGTTGGATTGCTTAAACTCTGAGTAAACATTTGGTAGAAGTAAAAACTCAGACTGTCTGGTATATGAATGTAAGTGTGAGAGTCTGTGTGAGTGAAAGCTACTTTGTGCTGTCTGGCTGTACACATGAGAGTATTTTTTATCTCTTTCTGTTGTTTGTTTAAAGATAGGGCAAACCCTCCTTTAAGGAGAAGACAGTAGAGAACTTTTAATTGCTTTGCTTTGATGTATGATTTTGCTGTGTTAGGTTAAAATTTTAGAAGTCTAAGGTTAATTTAAAGGTATAAGGTTGCAACCCAGAAAAGTTTAAACAAAGGCTTGTTAGGTTAAGATTAGTACATTTTCTCTTTACAGTAGGTCTCTGTTGGGGACAGCATCCGCTCTGACTGGGGGAGGAAGAGAGCTGAAAACTGCTCTGGAGCAGGTGTGAGATGGGGTAGTGGCAGTAGGATTCGCTAGATAGGGTGGTAGGCTCTCAGCCTGCTGAGATGGAGGAGCCCTAGGCTGGGAGACAGGAGGATAGCCAGAGAGGTCAAAAGTAGTAGAAGAGGAGAAGGATTTGAGTCTCTGGGGCTTAGTGTAAAGACAGAAAAATCTAGGAGGGAGAGCAGCTAAGGAAATGGTTAATGCAGAAAAGAGGGGGGCCATCGGCAGGGAAAGCAGACCAGAAGTTTTGTTGATTTTTACTTATCTGAACTATGCTGGACTCAAGGCCGCAAGCTGCTACTGAGCACAGTAAGTTTTTCTCTGTCCCATTTTGTTCTCTTTAACCCTGCCAATACTAAATTAGACTGATACAGTATACTTGAAATTGCATAGGGAAGGAAGCACCTGCTCTTAGTAATCTAAGAAATACTGGCTGTAAAGGATTGAGATTCCTAAGAATAAGGAATTACTGAATAGAAGGTCTGAGGCATGGTTATGCATTTTTAAAGGACATAGAAGGTTTAAAGGCTAATTTGAAAGTATGTAATTTAGAAAAGTTGTGTATGTGATAAGAAGGAGAAGAGAAATGTTGAAAGGAAATTAATCAAATGGTACAGGCCAGTAAGCTGGAGAGAGTAAATAATTGCCAAAGTACTTAGGGGGGACTGATAAAAGAAATCCAACAGTTACTGTTTTGTTATAACTCTGGAGAGTCCTTAAAAAGGACTGACAAAGAAAATCAGAAGATCTTAAGGCAGGTCAGTGGCTTTTTCTCCTTATGTAATTCCTCCGAAACTTGGCAAATTAAATACAGTCATGGCAATACATTTCTTTGCATAAATTCAATAAGACCGGTTTCCAATATTGGTTTTATTGACCGAAAACTTTGACTGGAATATCATGTTTTAAAGAGCCCTGTCTGAGCTCTGAAGACTTGAAGACAATAAGAGTGCCACAGAGAAAGCCTGGTATCTTGCTTGGTAGCCCTGAAAATAGCTGGCACTGAAGCGTCAGGCCCATGCCCTACCATCACTGGCAGTTGGTCAGAGTAGAAGGGGAGCACGGAACCCCCACGCACTCTGGGCCATGAGGAGCAGGAGAGCTACTAAGATGGGCCTTAAAGCAAGGACAATGGGCAGCAGATACTGCAGGCAGGCCTGATGGCGGCTGGATGGCTTGGCTTCCTGGCCCTATGGGGCACATTCAGATTCAATCATGAAATGCCAGCACCTGCCACTCCCTCAGGCTGGAGCGTAGCCTCCGTTCTGCGTGGGGATGCGTGGAGGGGCAGACCCCACAGGCTCGGCTGCGGAGCATGAAGAAGTGGCAGGTGAGGGTCGAGGGAGGGGAAGAAGGGCAAGCTCCTGTCTGACTTTAGTGATAAAGCGTTTGGTTGCCTTAGGTCTGTACTCACATCGGGAATGAGGAGGGTGGACACAGCGCGGGGGGAGTTGCTCCCTTACAACCATTTCCTGGTGCCCCCCGCACACGCACCCTGTATTTCTGAGAGGCCCCAGGGGGAGCTGCTGGCCCCACAGTTTCACCTGCTGACCCTCTGCGGCCCCTCAGCACTGCGGCAGCTGGGCCCAGGGCCCTGTCGGGACTAGTATTCGGAGTGGCCACTGCTCCGCTGGGCGGGTCACAGGTCTCCGCACTTCCCACCACTGAGGACGGGGCCAGGGGACCAGAGGAAGAGCCACTGGCTGGACCCGTTCCCTGAACACACCCACCCCAGCAGCACACACCCACCCTGGCAGTGGCGCTGCTGGCTTCTGAGCAGGGCTGCCTGGAGGAACGCCAGGGAGGGTGTCTCGGGAAGGAGGGAGACCTTGGCTGCTGTGGCGGGGGAGGGGGGTCTGGTTTCCGTGGGTATTTGGTGGGGGTCAGGCGGGTGACCACAGCTGGCGAGACCTCCCGAGACCCTGGTCTCCCGAGCCCGCTCTTGTCTGAGAGTGTGTTTACTTTAACTGTTAGCTGAGCAAACTATTGTTCAGATAAATGGATTTTCAGGTGTTTGAAGCAAGCCATGCAGTTACTTGCAATTTCATCTTCCCAGGCGGTGTTCCCTGGGAAAGCGGAGTCCAGCCGCAGCCGCGCTCTGCCCGGGGCTCTGTCTCACGTGGGCTGGAGCCCGTCTCTGACCCCGTTCGCCCTCCGTGCAGCCCCAGGTGACCTGGCACAGGGAGCACAACAGGAGCAGGTGGAGGGACCTGAGGAAACGCCCTCCGAATCTGAGGTCGCTGCCGTCAGCTGGGACAGACCCTGCCCAGGCCTGTCAGGTGCAGACACAGGTGGCGCCCGGTCCATCAGCAGGCGAGGGGCCCTCAGGGCCACCCAGGCTCCCTTCCTGGTCTGTCTTCCTGCTCCGTCCACCCCGTGGCTTCAGGGGCTGCAACTCACTGTCCGCAGTGGTCTCTGCGTGTCCCCTGGTCAGAGAGAGGCGGGTGGGTGTGTGGTCAGGAACCACAGCTGGGCTGGCCTGGCCTGGGCTGCTGTTTACAACAGCGCAGAGCCGGCTGGCTCCTAAAGTGGGGCCTGTGTGCTGTGGGGCCCGGACCGCAGTCACACAGAGGATGTGTCTGTGCTGGGTTCTCACAGAGAGAGCATGGGCTGTGGCCATTTAAAGAAATGCCCGAACCCAAAGCAGAGAGGCCTGGGACAGCCTCAGCTTGACACACCTCAATGTGGGGGTGGGGGTGAGAAGAGATAAACCAAAGAACTTACCGACGCATAGAAAAGCCTAAGTGACACAATGACTGAACGACCGAATGACCAGTCGCCATGATGTGCACTGACCACCAGGGGGCAGACGCCCAACGCAGGAGCTGCCCCCTGGTGGTCAGTGTGCTCCCACAGCAGGAGCACCGCTCAGCTGACTGACAGGGGCCAGACACAGGGCTCACTACTGGCGAGTGCCCTCGGGCAGCGTGAGCCTCTCCCTCGGGACTGGCGGGAGCCTGCGGCAGGGGCAGCGGGCTGGGTGAAGACCTGGGGTGGTCGGGGCTGGGAGGAGGAGGGGCGGTGGGAAGCGGGAGTATCTGTAATACTAGCAACAATAAAACATACATTTAAGAAAATAGAAAAAATAAAGAAATGCCGGAATCTTCTCAGGGGAAATGGTGAACTGTGCAGAGAAACAGGGCGTGGCCCCAGGAATGCATTTGTTTTCTCTGAATTCCAGAGTCCACGGGGACACACTGAATTTGTAGACACAGAGCAGCTGCCCGAGCGGCTGGTCCCGCAAGTCCAGCTGGGCCGTCCCTCTTGGAGGCCTGGCAAGCCGCAGGCCTCCGTCCGGCTGGCGAGCAGCTGGTGGAGCAGATGCAGCCGGCCCTGCACAGCGATGCCCGAGGGGCCGCAGGCCGGTGCTGATGGGGGCTGGCACCCCGCATCCCACAGGAACAGGCGTCCGTGCAGCAGGTCATACTCGCTGCGGTGGCCGCACACAGAAAACACATTCATGCTGCCCTCCTCCAATCACCCCACAGCCTGGACGGAAAGTGCTATCATTAACCCCCTTTCACAGACGAAGAAACCAAGGCTCAGAGAGGGCAGGCAGCTCGCCTGGGAGCGCGCAGCACGCGCATCATCGGGGAGCTGGACCACAGCGTCTCGTGGCGGAGAGGGTGCATCTCGCTGAGACACAGGTACTGGGTCAAAGGCTTTGCTTTGAGGTCGGGACACCCGTTGCAGGGAGCAGGGGCTTTGGTGAAACGGCCCGTTTTCACAATGGCGGCATAGTAAATATGGACGTCACTCTTCATATTTCTGGGCTGCCAGGGACACCCCACCCAGTCCTAATGAGTGACTCAGCCCAGCACACACTCCTGGCGAGAGCGAGAGTGACCGCCTGCCTGTCTCGCCCCTGGTGCCCGTGCCGTTGGGGGCCCAGGGTTGCGACTTCTAACAAATGGCCCCCAGCTCCTCAGGCTTTGGGGACACCCAACCTGTAGGGGGGCAGGAGCCTTGCTCTGAGTCTTCTCATCAGAGTGAGAAGCACACGAACTTTTCTCCAGGATTTATGGGGCCACCAGGAGGCTCTGGCCTAGTGCCCTTCCTCAGCTTCTGCCCAAGAGCTGGTGTGGGGGCGCTGCCCGCTCGCTCAGGCAGCCCTCTGCAGGGGCCTCGCCGGCATGACCACAGGGGACGAAGGATGTCCCTAATTTTCTAAGAAGCCATCTGTAATTAAATCAAAAAGGCAATTCTATACTCAGCAGAAGTGAATTCTGGGCCAGCAACTTGGAACTACAAAATCATTTCAAATAAAACCAAAAACCACCCCAAGATGTGTCAGCGGCTCGGGGGGCCTGCGGGAGGATGAGCAGCTTGGAGCGAGAGCCGTGCGTGCAGACTGGCTGTCCCGGCTGCTTTCCTCTGCTCAGCCTACAGGGTGCTGTGCCATTTCCCAGCTTAAAAGTGGCCTCTCCGCCGGCCGGTGTGGCTCAGCGGTTGAGAATCAGCCTAGGAACCAGGATGTCACGGTTCAATTCCCCACCAGGGCACAGGCCTGGGTTGTGGCTCGATTCCCAGAAGGGGGCGTGCAGGAGGCAGCTGATGGATGATTCTCTCTTATCGATGTTTCTCTCTCATCCCTCTCCCTTCGTCTCTGAAATCAATAAGAATATATTTTTTTAAAAGGGGGGGCCTCTCTGAGAGATCACGGGAAGGCTCAGCTCAGCCATGACTCCGCCCCCTGTCTGGAGGTCACACGTGCCTTCTGGGGTCTCACCCTCAAGAGCAGGGCTGAGTCAAGGGAAGTCAGCCTCACGGAGGAGCAGGTTCAGAACTCACCTGTCAAAACGCCCAGGAAACATGCAAACGTGCAAGTCGCTCTGCCCGTCAGTTAGTGATGAAATAACGTCCCGTCTGTGCGACCACAGGCGGCAGAGAGGAGGGAGGTTCAAACTCCTCTCTCCTCTCCACAAGGGTGTTCACGTTTGACACCCTGCCTTCCTGGTGCCCTGGACACTGGGCTGCCCACCCACAGGAAATGCTGGGGTCCGACCCCAGCAGGTCCAGGGGTCCCCAAAGGTGTGGACGGAGTCGGCGAAGAAGGAATGACACGGAGACAGCGTTTAGTTGATCAGCAGCCTTGCCAGGATCTCTGGCCACAATCTCCAGCCAAGTTCTGTGTCCATGTTCTCTTGCTAGTTTCTCCAGTCAGGTTCTCCAGGTCCTCCAGCCAAGTTCTGTAGCCATGTTCTCTCGCCAGGCTCCCCAGCCAGGCTCGGCCCAGGCTCTCCAGCCAGGCTCGGCCTAGGCTCTCCAGCCAGGCTCGGTCGCCAGGCTCTGTCTAGGCTCTCCAACCAAGCTCCGCAGCCAGGTTCTGTCCAGGATCCTTTGCCATGTTCTCCACTAGGTTCTGTCTTCTAAGTTCTGTGTCTCGGGTCTGTCTCTCTAGGTCTGTCACTAGGATCTTCATTCCAGTTCTGTGTGTAGGTTCTAAGTTCTGTGTCCTAAGTTCTGTGTTCTAAGTTCTGTCTCTCAGACCCTCATCTAAGTTCTGAGTCCTGTTGTCTTGTTACATCTGTATTTATACCAGTTGACTCTAATCCTATCAATCTCTATTCCAAAGGTTAGGGCGTTTCTTATCTCCATTCCAGGGAGTAAAGATTATGTAGCTTAAGCATGATTGTTGTAGTTAAAGTGATTAATTACCCGCCTGGCACTTAGTTAAGAGGTTTTATTCCCTCCCTAACTTCAGGGGAAAATCCCTACCTGGGGAAACAACCTTTCTCGGAGAGGTGACCTTGGACCGGCTCCCGGCAAGAAAACTCTGACAAAAATCTCACACTCTGCAGAGTCCCGAGTGCGACAGAAAAAAGCCGGGCCATCTTCATGAAGGTGGCTCATAAGTGCGTACCAGTGAGGGTTAGTGTCAGCACAGTGAGCTTCCCAACAAAGAAACAACAGGAAAATATATTTCTTGGAGGCATGGGCCCCTCGTTTGGGTGGGAAGGTTGGCCACTAGAGCTAGCGCTGCAGCCCTGCCGTGATGATCTCATGTGAGGCCCGGCTGGCTTACCCGTCCCTCAGAGGGGACACTCCGAATGAAAGGCCTACATCTGACACCCAGCTTTGCAGGCTCTGCCCCTCCGCCCTCAACAGGGTCACAGCCCCAGGTAAAGGGAGGGTGTGACGTCACCACCACACACACACCTGCTTTGGGGAAGCAATTTGAAATGAAGCAATTACCAGACAGTTTCTTCGTGAAGGAAACTGTGACGCCTTGAGCCAGCTTGGTCTGTCCGTCAGACACTTCTTGAGAGCCTGCTGGCCACGCGGGCCTCTGGCTCAGAGCCTAAAGGGCCAGTGGGACTTCAGGGGCTGCCCTCCTGGCCTAGGGTTTCTGGTTTCCATGGCCATGAAGGGCTGTGGGCCCTGTTTGGTTCCTGCGCAGATCTCTGTCTGCCCCTCTTACTGGCTGTTCCTGCGCCTGCCTGTCCAGGGCACTGATCTCATTTGGGGGGGCCCATCCTCATGACCTCATGACCTCCAGCGATTCTCAACCTGTGGGTCAAGAACAATGAAAATACATCCTGCATATCAGATATTTACATTACAATTCATAACAGTAGCAAAACTACAGTTATGAAGTAGCAACAAACATAATTTTATGGTTGGGGGTCACCACAACATGGGGGACTGTATTAAAGGACCGCGGCATCAGGAAGGTTGATGTCCACTGTTAGTCGGACAGTGGGGGGGCAGCGGCTCCAGCAAATGGTGCGTCGATCACATGTTCGGCTCCTCTTCAGGGCGAGCACTCCCCCCGGCTTCGGGTGGTGCAGGGACACCTTGGCAGGAGCTGCGCCCGCCTGGCTGTCACTGAGGCACGAAGCGTAAACAGCTGAAATGATTTCTCCCCAACCAGGGCGGAGGGGCGGGGCGGGGGTGCAGGCTTGTTCCCCAAAGCGCTTCCCACACTCAGTGTCCCACGCTTGACGTCCTTCCCATCAGGTGGATGAAAATGGCGCCTTGTTTATTTGGCAAAATTCCCAAAATTCTAACAAGTATTTCTTTTCCTGAGCTGTCCTGCCAGCGTCGTTCTGGTTTTGGAGTAGTTGCTCACCTTCTCTTCTAGGCCTGAGCATAGTCTCAATGTAAGGAAAACACACTTTTCATCTCACACGCTGCAGGTATTTTCCATCTCCACCTTTGTCTTTTGATTTTATTTGTGGCATTTTTGTTGCGCTGAGCTGTCATTTTCGTCAGGGTTTCTGTCATCTTAGCTGTGATTTTACCACACATCAGAAAATGTGTTCTTCCAGTAATGACTTCTCTCTCTATGTTGAGGCTGGCGGTCAACACTGAATGCGTTTTGCTGTACGCAGGGATGCAGGTCCCAGTTTACACTCAGAGGCACCCAGGGGGTGCCTGGCGCCTCCCAGCAACACCGGCTGTGTTTTGGAGTCAAAGGCTCAGAGGCGGCCAGACGTCGGCTTTCTCTTCCGGGCCTGCGTCAGGGCAACACCTGCACACGGGGGGGACGTGCACGGACTGTGTCCCCGAAATTCATGTGCAGAAACTGATCCCCAAGATGATGGTATTTGGAGGTGGGGCCTCTGAGAGGTCATGAGGTCATGAGAGTGGGCCCCCACAAATGAGATCAGTGCCCTATGAAAGGGACCTGGGGGCCAATTGGCTCTTCCCAACCTATGGCCCTGGATCTCAGATGCCCAACCTCCCACACTGAGAGCGACACTTGTCTATTGGTATGTGCTGGGTCCGTCTGTATTGGTTACAGCCACAGAGCAGACAGATGGTGGCTAGATGTTTAGCTGCGGTGGTTTCCACACCAGCACAGGCGTAACCCAACATGCCAACGAGCACCTGCCACTGCTAAGGCGTACCCCGACATGCCGATGAGCACTTGCCACTGCTAAGGCATACCCCGACATGCCGACGAGCACCTGCCACAGCTCAGGTGTACCCCAACATGCCAACGAGCACCTGCCACAGCTCAGGTGTACCCCGACATGCCGATGAGCACCTGCCATGGCAAATGGCCCTGATGCAGAGATGGAGCCAGGCTTTTACCTGGGAAGGATCATAAGCTCCTGGAAGGCAACCAGAACCGCATGGCAACCCAGCAGCACTGCACATGCACCCAGACGCGGAGGCTTCCCAGAGACGGTCAGAGGGGAGGGCACCTCCGGCCTGGCCAGCCGCCCACCACCTACCTGCTTGCTCGGAGGTGCCGAGTCACCGAGCCTTTTCTTTTCACATTGTTGTATTAAAATACAGAAATGTTTTAAAAAGTTTTAAAATGTCTAAAAAATGTTTAAAAAGGTCTTAAAATGTTTGAGTTAACTTTCTTGAAAGTTAAAGTGTGATATTAAGGACACATTCCTCACTGCCCTGAAGCATGTGTACTCCATAGGTAAGGATTTGAACTTCAGTTACTGACTCAGAGTGACTTGCTAAGATAACCATTTGTGTGAGTGAGGTACTCTCCCCAGATAACCACATGTAGCCCCTCGCCCTGTTTGCGATTAACATGTGTGCATTGACGTAATTCATTGATAGCCACCTGAACTACTGCGGGTGTGAACAGGCTTTAAAAATGGGTCCTGACCAGCCAACAGTGCTCGCCTGTCGAGACAGCCACAAAAGCACGTCCTTTTGTCAGTCCAGCAAGCGACACCACTCCACGTACTCTCTCTGCCAGACAACAGAAGAATGGCTAGTACCTCCTCATTGAGACGCTACCATGCTCTTGGGTGAGTAACACCAGCCCCTGCCTCCGGACCGGACCAGCCCAGCTGCCGGACCCCAGCGGACAGCACCACCGGGATCCCACCAAGCCTGTACCCGCAGCATCAGAAACTTTTGTGAGTAATAAAGTGCTGTGTGATTTGCAACTGCATGTGTTTCAAGTGGTGTAATTCCTCCGGCAGTTAGTTGAATCATTTTGCATATGCTTAAAACTGAAATTTAAGCTTCTGGTCTTTTGGGTCCTAGGCCTGCCCTTGGTCCTGCTTGCGTAGAGTAGCCTCTTTGCTAGCAAATACTTGAATGTCCCAACACCTGCAACGGTTAAAGTTTATCTCAAGGGCCGCCTCAGATAAACACCCCAGATCCTTTCCCGGGATCTCCTTGGGACACACATCTACACCGTGAGACAGTGTCAGCCCAGCGGCAGCGGCAGCCCTACTGCTCCCTGAGGCACCTGGGATTGCTCTTCCCACCTTGAGCAGAAAGTGGCGTTTCGAGGTTAAATTTTTCATTAGAACTTTAGAAAAATGAGGGGAGACAAGTACCTTGTTTTGGTAAGCAGCCACAGAAGGCTCTCTCTCAGCGTGAAGAGGCCCCACAAGGAGCATCACCAAAGCCACCGGGGGCCGAGGGCAAACCCGGGAAATGGCAGGCAGCCTCCGGCCAGACAGCTCTCCTGGGTGGTTCCTGAGTCAGGGAGGGGCTGGGTGAGGGGAGAGCAGGAGGGCAAGGAGTGACCCCCAAACCTGAGGTTCTGCTTGAACTTGGTGCCCAGTTCTCACCCTCTGGCTCCTGCCAGTCATGGAGAGATCGAGTCAGGCTCACAGACCGCAGAGGCGAGGTCTCCTCCAGCACACGCAGACCCCGAAGGACGGCCCCCCCCCCCATCCTGGCTGGCATCTGCGAGTCAAGCCTCACCACCACTCCATGGCCGTCGCTCGGACGCAGGAGAAAGCCCAGCACAGCTGGTGGGACACACAGCCAGATGCCGCGCTGGCCTGGCCAGGAGCAGCACCAGCAGCAGCCCTAGCGGCACATCTTGGAGGGAAAGCCGAGCGCGCAGTGGCCCCAAACGGTGCTAGAGCCTTCCAATGGCATGGTTACTGTGAAGCCCTCATTAAACTTAACATTAATTTTTAATTAGAGGAGGACATTGAGGTTCCGGCTGCCTGGGCAGGTTGTGGACGTTTTCTGAGTAATGAAAATCCAGGCTTCGTTTCCAAGGACTTGGATCTGAGTGCTGCCCAATGGACAGGATGGGCCAGGGCTGTCCTGAGAGGGGCCAGCTTCGGGAACTGGGAACTTCCTGTGTCCAGCAAGAGCCGAGTTCTGCCCTGGCCTCGGGCCCATCTGGGGAGGGGGGTGGCCCTGCGGTTTCTGAAGGAGCCCAGCACCGTCGGGCTGACTGCTCGAGCCTCTGCTGCTACATTCGCATCGTGATGAAACGGAGTGAAAACGCCCCGGAGGAGGGTGCGTGGGGAGGCCGGCGGGAGGTGTGGGCGGAAATGCTGTTGTGCGGATCAGTGAGCGGGCCTTCCTGCGGGGAGGGGCAGGCAGCTGATGGACAGTGTCTCAGCATCTGAACCCTGGAAAGACCCCTGTAGTAGCCGGGGCCTCTGGGCTGAAGTGGGTGCGGGGCGGGTGTGTGGCCTCGGCTGGCCTAGGGGAGACTGAGGACACTGAGTGATGCCCCTCTGGGGACATCGGCCTCCGAGTATGTCCTCCCTCCCTTCCATCCTCTCAGTCCTGCCTAGAGGGCAGTGGGGATGGTTTGGGAGTGAGGCCGTGCCACCCAGGGTGCAGGATGGGGGCGCTCTGTCCACCCATGTCCATGCCAGGTGCACTGTTTGTTTTTGCCACATCAAACGTTGGGTCCTTAAGGACATGCCTGCTGAGTTTCCTCCCAGCACGGCCAGGCCCTGTGGGCAGCAGGATGTGTTGACAGGGAGACAGACAGACAAAGGGCCTCCGTCCCTGAAGAGCTCGTGTCCACCCAGTTTCCGCCTCTTCCCTCTCAGAGGGATGCTCTCCTTCGTCTGGGCCCTGGGATTCCCCCTGGGTTTCCTCCTGGGTTTTCTTTAACATAAACAAAGAAGCTGTCGCTCTTTCTGTGGGGCTTTGGGGCCAGTCAGCCTGGAGTCCACGAACGGCAGTGTGGAGGGCCAGCGCTCGGCGACCCCACGCTGACGGGGACTGTCCACCAGGGGCCCACAGCCTGCCCCATGTCTTACTGGGAAGACTGACAAGTTAACCCAACCTCGAATCCCAGAGGAGTGTGCGCACAACGCTCTGCAGGGCCTCTGCCACCACCCATGAATAGGGGGGTGCTGCACAGGTGTCAGCAAATGGGCCCTAGCCTCAGCTCTGCCCAGCTCCCAGAATCCTTCCTGGCAGGAAGTCTTGAGCCAGGTGGCCACACAGAGCACCTAGTGCGGGTCACCCACAGCACCTACTGAGGGTCACCCACAGCACCTACTGAGGGTCACCCACAGCACCTAGTGTGTGTCACCCACAGCACCTAGTGTGCGTCACCCACAGCACCTAGTGAGGGTCACCCACAGCACCTAGTGTGCGTCACCCACAGCACCTAGTGTGCGTCACCCACAGCACCTAGTGAGGGTCACCCACAGCACCTAGTGAGGGTCACCCACAGCACCTAGTGTGCGTCACCCACAGCACCTAGTGAGGGTCACCCACAGCACCTGGTGAGGGTCACCCACAGCACCTAGTGTGCGTCACCCACAGCACGTAGTGAGGGTCACCCACAGCACCTAGTGTGCGTCACCCACAGCACCTAGTGTGCGCCACCCACAGCACCTAGTGTTTGTCACCCACAATACCTAATGTGTGTCACCCACAGCACCTAGTGAGGGTCACCCACAGCACCTAGTGTGCGTCACCCACAGCACCTAGGGAGGGTCACCCACAGCACCTAGTGAGGGTCACCCACAGCACCTAGTGAGGGTTACCCACAGCACGTAGTGTGCGTCACCCACAGCACCTAGGGAGGGTCACCCACAGCACCTAGGGAGGGTCACCCACAGCACCTAGTGAGGGTCACCCACAGCACCTAGTGTGCGTCACCCACAGCACCTAGGGAGGGTCACCCACAGCACCTAGTGAGGGTCACCCACAGCACCTAGTGAGGGTTACCCACAGCACGTAGTGTGCGTCACCCACAGCACCTAGGGAGGGTCACCCACAGCACCTAGGGAGGGTCACCCACAGCACCTAGTGAGGGTCACCCACAGCACCTAGGGAGGGTCACCCACAGCACCTAGTGTGCGTCACCCACAGCACCTAGGGAGGGTCACCCACAGCACCTAGTGAGGGTCACCCACAGCACCTAGGGAGGGTCACCCACAGCACCTAGTGAGGGTCACCCACAGCACCTAGTGAGGGTCACCCACAGCACCTAGTGTGCGTCACCCACAGCACCTAGGGAGGGTCACCCACAGCACCTAGTGAGGGTCACCCACAGCACCTAGGGAGGGTCACCCACAGCACCTAGGGAGGGTCACCCACAGCACCTAGTGTGCGTCACCCACAGCACTTAGTGAGGGTCACCCACAGCACCTAGTGAGGGTCACCCATAGCACCTAATGTGCGTCACCCGGAGCACCAAGTGTAGCTCCTGGACAGATGGCTTTCCCTTCAGGTCTGGGCTGGCTGGGGGAGCCAGAGGCGCTTAGGCACACCAGGAAGGCACTGGGTTTTGCAAACACTGAGACACTCCTTCCCTCAAGGCCCGAAACACCCCGCCCCCCTCCTGCTCTGCACCCCAGGCCCACTGCTCAGCACCGATGGGGCCAGGTCTGACCCCTTTGTCAGGCCAAACATGGCTGCAAGCTCAGGGGTGCCATTCGCAAGTGCTCCCTCTTGGGGCTCATGGAGTTCCCTGCGCCGCCCTTCCCCAGGCTCCTGCTTTCTCTTACCGCTGGGGTGACGGCTCTGGAAGGAAGCTCTTGGCAAGACACTCACCATGGTTTCCATGTGAATCTGCGTCAGCCTCTGTAGTGACTCCTGGGAACCTCAGTGAGAAGGTCAGATACTTAGACCAATTGTCAATGTTCTGTTGTTTGGTCAGAGAGCCACAGGGCTGGCCACGGGGGCTGAGGCGCCCACAGAGGAGGCCTCCACGGCGGAGGCCCCCCCAGGGCAGGCCTCCCATGAGGAGGTGCCCTCGAGGAGACACCGGGGCCCATGTCCTCAGGGGAACCTGTGGGGCGCGGCTACAGTGTTTGGACAGGTTCAAGCCTCGGACTGATGAGAGGGCACAGTCCTCTTTTGGCCACGTGCAAGTCCCAGCTTGGAGGGCAGAGCCCTCCCAGCACAATTACAGCCAACAGCTACAGTTGTGAGCTTGAACCTATGGTCCGAACATGTGGCCCCACGTGCCTGAGTGATGTGGGCTTGATAGAGTTCAGGTGCATGTAATTGAGTAGGATCGAAACCCACGGGAATGTTGTAAACATCTTGACCACGCCCTGACTTTGCCCCGTGGCATCTGCTATAAAAGAAAGACATGGCTTGTGGTCCGTGGTGCTCTCTCCATCAGAGAGGGCAGCGTCCCACCCAGACCCAGCTCTATTCTCGTCTGCCTTTTCTAATCCTTCACCGCCCCTACTCGGGTTCACCCGTGGCCGTGCTGGCAGGGCACAGAACCGAGCTGTGGAGGAAGGAGGGTGGCAGAGGCGGGTGTGAGCCTGATCGCCGAGGGCGGCAGCAGGGAACCTACCATCGATCCCCGTCTGTACATGAACTTCCAAGTCTTCAAGAGCCCATGAGTCTCAATGGTGGCCCTGGAGGTGGTGAGCTGAGAAGGACGCATGCAGCCCAGGAAGGAACGGGGCCGCTGGAGCCTCGGCTGCAGAGGAAAGCAGGCCCCCCGGGGGCCCTGGTCCCTCGGAACCCATGGGAAACTGTCCCTGCGGACTGACAGCAGGAGGAAAACCCTCAGGGTGCGGGCCGCTCGGAGGCGGCAGGGCCCTGGTGGATTTGGGGCAGCGTGCCGCCAGGGTCTCCAGCTTTCCTTGCCGCCACTGTCCTGCGTACCAGCTCTCCCTTGCTGGAGTCCCTGGCTGCCAGGACTGCCATCCGGGGGACACCTGCTGCCGTTCACGGTGTCGTCCTGCCACACAGGCCCACCCTGCAGGCTGACCTCGTCCACCCAGGCCCCCTCCGAGCTCCCATGTTTACGCCCGAACAATGCCTGGCCTAGAAACAGCCAGAGACTTCACTGAAGTTTTGTTACCTTCTGTGATAAAAGGCAAATAAATGTTCTGTCATTTTAGAAGATGAATCCAAGTTGATGAGCCTAGCAACATGGGCAAGCCATGCAGTGGGGAGTCGCCCTGACCCGTGCTGGGCTGGCTTAGTGCCCGGTGCGCTAAAGTATTAGGCACACAAATAAGCTCGGAACTATGTAGGGAAGCCACGCTGTGCAGAATGGACTCTCTCAGCTCCGTGTTTTTAGGGACTCCTGAGAGGGACGCTCGCAGAACCGCAGACCAAATTGCCTGGTGACTCGAAGGGAACTCACAGCCCCCGAGCAGACAGATGTGCCTCCGCGCTGGGCTGCGCCCTTGGCGGGTGTCCTCCTCCGGGTGGCGGGGGGCGTTGTTTCCTGTTCCCTCTGCTTTCTGAGGGAAGACGGCCTGTCACCAACCCCCTGGAGGAGAGCAGACCCACTGGTGCAAGGTGACCAGGACTCACGACTGGAGGGCCTGAGGGTGAGGCAGGGCAGGGATAATGGGCTAAATACAGAAACCTCACTCACGACTTCAAGTCTACATCCCAGCACACGGCTGTGTGACCCGAAATGCACTTGAAATTTTAGCAAAAAGTCACCTCCTCGGCAGGAGTTGGGAGCCTTGCAGGCCCCTGGACCCCACATAGCTCCCTCCCTGGGCACCTCTCTGGCTGCACCCCTACCTGGCACCTCCCAGAAGGATGACTGCAACCACCTGCACCCCAAGGGCTCCGACCTTCCCTCAGAACCGAGCACACACTGGAGCCGCCGGAGGTGCCACTCACAGCAAGCCCTGACGCTGTCCTGTGGGCGGGGCGGGGCGGGCCTGGTGGCAGGCTGCCACTAGCACCTCTGAGCAGTGTCAGGGCCCGGAGCCCAAGCACTTACCTCCCAGGAAAAATGAATCAAACAAGAGAACAGGGTGTGGAGCCACAGTGTACAAACCTGAGACTTAGTGGGCACAAACACAGGAGGTGCAAAGGGAGAGGGACGAATGTAATTCTAATTTAAAGCAGAATCTGAAAGTGAAACACCTACAACTCATGTCCACCTTTAAATAGCCCAGACCAGTCTCTGCGCAGGTTACAGGGAGAAAAGAGCAGGGGTGACCTGCGGGCTCCAGGCACCTGCACGCCCCTCTCCTGTCTGGAAGCGACTGTCCGCGAGCATTACGGATGCGGGGGGAGCCGAGTCCAGTGCTGCCTAACAGAGACCGACTGAGCGTCCCCTGTGGGCCAGGCTCTGCAGCAGTGCTCGGGCTCGAGGACCCCCAGGCAGGGGAAGGCCTGCGCCCTGATGAAGTCCCGTCTCACGCATGACTAAGAGAGCAGCTCATGGAGACACATGTTCATGGTGGACTGTTTACAATCTGGTAGTAGCCCAGCCGGTATGGCTAAGTGGCTGAGCATGGACCTATGAACCAGGAGGTCATAATTCAATTCCCAGTCAGGGCACATGCCTGGGTTGCAGGCTCGATCCCCAGTGTGGGCTGTGCAGGAGGCAGCCGATCAATGATGCTCTCTCATCTTGATGTTTCTCTCTCTCTCCCCCTCTCCCTTCCTCTCTGAAATCAATAAAAATAAATAAATAAATAAATAAATAACCTATGGTAGCAAATGGGTAATATTTTAAGGCTTGTCTAAAAATAAGCAGAAATATTCTCAGGAAAGAGTGTACTGGGCATGACTGTATTTCCTTTGAAGTTCAGGACACACTACAAATTTTTCCATTCAAAAATAGTAATTTATTTACTGGGAATATAACTGTGACATCCTGTAAAATGAATTAATTATGTACAGAATACATGTGTTCTACTGCACACTACACACGCACATGGGTGACAGGCCCCTCTTGGACTGGCCCTTCACATCTGGGTCCCCATGTGCTGTCCCCCGACAATGCCAGCTGCTCACCCCCTAAAGCGCTTTCTGCAGAAGCAGCCGCAGTCTCCTCTGCTCGTCCGCCACGGGGGTCGCCCACTTCTGCTTCAAAAACTGGACATCCATGTGGCCAGAGGCTCTGGCCAGCACCAGGGCCAGGAAGCCACCGCTGGTCCTCTCTGGCTCGCCCACGACCGCCATGGCCACCAGCCTGGAAAAGAGGCTGCATGACTGCGAGGCTCCTGGGGCGGGAACGAGAGCCTAACCACCGCCATGCGTCAGAACGAACGTCAGAACAGAAGCCAGCACAGGGACGCCTCTAAAACCCATTTTGAAAACTCACTCCTGAACGAGAGGCTTGCTGCACAACCGCTGGTCACCGTCACTGTGAAGCATGAAGGACTTGCTCCCCGGACAGGCAAACCCACAACCCTGGGCTGCAGGCAGCCCTGCCCTGAGACCAGACCGGCGGCGAGAAGCCTGCGGCCACCCCAGCAGCCCCATGCGCCCGCGTCCTTCCCATCCCCATCTGTCCAGGCCTCAGGGACAGTCTGGTCCTACTGCTGGGCCCCAGGTCGAGAGCCCCCGCATCACTGAGGGGCGGGGAAGGGAGAATTAAGCCCTCCTGAGCCCACAAAGGAACAAATCTTGAGAATTTCCACCTACTGAGTATGTTAAGACTGCTGCTTGGTTATTGCCACAAGCTGGGAACTCCAGGAACGATGCAGCAGGGAGAGGCCAGGGAGCCGGGAGAGCTCGAGGGCAGCACAGCAGCTCCCCCTGAACTCTGCGGAAACGCCACTCAGCACTACCAGGCCCGCTCACTACTATTTGTTCTTAATCCTCACCCAAGGTTATTTTTCCATTGATTTTTCTCCAGGGAGAGTGGGAGGAAGGGGAAAAGAGTGAAAGGGAAAGAGAAAAACATCGATGTGAGAAAGACATCAACTGGGTGCCTCCCGCATGTGCCCTGGGAGTGAGCCTGAAACCCAAGTACCTGCTCTTAACCAGGAATCGAACCCAAGACCCTCTGGTGCTCAGGCCACCGCTCCAACCACTGAAAACACTGGCCAGGGTTGTCAGAGCCAATTTAATGTGCTTTGAAAAAACATTAAAATAAAATGTGCTTCAGATCTGTGAGCCGAACAGAATCCAGGCAAAGAGAGCAGAAAACAAAGCAGCGTCGGGTTTGATCCTGGCCGCCCAGGCTAGTGCACAGCGTTTATAATAACCTGAACTTAACTCTAAAAGGGGCAAATGCTTCCTTCTTTCTAAACTCCTGCCCTTAAAACGCTAGAGCAGCGGTTCTCAACCTGTGGGTCGCGACCCCTTTGGCGGTCGAACGACCCTTTCACAGGGGTCGCCTAAGACCATCCTGCATATCAGATATTTACATGACGATTCATAACAGTAGCAACATTACGTTATGAAGTAGCAACGAAAATAATGTTATGGTTGGGTCACAACATGAGGAACTGTATTTAAAGGGCCAGAAGGTTGAGAACCACTGCTCTAGAGACAAATAATTGGGCACTTTCTTTGAATATTATCACTTCTTTAACTTAAACACTGCTTGCTGCTAACCTCTGAGGCAGGCGGTGTCTGGGAGAATGTTCTAGATCACGTCTGCCTTTTCTCCACTCCCTCGGTCTGCGCTGCTCCCTGCTGGCAGCCTCAGCCCAGCTGACTGACTGACCACCAGCCATGTAGGGGGGGGGGGGTTCGGGTTCGGGTCAGGCACAGTCGGCCCTAAGACCCCATGTCTCGAGTCTCTTCCAGACCTGCCTCCTGCCCATCCAAAGCCCTGCCTCCCTCTGGCGCACACCTGGCCCGTGCCTCCTCGTTTCTCCCCACCCCCTGTGGAACCTCATTTATTTTGTGTTTCTCACCCATCTGGCCCCACAAGGATGTGAGCCCACTGACTGGTCCACCACATACCCTGGTGCCAGGCGAGCAGCAGGTGCTCAATAAATATTTGTTTTATTAAGTAACTGACAAGCCTTTTGAAATAAATGACATGCATATTATGTGTTTAGAAGTGAATCGCAGTCTGGATTTTGATGATGTATTTTTTTAAATAATTAGAATAATGTATATACCTAGTACTTTTCACATCTTATCAGTGTGTCCCTCACACCCAGCAAGCAATTCTGTCTCAATCACTCTCCAACTGGGTGGTCCCTGCCCACCCCAGGCACCTAGAGCCATCGCCGTTAGGCAGTGACTAATGAGAAATACAAAATCTCAGGGAAACAGCGAGCAGACAAGTGGGTCAGGAAAGAAGCCTTCACAGAGGCTTTAGAAGTAGTTCTAGTTTCCATGAATAAACAAGACAGGGATTGCTGGAGGCCTACCATGATCATCTCCATGTCACCGGGTCCACCAGAGGCCACACGCTGGTGTGACTGCGCCCCCCTGTGGGGCGGAGGAATGCGTCCACGTGACAGGGTGTCAGTGACTGACTCCCAGTCATGGACTGCAGGACACTAGATGGAGGGCTGCAGATGGTACATACGGAACCCTGAGAACATGACTAAGGAGCTCACACGTTTCTTCTTTTCTTTACTGAAGAGCAATGATGGGGAAATGGTGCCGTGTGAATTCTTTAATCCATAGACTACTCTGGACTAAATTGAAATCAACATACCTTAAAGTGGTTTGTAAATTATCACTTAAATTGATACTACAGAAGCATTCCTTAAACAACAGAACACATGCTAACGTCACTACCGGGAAGCAATGCAGGGAGGGCTGGCGGCCAGCACGGTCCCTCAACCTACCTGTCTGGAGAGACGGGCTGCTTGGCTACGGGACCCAGGTCGCTCTTCAGGAGGTCCCAGATGTAGATGCAGGAAGTGTCGTCCTGGACGAAAAACACCGCTGGCCGGGTCGGGGACCACTGCAGGCCGGTGACGGCGTGGCCCGCGGTGCCGAGGCCCCACTGCAGCACCGGCCGCTCGGACGCCAGCTGGTGGAGCCTGATGCTCCCGTCGCAGCAGCCGGCCTGCGGGCAGGAAACCAGGTCACGGCTGCTTCCCTTTCAGCCAACCTCACAGTGGGAAACACTTCCAGAGCATCAACATTTTTCAGTTCGTGCAGCAAAAATATCTTTTTGTTTTGGAAACATAGAATTCTAACATTAAATCTGTCCTAACAAACGACAAAGATAAGAATTTACCTGGGAGGTTCTGGGACATTTTGTACTCCTTTCCCTTCCCAAAGTGGCCAATGGGCAATGAATTCCGTGAATGTACAAGTAGGTGTTTATTTTTAGCAAAGTTGGATCTCAGTGATTCAAACACAGGGCATTAAGATTGGCTCCATGAAAACTGGTAAGGCATCTTTAAAAAGATACACACACATTTGCACCAATAATATAGTGACACATCCCCTTGGGTTGAAATTTCCATAAAATAAAACGTGGCCGGTTTAGTGAGACCAACATTTACCTAAAAAGAGAAGCGTGTACTCTATATACTGAGTCAGTCCATACACAAGGCAGAGGTGCAGACGGCACCACGCGAGGCTCAGGGCACTCACGGGCCTGAGCCGCGTGGCCTGCGGTCGGTGTGTCCTGCACAGCGAGCACTTCTCGCTGCCCGGATCTTGGTTTCCATGTGTTTTTTCCTAACAGGAGCCGGGACTCCCTGGAGAAAGGGCTGACTCCAGGAATTTACTGCACCAAAGAGCAAACAAGGGCTCCCAGAATGATCCCAGAGAGCAAAGGACCAGTTCCAAGGACCCCCAGGGATGCTCTGAACAGAACAGGGGCAGCAAATGGCTGTAAGCCACTGAGGAGAGTAAGGAGCCATGTGCCCACACCTACATTACACATACATGCCTCCATACATACCAATAAACATGCCTGCCTACATGTACACCTAACATACATATTTACGTACTCCTACATAGTAGAAAAGACAGATAGCAAACTAGTAAACACGGAATTAACTACAGGATGCAAAGCCACCGTCGGAAATCACCAACATCAGATGCCAGCGAGGATCATGAATGGATGCAGGTAAGAATGTGAGCACATAGATGCGGAAGTGAGGGTGCAGGTGAGGACGGAGGCAGGTGAGGACCTGAGGCTGCAGGATAGGATGGGTGCAGGTGGGGCGGGTGCAGGTGAGGAGGGTGCAGGTGAGGAGGCTGCAGGATAGGATGGGTGCAGGTGGCGAGGCTGCAGGATAGGATGGGTGCAGATGAGGAGGGCGCAGGTGGGGAGGGTGCAGATGAGGAGGGCGCAGGTGGGGAGGGCGCAGGTGAGGAGGGTGCAGGTGGGGAGGGCGCAGGTGGGGAGGGTGTAGGTGGGGAGGGCGCAGGTGAGGAGGGCACGGGTGGGGAGGGAGGGTGCAGGTGGGGAGGGCACAGGTGAGGAGGGCGCAGGTGGGGAGGGTGCAGATGAGGAGGGCACAGGTGGGGAGGGCACAGGTGAGGAGGGCGCAGGTGGGGAGGGTGCAGATGAGGAGGGCGCAGGTGGGGAGCACCCCCCAGGGATGCTCTGAACAGAACAGGGGCACTGTTCAGGTTGTGAGAGACTGAGGAGACGCAATAGCAGCGGAGACGCGTGACGTGACCGGGGAGGTTACTGTAGCCACTCCCACTGGTCAGGGGGGCGCTGCACTGGCTTCCTGCTGATGCGGCTCTGTCACCAGAGCAGCCATCACTCAGCCACTTAGGGTGGGAGTCCCGCCTGCACCTCTGGGAGGACTTCAGGACTAAGTGCACCCGCAGGAGAGGGCCGAGTCCGGAGGCAAGGGTGTGCCTGTGGGGCACCCACAGGCTGGGCAGGCAGGGACCCCCTGCTCCTCCTGGGAGTCCCCGGTAACACGAAACTAGGTCAGAACGCCAGTGTCAAGAGGTCTAAGTAGCCATGTGGTGACCTGCACAGCTGGGAGGGGCTTTCAGGAAACCTCGCGGTGACACGTGCGGACGCCCGCCGCCTGCGGGGACTGAGGCGCAGTAAACAGTTGATGCTAAAAGCCGATCTGTCCCTGCAAGGGCTTTGCTGCCCCAATGGAACCGGTGCCTTAAACACAGACTCCTCACCAAGAACGCCGGCTCTCCAAAGGGCGAGAAGTCCACCGCGGTCACCTTCACCGGCCTCTCGCCATGCTGCTGGGGTTTGAAGAATCTGGGAAATACTCTCAGGTCCTGTCTGGAGCCATGGCCTACAAAACCCTGATGATAAACATACAACAGTGACGAAAGCCAAGGGCAGGACAAGGCTGGGTAAAGCTAGTCTTCTTGAAACAGCTTAAGCAACATTGTAAAGCAGTGAATTCATCTTTAGTGACGACATTGATCAAGCAACTCTAGGAAAGAAGAAGGGTTCCAGAATGAAGTTTAGAATATTCCTCACCATGTTGGTGCCGACAATAAAGTGATTAGGATCTGAAGGCAAAAATTTAACATTCAGTGTTTGTGCAGCTCCCCAGCGTCCGTTGCCTTTGTGGGAAAGGCTGGAAGAAACAGCAGAGGTGAGCGGACGGGCTGGAACCACGGGCCATGACGGCGCAGCACACGCATCACACATGTCCTGTGACTGCTTCCCATGTTCTGTGCTCTGGACAGTTTCCTCAGATACGTCTCACATGCCATGTTACTCCACATTCCCCTCCTTTACTCTCACGGGTCAGTCTCGCTTCTAGAACTCTCTTAGATTGTGCTGCTATCTCCGCCTGTGAACCCGCGGGCCGTGCAGCAGGGTCTGTGACCTTTCCTGCGGCTGCACTGATCAGGGCTGCGATGCTGGCATCTCAGCTGCGGACTCTGAGCTTGGGGCTTCAAGTCTCCTCCTCCTCCACCTCCTGGGCTGGGGCGGGCTTTCTGGGTTTCTCTCTCCTGAAGGGACAAGGACCCCAGTGCTGTGCGGGGTCCAGCCCCACGTTCCAGCCTCGGGCAAGCCCGCAGCACACAGCCCGGCATGGGTGGAGCCACAGCAGCAGCGGGGCCCAGGGGCCCAGCCTCATCCTACACACACACACACAGAGACACATAGACACACACGTGCGCGCACACACACACACAGACACACAAACACACGTGTGCACATGCACACACAGACACACACAGAGACACACAGACACACACGTGCGCGCGCGCACACACAGAGACACACAGACGCGCGCACACACACACAGACACACAGACACACACGTGCGTGCGCACACACAGACACACACGTGCGCGCGCACCCACACACAGAGACACACACAGACACACGCGCGTGCACACACACACACAGACACAAAGAGACACACACAGACACGCACGCGCGCACACACAGAGACACATGCGCACACACACACAGGCGCACACAGACACACACAGACACACACGCACGCGTGCGCGTGCGCACAAACACACACACACACACACACACACACACACAGACGGGCTGCCCCTGGCTCCAAGCTCCACCCTGGACCTGGCACCAACAGGCGTTCCTCTCATTTAAAGACTTGTGTGCATAGTTATAACAGCAGAAACCGCTCTGCCTGCGCACGCCAGAAGCAGGAATCTGGCCACGGTCTCTCTCACCCACACTCAGGACTGCAACTGTCAAACGCAGACAGAGCTGAGCCTGCCCCTGCCCCCCGCCCGCCGGGCTGCCCAGATCCTGCCTCAGATCCACGCCTCCTCATCTGGGTGGGACCTGGACCCCGAGCCAGGCACTGGAGAGGGCAGGGCCTCCCTCTCACCATTCCTACGACCTTAGCTGAAAGGCACCCTCATCCCCATGACAGCTGCCCGGCCCTGACCCTGACCTTCCACACCGATCCCTGCAACAGCCCAGGCGTCTCCGCTCCAGTCCCCGCCTCTGCTGCACACTTTCCCTCTAAGCCCCGAACGGCTCCCTATCGCCATCAGGAATGGAGGACCGTGGAAACCCTCACGCAGCAAACACTGACTCATCCTTCTCTGGACGGCAAGCCTCCAGTCCCTGCCCTCACTGTGTCATGGCCTCATGCCCTGGCTCCACGTCCTGCTCCTGCTGATCAGACACTCCTGGTCCGCCTCCCACCTCAGGGTCACCTCTCCAAGAAGTCACCAGTCACCCCTACCATCACTCTGAGCTCCCACAAGCATGTGCATGTCCCATAGAGCGAGTCACGCATGTGCCATACCCATGGTGGACGAGGAGACATGCCGTCACCCAGGGTCACTCCCTCCTCAGACTCCCGAGTTCAGTGATGGGTGGGAGAGAGGGCACAGGACCTGGCAAGGACGCTCGGGAGCTCCCGGGCCAGGGCCGTCTGCATCTGCGTGACAGTCACCTGCCCCTCGCGGCCAGGTCTGTGCTTCTCCCCTTTGTAGGCACGGGTCCCGGGGGACCACCATGAACACCCCTCTCACTGAGCGCGATTCCCCTGACACAGGGAGCTCACCTCCGTAACCACAGGGACTACGTGTCTGCGTCCTTACAAGAGCCCTGGGTCCCACCAGCCTAGGGGCCACCCTGGGCACGAAGGACTGGGGTCTGCGACCACCGGTCCTGTTTAACTTCATGGTTGTATTAACACTGAGTGAAAAATAGTCACATCGCACCGATTTGTAAGATGGACCATATTTTGATCAAAGAAAAGCAGTTGGCTCTCCATTTGCGATGTGCCTTTACACTGACTCATGAATGACCAGGCATTCGGCCATCATCTCTGCCGCCTCCCCATGTGGGACACGGGCCTGTGCTGAGGGGCTGCGTCCCGGGGGCACTTACCTGTCGCTCAGCCGAGTCACCGAGCTGTGCACCAGCTTTATCCTCCCTCCGGGGATGAGCCCTAAAAGCGGGGAGACTGGGATAGATGTGCCTCTGCGGACAAGCGGCCGGTCCCTGGAATCACGCTTCACTGCTCCACACCTGCGTCAGGGGCAGACCGGGAGGCAGGAGGCCCGGGGGCAGGTGCGGTTCCTGAAAGCCCTCAGTGCTCAGCCAAGCAATAGGGTCTGCAGCCAGAGCCTTGGGAAGGGCTGTGAGTCACGGTCAGGAAGCCTTTGCCTCTCAGACCTGATCCGGCAGCACACTGAGCGGAAGACACACGAATGGAAACCAGCATACCCCGCGCCCTCGCAGCAGCACAGGCCGGGCGCCCCCCTCCGTGCCCCTGCCTCCTCCCAACGACTCGCACACTGCCCTTCCCTCAACGTCATCATGGCCACAACCTGCCCCTCAGCCAAGCGGTGGCTTTGCTTCCTGTCTATTCCCAATACCATCTTCCCATTTGTCATTACTGCATCTTGAAACCCAAATTCTGGGCAAGGCACTGTCCTCAGTGTGCCCATAAGTAAGCTCAACCCGCAGATGAAGCCAGGAGACTGCCAATGCTGCCGGCACAGGTGGGAAGCCAGCCAGGCCTGAACGCGCCCTTGGCAGCACCCTTCTGACATGAGCCCTGGGGGCCCTCAGCCCACACTCCCTATCCACTCACCTGTTTCCTGGCACCTGGGACGGGACAAGGTTGCTCAGAGAACGCTCATCAGTGAAGGACTGGCTCCCACCACAGTGGGTGCTCTCTGACCAGCCCCCAATCTAATGCACGAGCTAGAGCTTGGACCAGACACTGGTCCCTGATGTACAACATAGGGATTCAAGGGACACAGACATCAGGGAACTAACGCGCTCGGCCTTGCTGCCAGCACTCAGCCCGCACGCCCTTCCTCACTGCAGCTGAGTTGCTCACACAATGGCCGATGAGGTTGTAAGACACATGACCTTCATGTTCATCTTTCAGGTAGCCAACCACTTATTTTCCAAGTAGTTAATGCTATCTTTCATCTTTCATTTTTAGCAAACACTGACAGAAATTCATTTTTTTCATTTAATAGTTACCTAAATCACTTATCGAACCTGCAAGATCTGCCTTTGGTAATTCAACAACCACCTAAAAAAAGAATATTGAGATGAACATTAACACATTTTCTAATGAGGGAGCCATCTAAGCACAGCACAGGTCTAACAGACACCAGCTGAGTGGGTGCTAGAAGCGTAACTGCGCCAGGCAGAGCGGCCTCACTTCAGAATCATCCCTGGGAAGCTGCCTGCCCCTCCCGCCCTCGCCCCTCCCTTACATCCAGCCAGTGCCTCGGAGCATCGCACGTCCTTTACCCTCATCCCTGACAGCCCATCCCTGGTCCACGTGCGTCCGCCTCCACAGGACCCACAGCTCGTGGGACACTGCCCCGCCCTGCCTCCCCGTCACGTGACCCTGGCAGCCTTCTCCCCAGCAGCCACACACTCTGCTCCCAGAACCTGGGAGTGCAGGGGCGCAGTGCCCGCGTGCCCCACTCACCCACACGTTGAGAACCCCACTCTCATCCAAGGAAGCGATGTGGAACGACAAACCCGACATTTCTAACAGAGAGAGAGAAATGGCTCAGCGAGGAGTGCACAGGCCACGGCCTGAGTTCGGGGTTCTAGGGCGGTGCAGGGTCACGTACCTTCCTGAGCAGAAAAGGGCGAGAGGACAAAGCTCTGTTTCTTGTGGCCAGACGCCGCGACAGGCTCGATGGCTTGCAGGGGACTGCAGTGGTTCACAGGGGTGAGGACGCCATCTGGGGAGGCACAGGCGCCAGGGAGCGATAAGTTAGAGACACACTGCCATCGGGGAGGGGCAAACTCAGGTGCTTCTGAGACACATGCTCCCCACGGGACCACGCTGAGGTTCCCCAGGGCCACTGCCTTCCGCATGACCACGGAGCAGACCACAGCCCCCAGCCACCTGTGAGAGGAACAGCACATCCCGCCTGCGGGTGGAGGGCCCTGGGACTCCTTCCCGGGGTGTGTGGGTCTCAAGGACGGAAGGAGACCAGAGAGACAGCTCAGCTCCCAGGGCAGCCACCTGACGGGCAGGGCAGCCTGGAGCTGCTGCTTTGGGAGGGAGGGGCCACAGAGGCGGCCATGGAAGGGAGTCTGGGCAGACTCGCCCCAACCCTGTCAGACCCCCAACACCTGCGCTGACTACAGCCCCGGCCTACACAATGTCCAGGAGAAACAACCAAAGTCCACAAGGGCTCCTGTAAAAACAGTCAAAGCATTTCAGCCGATGAAAATTCTCCCCTGAAAACACGCAGGAAACAGAAAACGCAAACTCTACCCTGCATCTCACCTCCTCAAAGAGCACGTATGTAAAACAAACACACACACAGAAACACCTGGAATCAGAAACTCAGAACAGAAATTTTAACAAAACGAGCAAGAAATAAAGAGAGAGCTGGGGCTGAGCTCAGCAAACATGACGCATAAATGACAGGTCTGGAGCCGATGGGCAGGACGCAGGCGGCGCCGAGATGCGGCTCGGACTTCTCCTGAGGTCCATGGACCCCTCACTCCCCGGAGCCCACTGAAGCCTCGTAGGTTTGGGGACAGGACATGGTGGTGAACTCAGAGGTTAGCCAGTAACATGGGCAGCACATGTGAAAGGTGTCTATTCCAACAGCATCACACTGACGAGGATCCTATTTTCCGCCAAGGGCCGTTTGGATATTAATAACATCATCTGTGGGCCACACCAGATCGTCCACTTAAACATTAGCTGCTGTACTGGGTCAAACAGAATGCCTTGGCAGGGCCAGGCCAAATGATTCCACGGGCCTCATACGGCACATAGGCCGGAGGTTCCCCACCCCTGCTGTAGACTCACACATTCTCCCTCAAAGGGCAAAGATGGGTTGTTAGGAGACAAAAAAAAAAAAAAATACTTGCTCTTTTTATGTATAAAACACAGACACACATACAGTAAGATATGCCATGCATGTGTGGTGCTGACTTTCCTAGAGGGCTGATCAGGAAAAGGAGTGTGAGAGAATGAGAAGACAAGCCCTAGCGAGGAGGAAATACTTGTGAAGACACATCTGATGCAGGGCTGGTGTCCAAAATGCACAAAGAACCCTTACAACTCAGCCCTGAGAAAGCAATGAATCCATTTAAAACGTGTGAAAGACCGGAACAGACACATCTCAGACAGAAAGCACCTGAGGCGCGCCACACCCCGTGTCATCCGAGAGCCGCTGCGAGAACAGCGGGAGGCTGCCACACGCCTGTCAGTGGGCAAACACTGACGGCCGCCAGGGTGCCTGTGAGGAGGCCATGTGGTGTGAGCATGCGGAGCCCACATAACCGACAAAGCGCCTGGTGCTTCCTGGAGGGAACGACCGCTCAGCAGAGGGAGCTGAACTGGGAACTCACAAGAGCACAGGGGAGCCACAGAGACGCTACACGAGGAAAGAAGCCAGACGCGAGGGTGTATGCTCCACAGGGCCTCGCGCCTTCCATCTGGAGAGGCAGGACAGAGACAGAGAACGGACCAGTGATGGTGGGAAGGGGAAGGGCGTCAGGGTGGGGACAAGTGAGAGTGAGGACAATCGGGTGAGGTCCTGCGAGTGGATAGCCCTCATCTCTGAGCAGCAGCGGTGGAGGGGGAGACGGCATGGAACACGATGCCTGGGAAGCACTGGAAAGAGCCCAGACACAAGACTCTGCCAAGTGGTGGGGGGTGCTGCTGAGTGACTGGTTGGTTTTGATTGTAGCTGTGCTTGTTTGCCTGTGGTTATGGTTGGTTGTTTGTGGTTGGCTAGTTGTGGTTGTGTGGTTGTGTGGCTATGGTTAGTTATGGCTGGGTGGTTTGGTTATAGTTGATTGTGGCTGTAGCTGGTTAGCTGTGGTTGCTTGGTTGTGCCTGTATTGGTTGGTTGTGGTTGTGTGGTTGTGGCTGTGTTGGTTGGTTGTGCTTGTTTGATTGTGGCTGTGTTGGTTGGCTGTGGCTGTGGTTGTGTGGTTGTGGCTGTGTTGGTTGGTTGTGGTTGTATGGTTGTGTTGGTTGTTTGTAGCTGTGTTGGTTGATGGTGGTTGGTTGTGGTTGTGTGGTTGTGGCTGTGTTGGTTGATGGTGGTTGTTTGGGTGTGGCTGTGTTGGTTGGTTGTGGCTGTGTTGGTTGTGGTGGTTGTGTAGTTGTATTGGTTGGTTGTGGCTGTGTTGGTTGGTTGTGGTTGTGGCTGTGTTGGTTGGTTGTAGCTGTGTTGTTTGGTGGTGCTTGTGGTTGTGGCTGTGTTGGTTGGTTGTGGCTGTGTTGTTTGGTGGTGCTTGTGGTTGTGGTTGTGTTGGTTGTGGTTGTGTTGGTTGGTTGTGGCTGTGTTGGTTGGTTGTAGTTGTATGGTTGTGGCTGTGTTGGTTGGTTGGTTGTAGCTGTTTGGTTGTGGCTGTGCTGGCTGGCTGTGGTTGCTTGGTGTGCTCACAGTTATGGTTGCAGCTACAGCTGCCTGGCATGAAGTATTCTTGGGGTCCAACCAAGGATGCTGCAGGTCCTGTTGTTCCAGTTCCTCTCGTCCCCCCTGGTGGAGGTAACTAAGCCAGGAGCACACTTACCAACATGCCTTAAGCTAATTTAAAACTAGAAACGTCATTTCACTGAGGATTTGGAATCCACACATTAACAAGAAAGATGTTATAATCTGTTGGCCACAGGCTAACCGTGGCCTGGGGGCATTTTTGTTTTCTCTTTTGCTCATAGGTCAGACCCCATCCTGTGGGGTAACCGGAACCATAAATGCCAAGACATTTCAGACACTCCTGGAGTCTGTCACACTTGTCTAGAGACACCTAAAGGCAGGCGGGCCTCACTGACCAGTGGAAAACGTTGCTGTCCTGAATGTCCAAAAGCAATCACTCAGCTTCACATAATGATGCATCCGAGAGTCTTCTCTCAGGTCCCACACGATGACCGAGCCGTGCACAGTTCCAGCAAACAGCAGGAAGGCCTTGAAGGGGCTCAGGCAGCAACAGGTGACCTGGGAGGACAGAGAGCTCTGCTGCCACGGCGCCCGGGGCCTCCCCGAGAAGCTGCAGACATGAAGCAGATCTGGGGCGTGTCTGTGTCGGCTTTCTCAGTGTGCGCCAGGCCCCACTCAGCCCCATCAGCAAAGCCAGCTTCTGTCTCTCCATTTACAGCCTGCATCGCCAAAAGTTATCGTCAAGCCCCAAAACTGACATCAGTAAAAGTTATTGTTCTCTACTGTTTGGGTGGAATCAATGATTCTGAGGTCAAGGAGCATGTGAACAGGGTGACCTGCGTGGTCACCAGACCACGGCCTGTGAGCCAGGGGCCAGAAAATGCATGAGACTACAGACTCAATCTCAAGCATTAAGAAACCTCTACCATGTCCAGGACCCAGACAGCACAAGCAACAAGTCCACTCTGAACCAGAGCCGTGCCCAGGGGCTGTGTGTCCACTTGGCCTGGAGTCCTAACTGATACCCAATTCCCACAGTGTGTGCCAACCAGGCTTCACGCTGTGGGTTTCTTCTGAACTTAAAATTTTTAGAGTCAAAACAGACCCACTCATGTCCTGTCATAGCTGCACAGACAGAGCTGAGGGAGGCCGGGAGGAAAGAGAAAGGAGCTGACAAGTCCCACCCTCCTGCTCCCTGTGGCCCAGCAGGCGCCCACCTGCCCGCCCTGCTCCCAAGTGATACCTGCGACTCACACACCAGGACCTTCTGCGGCCCCGAGGGCTGCCAGATGTCCCACACGCAGAGCAGGTGCCTGCGGTCCAGCGGGGGCGCGCAGGCCTGGTCAGGAAGCCCGTGAATGGACACCACTTGCCTCCGCGCCGGAGAGGCATGCAAGCTGGACACGTGGCGATCTGGAGACAGAACACGGCAGTGCTGCAGCACGGGAGGGTCTGCCAGAACCCGGTCAGATAACACACAAATATGTCAGTGCATTTCAGCTTCACGAAGAAGCAGACATGGCCTTTCAAAGCTCCACATGCCTGAAATGCGGGTGGTCAACGGCCACAGCTCTACAAGAAAACTGTCAAAGCTGACATGTGGTTTTGCTAAAAAGTGATCCTTCAAACTCGGTACAACGCAGCCCGGAGCCAGGCCGCCTCAGTGGGCCCTGCAGTCCCCGAGGTGTCACACCGCCTAGCAGCTCTGTCAGGGGCCCTGCCCCACTTTGTTTTTCTCCCAAGAGCTTGCCCAGTTCAACCTACTGCACACATCAGTCATTTAGCAACTTCATAGTCTGATTCACAAGGATTTATGTCCACTGCTGACTCTTACCAGGGCCCGGGACACTGGACACACGTTGCACGCCAAGCGGCGCCCGAGCAGGGGTGGGTCCTGGCGCCGCCTCAGCAAACACGCAAACATACAAACACGCAAACACTCAAACACGCACACCCGCACGCGTCTCAGGAGCGCCTGTCCCGCCCGCACGCACGGGGCAGCGGAGCTACAGGCTGAGCTCCGCCCAGCTGCACCTCACGTCACACAGGCGGCCCGAGACCGCGACGTCAGCGTCACACGTGGTCCCACTTAGGCACCAGCAGGAGGCTCTTACGCTGGAGGAAGGGCAGGCTGGTGTTCAGCTGCCAGGCGCTGTCGCTGAGGGGCAGGGTGCTGTCCTGGGCCCCGGGGTCCCGGCTCGGGGCAGCTGCCACGCGGTCCTCTTCCAGCAAAACTGCAACCACCTTCCAAAGACAGTGAGTGCCCGAATCAACACGCTGCCTGCTCATCTCCCCCACATCTCACAGGAGCTGCCCCCCGCCAGGCACCAAGGAAGCGACAGGGTACAAGGACACTGTCCTGCGGGCACAGCAGGGGAACAACTCCTCGGGAAGCTAGGATCTCAGGGCACACGCCACTGTTTATGGCAGAGACTCTGCTAAAGTACCAGGACGAAGACACGTCACGCGCAGGCCCCAAGGTGTTCTCCCTGCGCTACGAGGACCCAGGAGGCGCAGTGAGCCAGTCACGGCTGCCGGCCCCCTCAGCCTCCCAGGACTCACACCCGGAGAGCCACCCTCAGCGTGTGGAAGCAGGACTCGCTGGAGGGGGACAGCGGGCAGGCCAGACTGAGCCCCGCACCAGCTGCTTTACGCCAGCGGAGACGCGGCGGGGCCAGGAACACAGACTCCCGACCTGAGGGCATTCGGAAGAGTAGGAATGTGGGTCCTTCTCTTTGGAGACTCAGGGGCTCGCGGGCCGTGTGGGCACTGCCCTTGTTTCACAGCAACAGGGAGGGTCTGTGGGGCTCAGAGGAGGCAGTGGCCGCGACCCGCAACTGCGGAGGCGCCTCAAGTCCTCCACGTGCTCCCTGTCTCTCATGCCGCTTGACGTTTCCATGGCCAGTTTAAAAGTCATAAGTTTCTTAGTTTCAAATACTCTAGAGCTGTGGTCGGCAAACCGTGGTTCGCGAGCCACATGCGGCTTTTTGGCCCTTTGAGTGTGGCTCTTCCACAAAATACCACGTGCGGGCGCAGACGTACAGTGCGATTGAAACTTCGTGGCCCATGCGCAGAAGTCGCTATTTTGTGGAAGAGCCACACTCAAGGGGCCAAAGAGCTGCGTGAGGCTCACGAGCCGCAGTTTGCCGAGCGGCAGTTTGCCGAGCCGCAGTTTGCCGACCACTGTGCTATCCCAGTGGTTCTCAACCTTCTGGCCCTTTAAATACAGTTCCTCATGTTGTGACCCAACCATAAAATTATTTTCGTTGCTCCTTCATAACTGTAATGTTGCTACTGTTATGAATCGTCATGTAAATATCTGATCTGCAGAATGGTCTTAGGCGACCCCTGTGAAAGGGTCGTTCGACCGCCAAAGGGGTCGCGACCCACAGGTTGAGAACCGCAGCTCTAGAGCTATGTCTGCCTTGCCCACTTCATTTGTGTTTTTCAGTCGTTTTTTATGTTAGTTGGTGGTGACCCAGGTGTCGGGCCACATCCCAGGCACCTACCTGGCAGGCCGCCCGGAGGAAGCTGGACAGTCTCAGCGTGTCCACCTTGGGCACAGCCGCTGCATCCGAGGGCTCCCTGCTCTCACCCCCTAAAATGTCACAGAAAACAACCAGGTGGGCTCTAAGCAGCCAGGTCCGAGTGCAGAGGCCACATGAACGTTAGGAAGCTGGAAGCGGAGCTCAGAAAATCCACGTTTACTCTGGATCTACTGTAAACTGCACCTGATGGAGGGAGGCTCGGGCGATGAGCACACAGGTGCTGGGTCACAGCACCGCTCACCTGAAACTCGTCACCTCGTGAACCGCTGTCCCCAATACATGTAACTGAGAAAACCCACTGCATCTTGTTTTACATAAAGTCTGTGAACGGAACCCTACTTAAAGACGTTAAGGAAAGCACAGGTGGACAAAAGTAGATTGACAGCTGTAACACAAATAGCCCAATCATAATGAGTAATAATACAAGAAACTCTGTTTTGCGTGCTCACAACTGTAAACTGCCTTTGCCCACCCCTGTAGCTCACGGCATCGATGATGATCAGTGCCTGATTTCTTAGGGGGAGGCTTCCTCAGAATCAGCTGCAACAGGGAAGGGAACATGGAGCACACAGGTCACGGAGGAAAGCCGCGAGCGTGGAGCCCGCCTCTGGGACCTGCCATCTGTATTGACGCCACATATCTGCAACCACACTCGTATAGAAAATCTCTATTGTCAGCTGGTTGATTCCCAGAATCAAGCGTTTGCGGTTCAATTCCCGTTTGGGACACAGGACTGGGTTGCGGGCTCAATCCCCAGTAGGGGGCGTGCAGGAGGCAGATGGGTGATAATCGATATTTCTCTATCATCGATGTTTCTATCCCTCTCCCTTCCTCTCTAAAAATCAATGAAAAAGACATTTAAAAAAAATTAAAAACAAATCTCTATTAAGGAGAACAGATTATCCCAAGTCAAAAGCAAAGCCGCTCAGAAGCCCTCATGAAGCTGCGTGTTTGGAGGGGACTCTGCCCTGCTGACCGGCCCAGCTGGTGCTCAGGCCGCTGGTTTGCCCACCAAGAGGGCATGGCACTCCCAGCAGGTACGAACCACCACCCCCGGGAGAAAGGCAGAAGGAGAAAGAACAAGAGATGCACTGAGCATAGCACCGCAGGCAACGTGAAGAACCGGCTCTCAGCAGGGAGCAGCTGCGAGCTGCTTACCCCCCGACACGGCCGCGCCTTCCCCGGGGTGCTGAGTCCACGCCTCCCTGGTCTCCATCTCCTCTGTCTGGATGTCTCGCTCCACAGTCCCTTCATTGCACTGGACGTACGCCTTCAAAACAAAGGGCTGCGTGAGCACTCAACCTCAAGTAATGCCTCGTTACTGACAAGAAAAACGTTAGTTCTCAATGGCAGTCTTCTTGCTCTTGTCAAAAATAAGTATCATGGCATAAATACCATCAAGCAAAGGCGGTCTGGGTCTTAAAAGTCTGCTGTGTTTAATGGGCCTGACTTTCTAAAGGGTTTTAAAAGTCACATCGAACAGTTCGGCTTTGGTGTAAACACTACTGAGGAGCCCGCCAGCATCTGTTTTTAAGGACATACTGACTTGGCAAACCAAAGGCAATCCAGCCCTGGCAGTTTGGCTCAGTGGATAGAGCACCAGCCCACGAACTGAAGAGTCCCAAGTCTGAATCCAGTCAAGGGCACCTATCTTGGTTGCAGGCTCGATCCCAGGCCCTGGTCGGGACACATGCAGGAGGTAACCAATGGATGTGTCTCTCTCACATCAATGTTTCTCTCTCTCCCCCTCCCTTCCACTCTCTCAAAATATCAGTGGGAAATACCCTGGGGTGAGGATTAGCAACAGCAAAACAGGTGCAGTAATGCGTGTCGTTACGAGCAACTCTGAGATGAGGAAAGGGGCAGAGGAGCTGGACCATCGGCTCAAGGTCAGCGTGAGTCAGCAGGACTTACCCAGCAGCTCCTGCAGGGCCATCCCGTGACCTCCTCCTATTGAGAGACTGTCACCAACTGAATGGACCCAAGTATGTACCCAATGGCACTAACAGGACATAAGAAAAATGCAAGAGATAATCCCTGCCTTCAACTTCGGGAAGAGAGGGGGAGTTAAGTGACTACAGTACAACAGGGGAGTCAGCTGTGTGGCATGGAGGTGGCGACTTTGGAATAAGAGAGTTCAGTGTAAGCCATGAGGGAAGGCTTCACCTCAGGCCTCGAACCAGGCCATGGACACTGAGAAATGCATGTGTGACAGGAGGGCTGGGCTCGGTGACAGAGAAAACACAGGTCAGTGATGGAGGCCTCACACAGTGAGAGGGCACACAGGCAGGTGAGGGGGCTTGGCACAGTGCACAGTGAGAGAGGGCACACAGGCAGGTGAAGGGGCCTGGCACAGTGAGAGGGCACACAAGCAGGTGAGGGGGCCTGGCACAGTGAGAGTGGACACACAGGCAGGTGAGGGGGCCTGGCACAGTGAGAGTGGGCACACAGGCAGGGGACAGTCAGGGCATACAGGGGGAGGTGCAATGGAACAGAAAGGATGGGACGAGAGTGAATCACTTCAGGGGGAGCATGGGAGTCACTGGATGCATAGCACTTGGAGGCCCTGCACTATGACAGTCACACCCTCACTGGGACCCGAGCAAGGGATCCAGGGGACATTCTGCTCCCCATGCAGCCACACTGGGAGCGGGGAGCCGCCCTCCGTGGACACCTGCACACCGTTCAGGTTCACAGGCACCACGTGGTGAGTGAGGGGCCCTTCTCCCTCCCTCCTCCTCCCCCGCACATTCCCTGCCCTCAAGGTCCAGAGCACAGTCAGGACCTGCTGTACTCACCTGCTTGGTGTTTTTTCTCCCGAAGTTCCTGATGTACATGTCATATTCATTTACTGGCGGCAGATCCAAGAAAGAGAATGTGAATGAAAAGTCCAGGTCAATGAGCCGAAGCAACTTCGTGCTGCGTGTCCTGGAAAATGAATTGGAAACAGACAAGTTAAACTGAGCAATGCACAGGGGCATGCGGGGAGTCTTTGGTGAGACAGAGCTGCTGTCCAGGACTCACCTGTCAGTGTCTGTCTGAGGCATTTAGCAGTCACGCGCAGACCAACGTGAGAGCATCATGAACCATGCTTCCCGAGTCAACACAGAACCATGTCAGGCTACATCCCTAGAACTGTCACGGAAAGCAATTCACTTCACGACTTCGTGGGCCTGGACCAGCATTGCTTTTCTGTGATGTCGCTGTGCTGTGGCCTGAAAGGGCGTGTCATGTTCGTGCCGCCCACTGTCCTTGAAGCGCAGACCTGTGTCCCACGGGACTGGACCATGCAGTCGCCTACAAGCCAGCCGCCCTGCTGCCCACAGGGCGCCCAAACCCTGCACTTGGTCTTCCTCGGCTCACAGACTCCTATTCGACCGCCGGGCTGGTCTCCTTTCCTTCCGGATGCTAATGCCGGCGCCAGGCTCCCGGGCACCCCATCACAGGAGCTCTGTTCTCCTCCCAGCTGGTGCTCCACCCACAGGTGTCCTTCCCACTCACTCAGCGTCATTACCCAAACCACCACCTTCCCATCACCTTACTCTCTAGCCACCATCCAATCCTCCCAACTTACAGCTCCAGTCCGCCATCCCCACACATCTCCCACCACACGGCACCCCCAACAGATGACCCACAGCTCACGCGTGTAAGCCTTCACGGGCATGAGTTGTCCACAGCGCCATCTTTTACCCTCAGTGTTGGTGGTAACGGCCTTTCCATTCTTGCTGTTGAGTCTTTGTGTCTGGCTTTCTCTTTTCCCTTAAGTCAGACTTCTTAGGGTTTATAAATTCTATGAATATTTTTAAATAATTCCTTTTGGCTTTGACAGCTTCCAATTTTATGGATTTCTGACATTATCTTCTATTATTTTGTTCCTTCTCATTTCTTACTGTCCTTTGCCCTATTGAGATAGGTATGTGGACATTGGTTTGCAGCCTTTTCCATTTCCAATGTGTATCAGAATAGCTTTAACTGCATCCCACAGCTTTTAAATGCTGGTTTCCTTTATCTGTGGAAAATAGATTCTAATTCCCATTTGACTTCTTTGACCCACAGCTTTTTGGAAGTATAATACTTGATTTTCAAACTTTGGGGTATTTTCTAATTACCGTTTTATTATTGATTTCTAGCTTAATTGCACTGTGGTCAAACCACGTCTTCTGTATTTTTTCAATCCCGTGTCCAGAACATATGATCTTTTGAGAATGTTTCTCTGTATTCTTCAAAAGAACATAAATATTGCACTTGTAGGTATGTGTGTTAGATGTAGTTTAACCACGCACTCAAACCTTTGTACCTCCACTAAATTTCTATCAGCTGCCAAGGGACATGCACGGCCAATGCCCACCTGTGTCTGAGGCACCTGTGTGCTGCCCAGTGTGCTCTGTCCACTCTGTGCTCCAGCACTGGGTGCACTCAGGCCGCCTGGCAGGCTCATCTGCTGCGCTGACCCTCTCATTGTTATGAAGTGACTTTCTTGTGCTCTTCCTGCTTTCAAGTTTTCTTTGAAGTGAGTGACATCAGCATTGTCTAGTTAGTGTTTGCTTGGCATATTTCCTCTATCCTTTCCCAACCTTTCTGTGTCCTGATATGTAAGGTTTGTCTCTTGAAAGTCACATATCTGGCAGGTCCCATTCAACATCTTTGCATCACACCCTTGAGATGCCACAGGGACCTGACTCTTCTCCATCTTGACGAGCCTGTGGGGAACTGGTTTCCTTACACATCATTTCACTCAAGTCACAGACCTACTGATGATATGAAGTGAGGCCGTACTGTGCTGAGTTGTTTTTCTCCAGTTCATTAATGTGTTAGGCAGGAATTTGTGGTTCTGGTTTAATCTCCCATCTTCCTGTTGTTGTCTCTGTTTCATGACCTTTGTTCCTTTGTTGCTCCTTTCCTGACTACTTTTTAAAAAATATATGTATACATATTTTTATTGATTTCAGAGAGGAAGGGAGAGAGAGACAGAAACATGAATGATAAGAATCAGTGATCAGCTGCCTCCTGCACACCCGCTACTGGGGATCCAGCCGGCAACCCAGGCATGCACCCTGACTGGGAATCAAACCATGACCTCCTGGTTCATGGTCGACATTCAACCACTGAACCCACCAGCTGGGTTCCTGACTACTATTTGATTAGCCACATGTTTTTGTTTTTTTTTTATAATTCTATTAACTCTTCCACTTGCTTCTTAGTTATACATTTTTTCATTATCTCTTAATGGTTACCCTAGACATTTCAACAAGCATTCCTGACCTATTAAAGTCTACCTTAAATTAAATACTTTTACCTCTTCCTGTCAGGACCTCATCACAATTTATTGTCGCCCTTCCCCTGCTCCAGTTCTTGGACTACGTCGAGGTAATTTAGTCCCACACACCTTTCAACCCCACGTGCAGTGACATGAGCTCCTGCTACACCTGCTGACCTTCCTTTTGCCAGTTTCCTAGTTGAACCCGTGTGTTACACGCAAGCATTTCTCTGCATTCTCATCACATAAGTAGCATCAGTTTTTAAAACCTCGCCTATTTCTAGAGAAGAAACTTACCTCATTATTGTTTGAATATCCACTTCTCTGACTGTTCACAGATGTAATTTATAGTGTGTGTGTGGGTGATTGAGGGACAGTTAGATCTTTCAGGAGTCTCGGGGACTGGCAGGTCAGACTCTCATGGAAGGGGAGCCCCTGCTACTGCCACAGGCACTCACGGGCCAGGTATACCTTTGGCGTAGAGCCCATGCTTCTGATAGAGGGGAGCAGCAGAGGCCAGGAGTGCAGCCACACCGACACCAGGACTGGCTCAGACACCATCCCGAATCAGTGCAGGGAGCTGCTTACCAGCCATAACCCATGTGGGCCCACCATCACGCCTCGGCGTGAGTGGCATGGTAGCGCGGACTCCCAAATGTCTGCAGTGAATGCACAACAGAGAGACTTCCTGCGCCGTACCTCCTTGCTTGCGCGCCCGGACCCTGCAACCCAGGACCCCGCACTGTGAGTACAAGCCAGGGGGACCATGGACCCCCACCCCCACCCCAGGACCATGCTGCCAGTCTGACCCAAAGCCGCCCGACACACACCCCACTCCGGGCCCCAGGAGAGCACTGCTGCTGCAACCTGGAACCACATGGAGGGCTCAGCTACAGGTCACAGGTCAATGCTATCATTGCAATCCGGAGCCACTCAGAACATGCCCACCCTGGGCCACAGGACTGTGCTGCCGGTGCAACTCAGTGTGCCCAGCCACTGGTCACAGGACCGCATTGCAAGTGCACTGCCAGAGGGACCTAGGGTGCCACACTGCCCAGGTGCCAGGGTGGCACAGTGAATTGCACACCAGAGAGCTCTGGCCCCCACAGGGAGTCACACAATAGAGGAACTGTTCACGTGCCCCCACAACCCAGAGCATCTGCAGCAGACAACTGAGGGACCAGAACCATGGGAGAAGTGGGTACAGCTCAGAGCAGAGACAATAAAGGCATGAGGCTCAGGCAGACCCAGCCTCTGGGCTAACAAGTTCCAGACCATTGGACCTCTAGGGACTTTAACCTCTTGGACCTCAATCAGGGTGCCCAGGGCCAGAAAGAGACAGCAAAAATGGGAGACAAAGAAACAATCCCCAAAGGAAAGAAAAGGAGAACTCATCAGAAAAGAAACTAAATGAAATGAAGGCAAGCAATATATCACAGAAAGAATTCAGACCAGCCCTAACCAGTTTGGCTCAGTGGATAGAGCGTGGGACTGTGGACTGAAGGGTCCTGGGTTCAATTCTGGTCAAGGGCATATATCTTGGTTGCAGGCACATCCCCAGTAGGGGGTGTGCAGGAGGCGGCTGATTGATGTTTCTCACTGATGTTTCTAACTCTCTATCCCTCTCCCTTCCTCTCTGTAAAAAATCAATAAAATATATTTTTTTTAAAAAGAATTCAGACCAAAGGTTATAAAGATGCTCAACCATCTGGATGAGAAATTCACCAACATGTGTAAAAATCAAGAGGAAATGAAGAATGACATCGCTGCAATGAAGAACACAATGGAAGGTTTCAACAGCAGACTAGAAGCAGCAGAGGACTGAATCAGCGAGTTAGAAAATAGGATAGAAAAAACACCCAACCTGAAAAGCAATTGTAAAAAAAAGCAGGAGAGTTTAAGGGAGCTTTGGGACAACATGAAATGAAGCAACATCCTCATAATAGGGGTGCCAGAAGGACAAGAAGAGGAGCAAGGAATAGAAAACCTATTTGAAGAAATAATGACAGAAAATGTCCCTGACATGGGAAAGAAAAAAATCACACAAGCACACAGAGTCCCAAACAAGATACACCCAAAAAAGACCACAACAAGACACATCGCAATTACAATGGCAAACGTTAATGACAAAGAAAGAATCTTGAGGGCTGCAAGAAAAAAACAGAGTTCCCTACAAGGGATCGCACATTAGACTATCAACTGATTTCTCAACAGAAACACATCAGGCCAGAAGGGCATAGAATGGAGTATACAAAATGATGCAAAGCAAGGGACTGAATCCAAGAATACTCAATCCAGCAAGACTATCATGCAAAATTGAAGGGAAAATCAGGAGCTTCACAGACAAAAAAGGCGAAGGGAATTTATTACCACCAAGCCAGCAATGCAGGAAACGCTAAAGAGAATGTTGTAAAAAGAAGAAATAGACAGAGAATAAGGAAAACAGGAATAGAAAATAAAAATGGCAACAAACTACCTATCAATAATAACCTTAAATGTAAATGGATTAAATGTTCCAATCAAAAGACATAGGGTAGTTGAATGGACAAGAAAACATGCCCCATATATAAGGACTCACACAGACTGAAAGTGAAGGAGTGGAAAAAAATATTTTAAGGCAAAATAAAATGAAAAAAAAATTGGAGTAGCAACACTTATATGTGACAAAAATAGATCTCAAAGTGAAGGCCATAACAAGAGATAAGGAAGGTCACATCATATTACTAAAGGGATCAATACAACAAGAGGATATAACTCTGGTAAACATATATGCACCCAACACAGGAGCACCAAAATACATTTTAAAAAAACTTCAGGAAGATATCAAGGGAGAGATCGACAACAATATTATCACAGTAGGGGACTTTAATACCCCATTGACATCACTGGATAAATCTAGACCAGGGGTCCTCAAACTTTTTAAACAGGGGGCCAGTTCACTGTCCCTCAGACCGTTGGAGGGCTGGAGTCGGAGAATGCGGCGCACATTCCACACATGCGCACTACGGGCCTGGGATGAGTCGGCTGCTAAGCAACAGGCAGCGGCAAAAACACCCATTGGGCCGGATAAATGTTTTCGGCGGGCCGCATGTGGCCCACAGGCCGTAGTTTGAGGACCCCTGTTCTAGACAAAAAAAAAAAATCAACAAAGAAACAGCAATCCTAAATGACTCACTAGATCAGATGGAACTAATTGATATCTTCAGAACATTTCACCCCAAAGCTATGGAATATACATTCTTCTCAAGTGCACATGGGACATTTTCAAAGATAGACCACAAATTAGGATACAGGCTAAACCTCTTCAAATTCAAGAAGACTGAAATCATATCAAGCATCTTCTCAGATCACAATGGCATAAAATTAGAAATCAACTATAATAAAACCAATAAAAAAACAATCAAACACTTGGAGGCTAAATAGCATGCTATTAAACAATGATTGGGTTACCAAAGAGATCAAAGAAGAAATTTAAAACATCCTGGAAACAAATGACAATGAAAACACAACAATCCAAAATCTATAGGACACAATGAAAGCAGTTGTGAGAGGGAAGTTCATAGCTATACAGGCCTACCTCAAAAAACAAAAAAAATTGATAATAAATTATCTAACCCTACAACTTAAAGAGTTAGAAAGAGAGCAACAAGAAAAGCCCAGACTAAGTAGAAGGAAGGAAATAATAAAGATTAGAATGGAAATAAATGACATAGAGACCAAAAAATGATACAAAAGATCAATAGAACCAAGAGCTGGTTCTTTGAAAGGATAAACAAGATTGATGAACCTCTACCCAGGCTCACCAAGAAGCAAAGAGAGAGGACCCAAATAAACAAAATGAGAAATGAAAGAGGTGAAGTAACAACCGACCCCTCAGAAATACAAAGGATTGTAAAAAAAAAATACTACAAACAACTATATTCCAAAAACTAGACAACCTAGATGAAATGGACATATTCCTAGAAAAATACAATATTCCAAAACTCAATCAGGAAAAATCAGAAAATCTGAATAGGCTGATAACTACTGAGGAAATTGAAGCAGTCATCAAAAAGCTTCCAGCAAACAAAAGCCCTGGTCCAGACAGCTTCACAGGGAGTTTTATCAAACATTCAAAGAAGAACTAACACCTATACTCCTCAAAGTATTCCAAAAAATCCAAGAGGAACACTTCCAACCTCTTTTTATGAAGCCAGCATTAACCTAATCCCAAAACCAGATAAAGATGCAACAAAGAAAGAAAATTATAGACCAATATTCCTGATGAACAAAGATGCTAAAATCCTCAATAAAATATTAACAAATGGCATCCAACAATTTATTAAAAAGATCATGCACAGTGACGAAGTGGGATTTATTCCAGGGATGCAAGGATGGTACAATAGTCACAAATCAATAAATGTGATACATCACATAAACAAACTGAAAGACAAAAATCAGATGATCATATCAATAGATGCAGAAAAAAACATTAGATAAAATGCAACACAGTTTCATGATAAAATACTCTCAGCAAAGTGGGAATAGAGGGATCATAACTCAACATAATAAAAGCCTTATATGACAAACCTACAGCAAAAATTATACTCAATGGGCAAAAACTAAAACCATTTCCCCTAAGAACAGGAACAAGACAGGAATGTCCACTTTCACCACTCCTGTTCGACATAGTACTGGATGTTCTAGCCATAGCAATCAGACAAGAAGAAGAAATAAAAGGCATCTGTATTGGAAAAGAAGTAAAACTGTCATTATTTGCTAATGACATATTGTACATAGAAAAATCCTAAAGACTCCATCAAAAAACTACTTGATTTAATAAATGAATTCGGCAATGTAGCAGGTTACAAAATTAACACTCAGAAATCAATGACATTTTTATACACCAATAATGAACTTATAGAAAGAGAAACTAAAAAAAAATAATCCCATTTACCACTGCAACAAAAAAATTAAGATACCTAGAAATAAACTTAACTATAGAGGTAAACGACCTGTACTTGGAAAAATACTGGAAAAAAGAGATAGAAGAAGATATAAACAAGTGGAAGAATATACCGTGTTCATGGATTGGTAGACTCAACATCATTAAAATGTCCATACTACCCAAAGCAATCTATAAATTCAACGCAATCCCCATTAAAATCAATGGCACATTTCACAGACCTAGAACAAACTCTCTAAAAATTTATATGGCTTAAAAAAAGACCCCAAATAGCCGCAGAAATCCCAGGGGAGAAAAACAACAAACCAAAGTTGGAGGGATCACAATACCAGACATCAAGTTATACTACAAAGCCACTGTTCTTAAAGCACCCTGGTACTGGTGCAAGAACAGACACATAGACCAAGGGAACAGAATAGAGAACCCAGAAGTCGACCCAAGCCATTATGCTCAATTAATATTTGACAAAGGAGGCAAGAGCATACAGTGGAGGTATGCGTGGGGCTGGACTGACCTGAAAAAATGTCTGGATTTCTAGAAGGCTTGAGATGCTCAGAATGCATTGACTGAGGGGAAAAACGCAATACTATTGCTTCCATTGCTGCTGGTGTTCTATTTTTTACAGGCTGGTGGATGATCATGGATGCAGCTGTCATTTACCCCACTATGGAAGAGTTCAACCATTCATACCATGCCTGTGGCGCTATAGCAACCATCGCCTTCCTAATGATTAATGCAGTATCGAATGGACCAGTCCGAGGAGATGGTCACAGTGAAGGTGGCCGCGGTCGAACAGGTGCTCGCATTTGGCTGTTCATTGGTCTCATGTTGGCCTTTGGCTCTCTGATTGCATCTATATGGATTCTCTTTGGTGGTTATGTTGCTAAAGAAAAAGCCATAGTATACCCTGGAATTGCTGTATTTTTCCAAAATGCCTTCATCTTTTGTGGAGGACTGGTTTTTAAGTTTGGCTGCACTGAAGACTTGTGGCAGTGAAAACATCTGATTTATTGCTCCTGTACAACAGCCTTGAGTGGGTTTGTTCTGTTGTGTTTGTTTTTTATTTTTAATAGTCACTCCCAATCTTTTGTAATGACATTTTCTAAACTTATTTCTGAGTGTAGTCTCAACTTACATTAGTGTGATACTAAAATCATGAGAAATCGCTATTTAAACAATAACAACAAAACTCTATTGTGGTATGCATTTGATTAACTTATCAAATATTAAGGAAAAGTATTCCACGTGAGTAAGTTTTGTTAAGTTTTATCATGGTATAATTGTAAAAATAAAAATAAATTAGAAAAGAAAAAAAAAAGAGCATACAGTGGAGTCAAGAAAGTCTCCTCAATAAATGTTGCTGGGAAAATTGGACAGATACAGGAAAAAAATGAAACTAGACACCATCTTACACCATACATAAGAATAAACTCAAAGTGGATAAAAGACTTAAATGTAAGATGGAAAACCATAAAAATCTTAGAAAAATCCATAGGCAGCAAAATATCAGACATATTTTGTGGCAATATATTTACTGACACATCTCCTGACCTAGGACAATGGGAACCAAGGAGAAAATGAACAAATGGGACTACATCAAAATAAAAAGTTTCTGCACAGCAAAAGAAACCATCAACAAAACAAGAAAGCCCACTGCATGGGAGAACGTATTTGCCAATGTTATCACCGATAAGGGTTTAATCTCCTAAATTTATAGGGAACTCATATGACTTAACAAAAGGTAGATAAACAATTCAATCAAAAAATGGGCAAATGATCTAAATAGATACTTCTTGAAAGCAGACCTACAGAAGGCCAAGAGACATGTGAAAAAATGCTCAAAGTCACTAATCATCCGAGAGATGCAAATCAAAACAACGAGGTACCATCTCACACCTGTCAGAATGGCTATCATCAACAAATCAACAAACGACAAGTACTGGAGAGGATGTGGAGAAAAAGGGAACACTCATGCACTGCTGGTGGGAATGCAGACTGGTGTAGCCACTGTGGAGAACAGTATGGAGTTTCCTCAAACAAGTAAAAATGGATCTGCCATTTGACCCAGTGATCCCACTTCTAGACTATATCTCAAGAAATCAGAAACACCAATTAGAAAGAACATATGCACCCCTATGTTCATAGCAGCACAATTGTTCATAGCATACAATAGCTAAAATTTGGAAACAGCCTAAGTGCCCATCAGCAGATGAGTGGATTAGAAAGCTGTGGTACATCTACACGATGGAATACTACGCTGCTGTAAAAAAGAAGGAATTCTTACCATTTGCAACAGCATGGATGGAACTGGAGAGCATTATGCTAAGTGAAATAAGCCAGTTGGAGAAAGATAAATACCATATGATCTCACTCATTTGTGGAATTTAATGAACAACATAAACTGATGAACAAAAATAGAGCCAGAGACAGAGAAGCATCAAACAGACTGTCAAACCTCAGAGGGAAGGCCGGAGAGGGTGGAGGTGGGGGAGGGGGGGATTAGAGGGGGTAAGAAATCAACCAAACAACTTGTGTGCATATGAGCATAACCAATGGACACACACAATGGGGGGAGGGTGAAGGCTGTGGCTGGGGGGCTGGGGGAGGTTGTGAGAGGACAATGGGGGGAAAGGGGCATATGTAATACTTTTAGCAATAAAGAATTAAAAAAATATTGAATGAGATAATATATGCAAGGAATGTAGCACAGAACTTGCCTATAATAAACAATAAATAGAAAAATAAAGAAGATGTAACTTATTTTCATACATTTAATGACAGCCTAGCGTTTTCTACTGTGTCCTCACCATCCTGGGTCCCTCTGGTGGAGGCGGGGAAGCAGGTAAGGGAATGGGTCGCTGTTTCTCTGCCCTCTCTGGCTGGGGTGGCTGCCCAGCCCAGCTCCCTGTCCTGCAAAGGGGCCCACAGTCCTGCTTAGAGGCTCAATCTCAGCACCTGTGTGGTCAGGTGTCACACCCTCGCGTCAATGCTCTGACGGTTCCTGTTTTCCTGCCTGGATCTGCAGTTGAACTGACTTCTAGTGCTATTTAGCTTTGTATACTCACTTATTAAAACAGTTTGTGCATTAGGGATAGTAGACCCCTATCATTTTGCAAATATATTTTCCCAATTGGTCAATCACCTTTAAATTTGGTCAAGTTTATGGAGTACTGCACCTTACAGAAATTTAACATTTTATCTGCTTTAAAAAATATATATATTTTTATTGATCTCATAGAGGAAGTGAGAGGGAAAAATAGGGAGAAACATCAATGATGAGAGAAAATTATTGATGGGCTGCCTCCTGCACGCCCCACACTGGGGATCGAACCTAACAACCCTGGCATGTGTCTTAACTGGGAATCAAACCGCGACTTCCTGGTTCATAGGTCGATGCTCAACCACTGAGCCTCACTGGCTGGGCTTAATCTTCTTTTATTCTCAGAAACTCGTTTCCTGTCACTGAGAAAACCACTATGTTGCCTATGCTCTTTTATTCATTTTCTCTTTACCCCATTTGGAACTGGTCTTGGGGATACTGTAGGGCAGGTGCCTCTCTGCCTTCGCGTTGCTAGTTAATGCACTAAACTGACATCTAGTGGCATCGGCGCTATGCAGCACAATGACACACATCGATAGTGTCCCTACATTTTCCTCAAAAACTCTTAAATTATTATTTATCATAAGCTATTCATGTTTCAGCCTTTGATTTTTCTTTTTCTTTTTAAATCTTTAATATGATTTTTGACCCAGAATAATTCATGTGATACGCGTGAGTGGGATTCTACCTCAGCCAAACTAGGTGCCTCCCGGTAAGTGCAAATCCCGTGCGTTAGCTGCTGAGCATCGGGACACAGCACACCTGCTCTCACATGACAGAGGCGCCGAGAAGCAGCGCAGATAAAGAAAGTGCAGTCAGCAGTGAAACAAAGCTCCATTTTAAAAGTGTACTGAAGAAAAACACTGCAACTCCACAGACTTCCGCCAATTCCCCGGGACACCTACTTTTGCTTCAGGGCCTGAGTCCGACTCTTTTGGCGTTGTGAGGCGGTTGCAAAATCCACAAAAATTCCACACACAGGGGCTCTGGAAGGTGAACTGTTTGCATCTGTACAGAAAAAAAAACAACAATTTTTTGAAACAAATATTTCAAGCAAAAAATGTCAAGTATAAAATTTTTAGAAGCATATTTAATAATTGTAGCCCATGACTAACATTACTGATAAACATTGTTCACGAGCACTTAAGAGACCGCCTCTGCTACTTTCATGTAAAACTTTAAGTCAACAAAGCAAAACTCAGTGTGTATGTGCCAATCACACCAGGGAGAGTTAGCAATATTTCAGAACCCCTCTACCATGCAGTCTACACTTCTCCCCACTCTCCCCGGCCCCTCCAGAATGTATGCCCTAATCAGGGAGCTGGGACATGAACATACAAGCAGCAAAAACAGAGATGGAGGCAAGTTAATGTTGACCCTCTACAGCAGTGGTTCTCAACCTTCCTAATGCCGCAACCCTTTAATACAGTTCCTCATGTTGTGGTGACCCCCAACCATAAAATTATTTTCGTTGCTACTTCATAACTGTAATGTTGCTACTGTTCTGAATCGTCATGTAAATATCTGATATGCAGGATGTATTTTCATTGTTACAAATTGAACATAATTAAAGCATAGTGATTAATCACAAAAACAATATGTAATTATATAGGTGTTTTCCGATGGTCTTAGGCAACCCCTGTGAAAGGGTCGTTCGACCCCAAAGGGGTCGCGACCCACAGGTTGAGAACCACTGCTCTACAGGCTCAAGTCCAGGGCAGGGCCCAGACTGAAGGGCGGTCTTGGGGGGAGCTCCTCCCACTGCCCTCCTGCGCACAGGATGTCAACTCCCGTCGGCCCTCCAAGGATTTCTGTGGTTTCCTGTGCAGATTTACTGCCACACTTGTTTGTTCAAATGTTTATTTCAATTGCATCTCATGCCCTCCAGCTGTTTTATCGGATCCCTGGGGGCCATGGGCGGGAATGCGTGGGATCTGGGTTGGGAGTCCTGCCCGACACCTGCTGTGACCGCGAGCAGGTTGTTCGCGGCCCCTTTCTCCTGTGCTGGGCGACATCCACACAGGACAGCACGGCACGAGGGTGAACGCAGGCGTGTGGACGAGCGCGTTCCACCCGCTGTACGCACATAGATGCCAGGAGCCTCCTGAACAATGAAGAAACTGGACGATGTTTCACAGCACAAGGTTAAGACGGGAATGAAGGCATCTTGCCACACGGCTCACAAATGCCAGGTGTCAGCACCCTCACCAACCAAGTACACAGTTCACCTTTCAGAGGTTAGAAACGCTTTCAAATGCCTCGGCATAACCTCGTGCCCTGGAAAAAGGTATTTACCAAATGGCTTCCTACTGCCCTGAAAGGGAGCACAGAGGACAGTGAGCACAGGCGCAGCAGGCAGTGCTCCGCAGTGACACCAGCACGGCTGGCTGGGCAGCAGGACATAGGGAGGGAACCCTCTCTCAGCCCAGGTGGTGGTGGCTGTTAGCACTAACAGTCACTATGCTGCAGACAAGCACCTTACATGTATTAGCTTATTTAATTAACTCTCACAGCCCTAAAGAAGGCCTGGCACTTATTTTGCAGGAAGGAAACTGAAGCACAGAGAGGGTAAGGTCCCACTCAAGACCACACAGCTAGTGACAGAGCCAGTGCCATTGAGGCCACTCCACGGCCCCTACCACAGGCAGGACGGCGCTCCGCTGGGCCAGGCTGGCTCAGTGTTAAATGGGTCCTGGAGGGCAGCGCCACCTGTCTGGGTAGCAGTGTAATCATAGTGAATAATTCTTTCAAATAAAAAATACAACAAAAATAATGTCTTAATGGGGGTTCTAAATTCTTGTAAATCAAGCTATTAAAGCCCATAGTGCCCGGAACAATAAAGGACATGAATAAAATTTTTAAAGAAAGGTAATTCAAAGGTCTGCTAAGAAAACCAGGAACTGCAGAACAAAAGCTTGCAGACTCTCAGCAACACCACAGCAGGCCCCCAACCCACACCTGCTGCTGCACAGCAAGCGTCATCACCGCCCCCAGGACAGCTGCTCCGGCTTCAGAGACACAGTTTAGCTGTGCATTTAGAGAACAGTCCATAATACTCAGGTTTTCTGCCTCTACAACAGGCACAGATGTGAGGGTAATAACCATTCTGCTTGACCTTCACTGGATTATTGCATCGCATCAACTATTAGTCATAATTAATCGTACCTATTACTTATGACTTATTTTACTAGATAATTTAGCATATCATCCAATAATTTTAATATTGTCCTAGTTGACATAGTGTGTTAATTGTAGTATAAATTTATCAAGATGCTATAGTTTTTTCCCTGTAATTTAGAAATATTTACTCCTGCTCTTATAAGTATCATTATTATAACACAATGCCAAGAATTTCTGAGCAAAACACACTCTAATGTCACAAAGAAACCCCCTGAAACACACTCAACGGGCCCCATTCTGAACCTTTCCCACTGCGCCGGCTCTGCGGGTGCATCTGAGCCTCCAGTGGACACGTGAGGTCGGTGGGCAGACTGACAGGCGGGCAGGACGAGCAGGATGTGACCCACGTGAGCACCTCTGAACTGACTGTGCACAGCCACCCTCCGGCCCACCTGGCCCGGCCCCGAGCAGAAGGCTGTCAGAGCTCCCGCTGCAGACACCCCGCACACTGGTCTCTGAGTGCTGCCTGACAGGAGTCGCAGGGACGAGGCCCAGCTCCCAGGGGCACAGACAGCAGCCCCACCACGTACCGGCCCCTGGCTCCCTCTCCCGCTCCGATCGACCTTGCTTCTGAAACAGCTTCGATGACAGCTCGCCAATCCTTTCATTTTCTGCATTGATGGCGTTTTGAATTTCTTGTATCTCTTTTTTTCTGGCTGGAGGAAGTTCTTCCATTTTCTCTCTTGGTTCTGGCTCATTCGTGCTATCATCATCACAAACCTCAAAGTCATCTTCATAGTCCTACAAACAATAATCATGTTTTTGAAAACTTTAAGACAAATTGACTTTAAAGAACACAAAGCAAAAGGTGCAATTTATCATTTAAAATAGACAGTCGACGTCAGCTTCCTGGTGGATAAAGAAGACCCCTTTGTTTGTCTCTCCCCTTACATTTATCAGGCAGACATCTCTAATCCAGCCTGGCTCCTCTGCCAGCTCACAAACACTGTGAGACCCACGCCTCAGAACATCTGCAGGGGGCTTGTTGGGTGCGTAGGGCAGTGGAACAGGGAAGGGCAGGGACGATGTCCGCAGATGCCGTTCAATGGCCACCATGGCCCCAGCTAACACAATAGTAGGGGAGGGTCGAGGAGCGACCTCCACGCTAGACCCAGCGAAGGGTGAGAGGGCAGAAGCAGCAGACTTCTTCTGCCCAAGATTCCAGCTCCCTCCCCGCTAACAGCAGCTATAGCCCAGGGTGCCAGCAGCCACAAGGAACAGGGGGCAGTGCTGTGGGCTAGCAAACCCAGCTACCCCCACCCACCACATCCCCCACCACAATGGTGGTGCCGCAAGACCTAGGCAACCCCCCACCTTGGTGGTACTACATGCACAGGTGAGAGAAAACACAGCCTGCACTACAGCACCACCTGCTGGAGAACAGAAGGGCGTCCTCTCAGCACCAGCGTGCTCACTGTTAGGCTCAAACCTACCTGAACAAGAAAAGAACTCAGACTTAACTGCACTGGCCAAGGAACAACCCATCAAGCACCATGAACACACAAGGTCACATGGTCACCGAAAGATAATGACAATCTCCAGAAACCCAAGTCAAAGCCACGGACTGCTGGATTTAGATGACAGAGAATTCAAGATTGCGGTCATGAGGAAACTCAGTGAGATACAAGAAAAGCTCAGAAAGGAAGTTCAAAAAGCTTAGGAATAAAAATTAATGAGCAAAAGGAGTACTTTACCCAAAAGACCAAAACTATAAAAAAGAACCAAACCAATTCTAGATCTGAAGAACTCAATAAATGGGATAAAGAATGCATTAGAGAAACAGGAAATGGAGCAGAACATAGGGAAGGGAGAATTTGTGGGCTCGAAGACAGAAACCTAGAAAAGATTCAGGTGGAAGAAGAGAGAGGACTAAGAGAGAAAAAATGAAGAAACTGCAAGCACTATCTGACCCCACGAGAAGAGCAGCACAAGGAGGATGGGCTCCCCAGGAGGACAGAGGGGCAGTGAGGACTTCTGGAACCCAGGGAAGAAAATGCTGCTCAAGTACAAGAAGGTAACAGGACATCTCATTATCTCAATGCAAAAAGTCTGCTCCAAAACCCTTTGTATTAAAATGTCAAAAGTTAATGATAAAGAATTCTCAAGGCAGCCAGGGAACAAAAAGACAGTATCCTACAGAGAAACTCCATTCAATGATCTTCATCTTTCTCAGTAGAAACCCTACAGGCTAGAAGAGAGTGAAATTATAGACTCAAAATATGGACAGAGAGAAACCATCAGCCAAGGAAAATAAATCCAGCAAAGCTATCCTTTCGGCTGATGGAGAAACCAAGGCTTCCCCAGACCTCCGAGCGCCAAGGGCATTCACCCCTCAGATCGCATCACAAGGAATGCGTAGAGGAGCTCCTCCACCTGAAGCAAAAAGACAGCAGCACACGACCCTGGGAGTGGCCCTACTGGGTGGCTCAGTGGATGGAGTGCTGGCCTGCGGGCTGGGGGGTCACGGTTTGATTCCGGTCGAGGGTGCGTGCTCAGGTTGCGGTCTCGGTATCATCAGTGATTCTCTCTCATTATTGATGTTTCTATCTCTCTCCCTCTCTCCGTTCCTCTCTGAAATCAATAAAACTATTTTTTTTAAAACTGTGAGTGGGATGACTGACAGACAGAGGCAGGAAACTGCACCTCTATTTCAGAATAGGGCACTAAACAATTATAACAAAGGTAAAGACAAGTACCTAGAGCTGCTGCAATTTGTTAAAATGCACTATAAAACATCAACATAGAAAGGAAGAGGAAAAGGACTGGATTATGTAAGGGAATGGAGATGCTAAGCACCAGAAACAGGACTACATCTTCAACTACGAGATATTTTATACAAACCCATGGTAACCACAAAACAAAACCCAGAGCTGGGGCCAAAACTTTAAGAAAGAGGAAATGAAGAAAAACATCACAGAAAACCATCTGACTGAAATAGCAGACAGAAAGGAAAGGGAAAAGAAACGGAGTCACAGAATGGCCAGGACACAAAAGGTGAAAGAGCTGCAGGGAGTCCTCGTGTATCAGGCCTCACCCCACGCGTGAATGGCTGAACTCGTGGATTAAAAAACAAGACCCACCAATATGCTGCCTTGCAGAGACCGTCACACCTGCAGCTGCAAACTGGCTTCCCGTGAGGGGAGGTGACACTCCCAGCAAACAGTGTCTGGAGAAAAGCGGGCCAAGCCACATCCGTATCAGACAAAACAGATTTCAAGACAGAAAAGATAACAAGATGAAAAGATGGACATGTATACCAATAAAGGGGACAATCCATCAAGAAGACATAACGTTTACTAATATATATGCACCAAAGATACTTTCAAATGATACTTCCAACAAGGATTACTATCCAAAATATATAAAGAACTCAACAACAACAACAAAAAATTTGCCTAAACAATGGGCAGAGGATCTGAATAGACATTTTTCCAAGAAAAACACACAGATGGCCACAGCCAGATGAAAAGATGCTCAATGTCACTAGTCATCAGAGAAATTCAAATCAAAGCCATGAGATGCCACCGCACACCTATCAGAATGGTTCTATCAGAAAGACAAAAATAACAGGTGTCAGCGAGGATGTGGAGAAAAGGGAACCCTGGGCACTGTTAGGAAGAATGCAAATTGGTGCAGCCGCTGTGGAAACAGTGTGGAGTTTCCTCAAAAAACTAGGAATAGATAGACCATATGACCCAGCAATCCTACTTCTGGTTACTTATTTAAAAATATGAAAACACACTCATACATCTATGCACTCCTATGCTCGTTGCAGCATTATTCACAATAGCCAGGACACGGGAACCACCTGTCCATCGATAGATGATTGGGGAAAGAAGACGTGGTGCATGTACACAAAAGAATGCGACTCAAACATAGAAAAGATGGAATACTGCCATTTGTGACAACATGGGTGGCTCCTGAATGTATCATGCTAAATGAAATAGGCCAGACAAAAAGGACAAAAACCATATGATTTCACTCCTATGTGAAATATAAAACAAAAAAGTAACAAATGAACTAACAAAACAAACTCCCAGGCCAAGACTATGAGGACGTGTGTATTATATATGCTCTACACATACACACACATACAAATATGCATATATATGCATACATGTATACACCCCTGTATACATGCATATACATATATATGTTTGGATGCAGTGCACTTAACAATGAATTATAATGCCATTCAATTACATCATATTGGTAAGCATTAGTAGACATATAACAAACTTTTTATAGATAACCAACCTAAATCAAACAGATATGGAATCTTAAGAATAGTAAAGAGAGAAAAAAACTGTTATTATACTTAAGCTGATTTTAAGGACAAATTATGTTAAGCCAAGAAAAACTTTAATGTTTATACATACTTCAAAATCATCTTCAAAATTGGCCATGTAGTCAACATTTTCTAAGTCAATGTCTTCCTTTTCAATTTCCTAGAGGTAAAAATCACACACAACAAAAAAATCAATCATAAATTTGAATCTTGCAAATAGGTTGGGAAACCACATGTTGTCTGAGATTCACTTGAAATCACTTACTTAAAAATGTATTTATAAAACTAACAACCTACCTCCAAATTCTTTAAGAATTTGTGAACTAATTAATTAGTATGACCAAAAAGAGAAAGCAGTTAATAAACATATCCTTTTTGAGAAACTTCTGTAATTCTGATGGCTAAAGAAAAAAAGTTTTATACAAATAAATTCCAAACTTTAGCACTGCCTCTCCCTAGTCTATGTCCTACCCATGAACAGATCCCTGTGTTTGCAGTCAGGAGCGCACGCACGCACGCACGCACGCACACACGCACACACACTCGGCAGCCCGTGTGAACTGCCGCGTGCTCCCGTGACTGAAATACAAGAACGAGGTCTCAGGTGTGGAGTTTACTCGGCACGCCCCCCCCCCCCCCCCCCCCGCTTTCCATCAGGGGAAGACAGGCTGCCCTTCAGCACCAACTTCAGCACCTGCAACTTGGGGATAAAGAGAGGGACCCGCCGGTGGGAGGTGTGCTCAGTCGTGTCCTGGAGGCTGCACAGTCACCGGGAGGCCACCTGGTCTGGGTCTTAAGGATGAGCAAGGGCTGCAGGAATACCTCAATACCCGGGGCTGCGGAAAGTTATCTAGAGCAAATAGTTTAGAGGAAAAACTGCCCCATGAAAAGGTCCTCCTGGCACATGGTCATGTGCACTCACTACACTGTAGGGATAGCACACGACATTTACTGCACAAATAAGTAGGACGCCTGCTGACGGTCAGACACACCAGAGCCAACACCAGGCCCAGCACTGCCCTGCTGACCCACCGTGTGCAAGCTGTGTGACCCGCGTGCCTGCACCACGTCCGACAGTCTGCGCCCAGCAAACACGCAGTGCCCACCACGTGCCAGGCCCTCTGCCAGGGAGGACAGGTGACATCTCACTTCTTTGCACAGCTAGAACCAGCTAGGGACAGTGACAAGACGGTGCCATCAGAGGAGTCTGCCCCGTCGGCAGTGTTTCCCCGTCAGTTTTGGAAAGAACTTCTGTGATCAGTCCTTGCTGGTAAGAGGGCATGCCACTGCTGTGGTCCCTGGAGCAGCACCATTTCCCAAGTGACCTGTGACCTGGAGTCTCTCTCCCTGACATGGCCTGAATCTCATGTTTTGTGATGTCTCAATTCAGTTGCTTCAATTCTCCACAAACTTTTGAACTTAAATGCAGAGCAAGGATGAGACTGGCCACTCACGCATCCTGAACCTGTTCCCTGCAAAGCACTGTGCAGGGCCTCTCCTGGGCCTGCGGAGGAAGGCACTGCACTCAGCAAGCCCGTCTCCCACTCCAGCCCCGAGACCAAAGCTGCCTGCAGCCCGCTGAAGGATTCTCAGACAAGTTTGAACACACACGTCATGTTCAGACCTCTTCCCCTTCACTCTCGCCTTCTGCTATCCAGAGGAACACTAATGCCCCTAGTGAAATGATGCTGGGAGCGAGGGAACACGAGTGAGGTATGTCTGCATCACAAGACGCACCCTTACCACAGTGCCTTCACCTCCTGGCCTCGGAGCCAGCTTCCACACGGCGGGGCCCTCATCGTAGCTGTGCTGGGGGACAGAGCACAGCCAGGTCAACAGCCAAGGGATGGTCTCCTGGGCACCCCCAGGCCCACCTGCTCCCCACCTCCCTGGAGGGGCTGCCCTCAGTGGTGCTCTGCCTCGGTCTTTTCTCTCGGAAGTGAGGGGATGATAGTGCCTACTGCCTAGTGCCAGTGTGAGGGGCGGGTACAATGAGACTGCCCAGCATGGGAACAGCTGATGGCCAGCTCTGCTGTGGTCACTGGCACAAGGAAGACAGGACTCCAAGCACCATAGCCCCAAACTACTCAGTGTATAACACTGAGGCAGCACAGTATCACCAGAAAGGAAATAGAGAGCTTCCATGTAGCTCTCTGCAGACTGTAGGCTCTCTGCAGACACAGGCATTCCCCAGGAGGCCAGGGCAATGCCACAGACACAAGACCCCCAGCCCAAGGAGTGCCCAGGTCTCCAATGTCACTCCTGCATGCTTTAGGTCGCTCCTCCGGTAAAAAGAATGTAAATGTCTCTCTGATCATTTCTTATATTGATTACATGTCAAAAGGATAATGCTTAAGAAATAGTGGACCGCTCTTGTCGGTTCGGCTGTGGGAACTGAAGGGTCCTGGGTTCGATTCCAGTCAAGGGCACATGCCCAGGTTGCAGCTTGATCCCCAGTAGGGGGCGTACGGGAGGCAGCCAATCAATGATTCTCTCTCATCATTGATGTTTCTATCTCTCTCTCCCTCTCCCTTCCTCTCTGAAGTCAATAAAAATATATTTAAAAAAATAGTGGATCATATATTATTAAAATTAATTCTGTTTCCTTTTTAGTTTTTTACTGGGACTACTAGAAAATTTTAAATTACAAATGTGGCTCACATTATAATTCCAGTGACCCACACTAATCTAGAGCTTACCAAAAACTTGGGAGACATAAGGAAAATATTAAATCTATATGTTTTCATCCAACAACTCTACTTTAAGAACTTTATCCACAGAGACTATGGGGGGCTGTGCCATTAGAAATGGAGCTTTTCCACATGGCTGGGAGGAACAGCCGGCTACATGGGGGGTGAGAGGGCAGGTGAAACAGAAAAAGGTGCTAAGGTCCCAAATACACATCAACATGACTGAAAAGGAGTTCATGAAAAAAAAAAAAAAAAGATCCTATGGGAAGAAGTGTGGGTCAGGCTAACTTTTCCTCAGGTTGTGGTCATAGCTGGAGAGTGAGTAACCCACCACCCCCAAAGGTAAACAAATAAAATGGGCCCACATGCTGCACAAACTAGTTCATGTAAATTGTGTGTTTCTGTGTACATGTATGAAATAACAGAGGCCAAAATCTGCCATATTATCTATAACTAGAGGCCCAGTGTACAAAATTCATGCATGGGTAGGGTCCCTAGGCCTGGCCGGTGATCAGGGCCCATCAGGGCCTCTGGCTGCCGGCCAGGACATCCCTTCCCAGGCTGCCAGCCAGGGCCTCCTTCCCTCGCAACCCGCACGCTGCCACTGCAAGGAAAAGAGGAGGCAGGGAGGTGGGGAGGCGGGGAAGCAGGGAAGCTGATCATCGGCCAGGCCTAGGGACCCTACCCGTGCCCAAATTTCGTGCACTGGACCTCTAGTATATAGATAACAAAAAGCCTAGGAAAAATGGTTTCATGGCATTATAACTGGTATACCACTGCAGCTACAATAATCATGATAAAAACTGTTCGGTGTCTACTCTTCTGATGGCAGCAACATGGAGGACTGGGAAGGGCGTGGTCTCTGATTCTCACCGTGCTGATACCACAGTGACAAGAGGAAGAACTTCACTCCCAGGAGAAACGGGCCATGAGGTCACCCGACCTGGGCTTCTCTTTGGGAAGACTTCCGTTTTTAAAAAATATATATTTTATTGATTTTTCACAGGGAGAGAGGGAGAGGGACAGAGAGTTAGAAACATTGATGAGAGGGAAACATCGACCAGCTGCCTTCTGCACACCCCCCACTGGGGATGTGTCCACAACCAAGGTCCATGCCCTTGACTGGAATCGAACCCGGGACCCTTCAGTCCACAGGCCGACACTCTATCCACTGAGTCAAACCGGTCAGGGCAAGACTTTCAACATTAATGCAATTTCTTACTCACCATAGGTCTGCTCAGACTTTTTATTTCTTCGTGAGGCAGTTTCAATAACGTACACCTTCCAGGAATGTGTCCCTTTCACCTACCTGGCTGTCGGGCTAGACTGGAATGCTGTTGCTGCATCCGCTAGTGAGAGTGGGTGCTGCAGTCTCAAGGACACACAATTTTCTATTTCTCCCTTTAATTCTGTCACTTTCGCTTCCTGTATTTTAGGGCTCTTTTGTGAGGTATGTGTTCACAGATCATTGTTAACCTTCCTGCTGAGCTAATTATTTTATCCTTATGAGATGTCCCTCCACCTCCTGATACTCTGTGTCCAGTCCCTTCTGTGACACCAGCACAGCCACTCCAGCTCAGTGACAGCTCCTGTTTGATGGCTTCTTGTCCATCTTTTTGCTTCCAATCTCTTTCAGGTTTTTAATCTGGAGTGTTTCTCATGTGCCTCCAGGAACCACCATTCCAGTGACCCATCAGGCAAACCAAGTGCCCAGCTAGCCTTACTGCACAGGGAGGTCGGCATGACATTCTTACCTTCCTTCTCGAGTCTTTATCTTTTCCACTGCTCCTCACTACATCCTCTGCATGCCTAGAAAGAAAATATGATCAAAACCAAAATTAATTTTTTAAAAAATAGATCGTTTTAGATGTCAGCAAAGGCTCTTCTCAATATTTGACAAGATGAAGTACTACTGTAAATGGCGAGTTTTCAAAGTGCGCTTTATCAGAACTGTAAACACCAAAGTGTTCCTAGCACTTTTACTATTTCAGGAGTAATCCAAAACACAAAATATCTTCAGTGGAGAGAAGAAACTGGGTTTTAACAAAGTTGTGTATGAATCTCCAACCTTATACAAGTTCTAGAAAATTCCTATAATTTTATTAGTCAATCCCAAATGTTATTTTATGCTTAATATAATAGTTGGATTTCCAAAAGAAAGATTTACCTTACAATGTTCTATTTGTTAATCATATGCTATATGTTAGTTGGGACCTAAAATTAAGGCTTTCAAATTTTCAAATTAATTCTCAATTTTCGGAACTTACATGCACCCCAGTTTGCTGTAGCATATGGTCGAGGGGGCCCACAGCTGAGCACAGCTTCCCTGTGTGTTCCAGCAGACTGGCAGCACAAAGGCCAAGAATTTGCACCCCTGGGTTTAAGTGCTAGCTTTGCTCAAACTTGTAAAAATTTGGGCAAGGCATTTAGCCTGCATTTTCCTAATCTGTGAAAAAGAATTGCCAAATATGGCTGCCATAAAGAACAAACTAAAATCTACAGCTTATACAAAATGAGGTTATACATAAACTCTAATCTGTAATCTTCACAAAACCCACACAAAATAGGTATCATTTTTGTGAAGAAAAGGCTCTGAAGGGCCCCCAACATCCCAGAGAGAGGCAGACAGGCCACTCCTGCCGACTGGTGCCAACAGCCTTGCTCTAATTACTGCAACCACAGACCTGGGGCTGGGGATGGGGGGCCTCTCACATGTTTATCGGATGAGGACCAAGAGCCCTCCTACAGACATTCTTCCCTCCAGGCTGGACGGCCCCCCATGGAAGGGCCATCTTCCAAATGAGTTACTGCCCCAAAGTGAGTTCTGATTCTCTTGCTTTGATGAGCAAATACAAAAAGGCAGAATAAGATCTATAATTTGTAGCAAGTTTCCAGTTCCCTAGTGTACTTCAGATATGATTTGGAGGATTGAATAAGTAAAGCATGTCTATCACTTATTGCCATTTCCTGGCTATAATTAGGCCCAATAAGAAAAATTCAGCATTCCTTGTGTTATCTATACTAATAATAGAGGAATATACAAGTTGTCTGGGATACTGTCACAGTAATAGTAACAACCGAACAGCAGGCTGCGTGGGGCAATCAGGTCATCAAGGGGGTTAGTGAGGGACGACCAAACGACTGAACAGTAGGCTGTGTGGGGCGACCAGGCCGGTGGAGGGGGCAGTTGGGGGCAACTAGGCTGGCGGGGGGGGGGGGGTAGCAGTTAGAGGAGACCAGGCCAGCAGAAGGGGGCAGTTGGCGGCAACAGTTGGGGGCAACCAGGCCAGCATGGGGAGCAGTAAGGGACAACCAGAATGGCAGGGAGCGCAGATAGGGGTGACCAGGCCGACAGAGGAGGGCAGTCGGGGGCAACCAGGCGGGCGGGGGGGTAGTTAGGGGCGATCAGGCAGGCAGGCAGGTGAGCAGTTAGGAGCCAGAGGTTCCGGATTGTGAGAGGGATGTCTGACTGCCGGTTTAGGCCCAATCCCGGGGATCCCCCGAGGGGTCCCGGATTGGAGAGGATGGAGGCTGGGCTGAGGGGACACCCCCCACCCCTGGCCTGTGCACGAATTTCATGCACTGGGCCTCTAGTGCATAATAATTAGCCAAAGAACACGTATTCCTTACTGGCCACCAGTCCCATCTCTCTTTGAACTGCCACCCTGGTTTCTGTGTTCAACATTCTGTAAAAGAAAAACATTTCATAACCATTAATTAGTACATCAAAATGAATTGACTGTAATTAATAAACTCTGTAAAACAAGTATGGACTCAAAATGTAGCAGCAGCAGCTATGCCATACGTATTTTTAGTCAGTTAGGTAATTATGTAAGAGGTATAAACAAAAGTATATATATTAAAAGGTGATTATGTAGTAGCTCAGTAAGTAATTGAAAGTTATACTTATCAATTTCATATTCTTTTTTTTATATATATTTTATTGATTTTTTACAGAGAGGAAGGGAGAGAGATAGAGAGCTAGAAACATCGATGAGAGAGACATCGATCAGCTGCCTCCTGCACATCTCCCACTGGGGATGTGCCTGCAACCCAGGTACATGCCCTTGACCGGAATCGAACCTGGGACCTTTCAGTCCGCAAGCCGACGCTCTATCCACTGAGCCAAACCGGTTTCGGCAATTTCATATTCTTTTTAGAAAAGTAGGACTAGTTCCTTACACTGCTTAAAATTAAACTTTCAAATATATGGAATGTGGCTATTTCACAGATCTATGCATCTGTAGAAAAAGTTTAATGATCTTCTCTTACATTAACAAATGGTTTAAAATAAAATGCATTAGATTGTAGAAATGGCCAAGGATAGGCAGGCTGACAGGGGGCCCTGGCCGATGTTGTTCAGTAGTTAGAGTGTCGGCCCACGCACCAAAGGGTCAATCTCTGGTTGAATTCCCGGTCAAGGGAATACATCTGACTGCAGGTTCGACCCCTGGCCCCAGGGAGGAAACCAATCAACGTGTCTTTCTCGCATCGATGTTTCTCTCTTTTCCCTCTCCCCCTCCCCCTGTTCCTTGCACTCCTTCTAATAATCAATGGAAAAAATAACCTCGGGTGAGGAATAAATACATAAATAAATAAATAAATAAAATATCAGCTTCCTCTGTTAAATTTCAAAATTTTATGACAGATTTCTGAATGTGTCAAAAATGCTTCCTATCTCCTAGGTCAGGAATCTCTATGTACTGACCATGCGACACAGACATGAGCCATGTCTTACACGGTGATGACTCAGCACAGTCCCGCCCGGGCTACAGTCAGCCGTGCTCCTGCTACAGGGTGCCCAGGGCAAGCAGCACCAGGACACGCACCTTGAGCTCTCTTTTCCTATGCTCCTCTTTCGATGACCTCTCTTTTCTGTCCATGCTACCTCGGTGCCTCTCGTCATCAACGTGAAAGCCTTCTTTATGTGCTTTCTCTTTGTGTCTTCTCTCCCCTTCATTTTTGGAGAGCGAGTTGCTTTTTTCTTTTGAGTATTTCTCTCTCATTTCCCTGGTGCTGCTTTTATCACGATGCTTCTTTCCTCGATCAGCCTCTTTGTGCCTCCTGTGTCTTCTTTCACCCTCCTCTTTATAAAGCCAGTAATTAAGGGGGTTGTCCCTGCTGTCACCGTACTGCAACTATAAAAGGACACGGGGAAAGGTGCATGAGCACAGGAGACGCACACACTGTCCTCCGTGCATGTTCTGACAAAGGCGAGGAAGGCCCAACCACCACTTCCCTGCAGCCTCTAGCCTGCTGCAGGGACCTTCACACACTCCCTGATGACACGCTCCACAAAGAAAACCCGCTGCTTCCCTGGCTACCCACCTGCAGGGTGGCACAACCACCACCCTCCTCCTGATGTGGGGACAAGACTCAAATCCCCGGACAATCCAGACTTCTCTATGGGCCCCTCATCACAGCTGTCATCCCCCCAACTCCAGCACATCCAGGCTGCACCAAGAGCAGGCTCTCCTGTGACAATCTCTCCATAGGCTGCCCCACAGGCTGTCTCTGAGGCAGTTCACACCCCTGGGCCTGACACACAGGGACATTTAAGACCAGGCGCTGTGGTTTCGCCATCACTGTACCTCAGACCACGTGGATGCTCAGTGGTAACAGGACGCCCCTCTCAGGCCGTCGTTGCTGGTATGCAGGACATGTTGTCAGTGTGTAGTGCTTGGGCTCAAACTCCCAGCTCTGGGAGCATCATGACCCCACAAACCTCTGCTCACACCATTTAGCACTCCCTGGTCGCCTGCTCCAGGTCCAGGCTTTTGACTGTGTGGCTCCCCCTCGTCCCCATCCCCCATGCTTCTCTCCTCTGGTGGTTGCTGGCAGTCCCCATGCCCCCATCCTGCTCATCTCCAGGGGACACACTTTCCAAGAAACCATGCAGATAAGCCCTGGACAAAACTCCTCAGTTTCATCAATCAGACGCCTGATTGATGAATAAATTCTATGGGATTAAAGATTCAAGTGCTAAAATAATTATAAGGACCCAAAACAAAACACAGGTGACTATTCAATCGTAAGGACTCAAAACAAAACACTTGGTGTGGGGAAGGTGCACTATACATCGACCACTTCATAACTTTAAACTTAAAGTGTGAAAATTCCACAAATGAAATTCAAAAAACACAAAGAGTAATGAAAACAATGAAAAGCAGAGTTAATCCTTAAAGTGCCCTTAAATGAAAAGGACTTGAGATTAAAATGGAGGCAGAGTAAGCAGATGCTGCACAGACACACTCTCAAGACTAAACTGGAATTACAACTAAAATCCAAAAAGCTTTCTGAATAATCAACAGAAGAGACATAGGAGAGAACCCTGATACCTGAGGATGAAAAGTGGAGACGGCATAGAGACTGGTAGGAGGGGTAGAGACTGGTAAAAGGGCTGGATGGGCACCCACAGACAGCAGATGAAATCCCGGAGAGATATCTCAGCTGTGGGGGGAGCCACTGAGAAATCTGGGGTCTAATCCCCAAGCTGGGCCCCCCCAGGAGAGAGCACCAGAACTAAGAGGGTACCCACCTAACATCTGGCTGTGAAAAGCAGCGGGCTGCTGTCTGCCAGGGAGAGAGCTGGGAATTCAGGCATTCCCTTAAAGAGCCAACACACAAAATTCCCTGTGGAGCCACCCGCCTTGTGCTCTGGCAGAGGGAGGGCGGGCTGGACTGGAGCTGTGCTAGAAGCCAGGATCAGGGGCTCTGGGCTAAGAGCTCAGAAGGCAGACACCCCGGTTTTCTATGCTGAGTCATTCCCTCATGCTATGGAGGTCATCTTTCTCAGGAAGACATTTGCTATACAGATGGCTTTGCCTGGGGGAAGAGAGTTGACCCACCCTATTGGAAAACACCTTGCCCCACAGAGCAGAGAAGAGACTGAGAATAACAACTATCCTCCAGGTAGAAGCAATTGCCCAACCCTGTTGAACAAAACTCTCGCCACACCTGTAGACAATTGCCTGAGCGCAATTCAAAACAAAATCCTATCAATCTGTAGGCAGAGGCAATCTCTAGAGCAGCGGTTCTCAACCTGTGGGTCGCGACCCCTTTGGGGGTCTAATGACACTTTCACAGGGGTCGCCTAAGACCATCAGAAAACACATATATAATTACATATTGTTTTTGTGATTAATCACTATGCTTTAATTATGTTCAATTTGTAACAATGAAAATACATTCTGCATATCAGATATTTACATTAGGATTCATAACAGTAGCAAAATTACAGTTATGAAGTAGCAATGAAAATAATTTTATGGTTGGGGGTCACCACAACATGAGGAACTGTATTAAGGGGTCGCGGCATTAGGAAGGTTGAGAACCACTGCTCTAGAGGCTTTGAATCTTTGCCTGATCTAATTATAGTAAGAAATGGCATTTGACACTGTCCTGCACTAGAGATTGAGAGGCGAAGCAGATCTACCTAATACATAGCCACAGGCAGCCAAAATGAGGAGACAAAGAAACAACCCTCAAATGAAAGAACAAGATAATTCTCTAGAACAGTGGTTCTCAACCTTCTGGCCCTTTAAATACAGCTCCTCATGTTGTGACCCAACCATAAAATTATTTTCATTGCTACTTCATAACTGTAATGTTGCTTCTATTATGAATTGTAATGTAAATACCTGATATGCAGGATGGTCTTAGGGCAGTGGTCGGCAAACTGTGGCTCGCGAGCCACATGCGGCTCTTTGGCCCTTTGAGTGTGGCTCTTCCACAAAATACCACGTGCGGGTGCGCATGTACAGTGAGATTGAAACTTCGTGGCCCATGCGCAGAAGTCGGTATTTTGTGGATGAGCCACACTCAAGGGCCAAAGAGCCGCATGTGGCTCGCGAGCCACAGTTTGCCAACCACTGTCTTAGGCGACCCCTGTGAAAGGGTCATTCCACCGCCAAAGGGGTCGCAACCCACAGGTTGAGAACCACTGCTCTAGAAGAAGAGATAAATGAAATGGATATAAAAAATTTATCTGATATAGAGTTCAGAGTAATGATGATAAAGATGCTCGGTAGTATGAGATAAGATATAGTAACCATGAAAACAGAAATAAAGAATGACATAGCACAAATAAAGAAGACATTGGAAGGAATACACAGCAGATTAGGGGAAGCTGAGGATTGAATCACTGAATTAGAAGACAGGGTTGAAGAAACCTATCAGAGAACCAAAAAGAAAAAAAAGAATTTAAAAACAGGAGAACAGCTTAAGGGAGCAATGGGACAACATGAAACATAGCAATATTCAAATAGCAGGTATGCCAAAAGAGGCAGAAAGAAAGAGATATAGAACATGTTTGAAGAAATAATGGAAGAAAACTTCTCTAACCTGGTAAAGGAAAAAGTCACACAAGTTCAGGGGGCACAGAGAACCCCAAGCAAGAAGAACCCAAACAAGCCCATGACCAGACACTTCATAATTAAAATGCCAAAAATTAAAAACAAAGAGAGAATCTTAAAGGCAGCAAGAGAAAAGCAAAATGTTACCTACAAAGGAGTTCCCATAAGACTGACACCTGATTTCTCATCAGAAACTCTACAGGCCAGAAGGGAATGGCATGAAGTACTCAAGGTAATGGAAAGCAGGGATCTGAAACCAAGATTACTATATCCAGCAAGGCTATCATTCAAAATAGACAGTCAAATAAAGAGCTCCCCAGACAAAAATAAATTTTAAAAAAGGTTAACAGAGTACATCATCAACAAGCCAGCATTACAAGAAATGCTAAAGGGATAGCTGTAGTGAGAAGAAGAAACAGAGAGAGAAAGATAGTCATACAGAATTAAAATGGCAATAAATAAGTACCTATTAACACATTGTATGAGGGAAACGTATTTATACGTTTTACGTATTTATACATTCTACCAGTGTAGTAGAGCACGGGACACGTATTAATACGTTTTTTATAGACTAGCGGTAGAATGCGGGTAACGTATAAATACGTAAACTAAAGTTATCGTAATTTTACTGAACGTTGCCATTTGCACAAAAAATTAGCAAAAATGGCCCGTGCCACCTGTTAGCGTGCGATAAAAACTACCCGCAAACAATGTGTTAATAATAACCCTAAATGTAAATGGATTAAATGCCCCAATCAAAAGGTATAGGGTAGCTGAATGGATACAAAAACATGATTCAACTATATACTGTCTACAAGAGACCCACCTCAGAACAAAAGACACACACAGGATGAGAGTGAGGGCTGGAAAAAAGTTTTCCAGGAACATGAAAAAGAAAAAAAAGCTGAAGTAGCAATACTCAGAGCAGACAAAATAGACTTCAAAATGAAGGGTATCACAAGAGACAACAAAGGTCACTACATAATACTAAAGGGATTGATCCAACAAGAGAACATAACCCTGGTAAACATATATGCACCCAATATAGGATCATCTAAATATATAAAAAACTTCTAACAACAATACAGTCATAGTAGAGGACTTTAACACCCCACTGACTTCACTGGATAGATCTTCCAGACAAAAAAAAAAAATTATCAATGAAACAGTGACTCTAAAGGACACACTGGATTAGATGTATTTAAATGACATTTATAGAATATTTCACCCCAAAGCTGGAGGATATACATTCCTCTCAAGTGCACATGGATCATTACCAAAGATAGACCACAAGTTGGAGCACAAAACAAGTCTCTACAAGTTCAAGAAGATTGAAATCATATCAAGCATCTTCTCAGATCACAGTGAAATGAAATTAGAAGTCACCTACAGTAAAAACACCCAAAAACATTCAAACAGATGGAGGCTAAATAGCATATTATTAAACAACTAGTAGCCCGGTGCACAAAAATTTGTGCACTCGGGGGTGAGAGTGAGGGGTGGGGCCAGACCCCTGCACCCTCTGTCATGTTCCGGGACCCCGGCCACTCCTGGCCTAGGCACAGGCCTACAGGCTTGGGGTGGCCTGGCTCCCGAGGCCCCATTTTATCAAGAGAACAAAGTCGGTGTTTGTTGGGGGCCAGATGTAAGCTGGCAAGGTCCTTGCACCTGAAGGGGCTAGCAAGGCTGGGACCCTTACCCACACAGTTTTCCCAGACTTGTTTGGATGGCGGTTATCCGTAGAATAAGAGCAACCTTTGTAGAATGAGAACAGCCTTTCACGGCTTACCAAGAAGTCTGTAACTATTTACTGAGATATGCTGTACTGAGAACTTGTCTTTCTCTTCTGTCCCTCCCTTAGAGATTAAGAGGAACAAAGAATACATTCCTCTTGACAGACCTCCTAATTCAGTGTGTTGTGTATAAATAGGATTGTATAGCTAATAAAGTTGCCTCAGTTCCTCAAGAACTGGAGTCCTCCCGATCCCACTTTCCTGTCTTTCTTTCTTTTCTCATTTTCCACCTCCCTACCTCAGCCCGGCTCAACCTGTCAGGCTGGCCCTGACAGGTGTTAGTTACAGCCCTCACCGAACCCAGTACACTGCATCTGTGCATACAACTGCCTCCTTCATGTGCCCGCTTCGCCCTACTGAATTACTAACGTCTTGAGGACATAGCTCTGTCTTATCCTGCTTCACCTTCAGTGCTTGGCCTGGTGCCAGGGACCTGAGAGGGTCTGCTGAGTGAGTGAATAATGAATGAGTGAATGAGTGAATGAACGAGCGAGTGAATGAGCAAGCAGCTAAGGGGCGGGAACTTCTGCCGCGTTGCCATGGCAACATGACATAAGTTCCCCCCGCCCCCGCCCTCCCCTACCTGAAGCCCACCACAGGAAAGTTCCCGCCCTGCTCCCAGCGGCCTGGCGCCCCTCTCCTGGCTGCATACTGAATTACTAACATCTTGAGGACATAGCTCTGTCTTATCCTGCTTCAACTTCAGTGCTTGGCCTGGTGCCAGGGACCTGAGAGGGTTTGCTGAGTGAGTGAATAATGAGCGAGTAAGTGAATGAGCAAGTAAGTGAATGAGCAAGCAGCTACCGGTTGGGATAGTTCGCACTCCACTCTGGGCTGCCTGACGCAAACCCCGGGAAGTTCCCGCCCTGCTCTCAGTGGCCCAACTCCCCTCTCCCGGCTGCATAGCTGCATAGTTCACGCAGGGCAAAGGCGGCCCAGGTGTGCATGTTGGCAGATCAGTGCATTAGCACCTGCCAGCCTCGGATCCCTGTGGGAGGGCCGTTTGTGGGCGTGGCCGGTGGCGAATCTGTGCTTAGCACCCACCAGCCCGGGATCCCCACGGGAGGGCGTGATCGGTGGCAGATCGGTGCATTAGCACCCACCAGCCTCGGATACCCGTGGGAGGGCCGTTTGTGGGCGTGGCTGGCGGTGGATGGGTGCATTAGCACCTGCCAGCCTTGGATCCCTGCGGGAGGGCCGTTTGTGGGCATGGCCAGTGGCAGATCGCTGTGGTGCCACCCGCCAGCCCTGGGTCGGGTCCCATACGGGCTGCCTGTCGCCCGGGTTGCAGATAGCAGGCCCGGATGGCAATGGGGCAGGCAGGATGGCGCTGTCCCGCCCTGCCTGCAATATGCAAATTAGCCGCCATATTTGTTGGCGGTTAACCGCCATCTTGGTTGGCAATTAACTTGCATATCGTCCTGATTAGCCAATGGGAAGTGTATCAGAGGTACGGTTAATTACCCTATTTGTCTTTTATTAGGATGAATGGGTTACCAACAAGATCAAAAAAGAAATAAAAAACTTCCTAGAAACCAATGAAAATGAGCACACAACAACCCAAAATCTCTGGGACACAGTGAAAGCAGTCCTGAGAGGGAAGTTCATAGCACTACAGGCCTACCTTAAAAAACACGAAAAATCAACAATAAACTATTTAGCCCTACATCTTAAAGAACTAGAAAGAGAACAATAAGAAAAGCCCAGAGTAAGTAGAAGGAAGGAAATAATAAAGATTAGAGCAGAAATAAATAATATGAAGAGTAGTAAAAAAAAAACACAAATAAAAAAATCAATGAAACCAAGAACTGGTTCTTTGAAAAGATAAACAAAATTGATGAACTGTTAGCCAAACTCATCTAGAAACAAAGAGAGAGGACCCAAATAAATAAAATCAGAAACGAAAGCAGAGAAGTAACCACTGACACCACAGAAATACAAAGGATTGTAAGAAAATACTATGAACAGCTACATGCCAACAAGCTGGACAATGTAGATAAAATGGACAAATTATTAGAAAAATACAATCTCCCAAAACTGAATCAGGAAGAATCAGAAAACCTGAATAGGCCAATAACAACTGATGAAATAGAAGCAGTAATCAAAAAACTCCCAGCAAACAAAAGCCCAGGTCCAGACAGCTTCACAGGGGAGTTTTACCAAACATTCAAAGAAGAACTAACACTATACTCCTCAAACTTCCAAAAAATCCAAGAAGAAGGAACACTTCCAAACTCTTTTTATGAGGCCAGCATTATCCTAATTCCAAAACCAGATAAAGACACTACAAAGAAAGAGAATTACAGGCCAAAATTCTTGATGAACATAGATGCTAAAATCCTCAACAAAATATTAGCAAATTGGATCCAGCCATACATTAAAAAGACCATGACCAAGTGGGATTTAATCCAGGGATGCAAGGCTGGTACAACAGTCACAAATCAATAAACAGGATACCTCACATAAAGAAATTGAAAGGCAAAAATCACATGATCACATTAATAGATGCAGAAAAAGCATCTGACAAAATCCAACACCCATTTTTTATAAAAACTCTCAGCAAGTTGGAATAGAGGGAGCATATCTCAACATGATAAAGGCCATATATGATAATACTACAGCCAACATCATACTCAGTGGGCAAAAACTAAAACCATTTCCCCTAAGAACAGGAATAAGAAAGGGATGTCCACTCTTATTCAACATAGTATGGAAGTCCTAGCCACAGTGATGAGATAAGAAATAAAAGGCATCCAAATGGGAAAGGAGAAAGTGAAACTGTCATTATTCACAAATGACATGAATACATAGAAAACCTAAAGACTCCACCAAAAAACTACTAAATTTAATACATGAATTTGGCAATGTAGCAGGATACAAAATCAACACCCAAAAATCGATGGTATTTTTATACACCAACTAGAGGCCCAGTGCATGAAATTTGTGCACAGATAGGATCCCTAGGCCTGGCAGGCGATCAGGGCCAATTGGGGCCTTCCAGCTGCCGGCTGGGGCCTTCCTTCATTCCACGCCCCACCCATGGTCAGCATACGTCAAGCGAGTGATTGAACTCCCGGTCTCCCAGTCAAACTCCTGAGGGAACACTTTGCATATTAGCCTTTTATAAATAGGAGATATGAATTCTCAGAAATAGAAAGTAAATAAGCAACCCCATTTACCATTGCAACAAAAAAAATTAAATACGTAGGAATAAACTTAACCAAAGAGGCAAAAGATCTGTATTCAGAAAACTGTAAGAGGTTGAAAAAAGAGAAAGAAAAAGATATAAACAAGTGGAAGAATATACTGTGTTCATGGATTGGTAGAATCAACATCATTAAGATGTCCATACTATCCAAGGCAATCCACAGATTTAATGCCATCCCCATTAAAATACCAACAGCATATTTCACAGATTTAGAACAAATACTCCAAAAATTTATATGGAGCCAAAACAGAGCCCAAATAGCTGTAGCAATTTTGAGAAAGAAGGACAAAGTTGGAGGAATCACAATACCAAATTTCAAGTTAAACTACAAAGCCACCTTAATCATAACAGCCTGGTACTGGCACAAGAACAGGCATATAGATCAAATAGAGGCCCAGTGCATGAAATTTGTGCACTGGTAGGGTCCCTAGCAGCTGCCAGCTACCATCGGGTACAACCTCTCTTCCCCCGGCTGGCCCCGCCCCCTGGTCATCAAACTCCCAGAAAAACTTCTGGTCAGGGGGACAATTTGCATACTATACTTTTATTATATAGGTTGGAATAGAAGAGAGACCCCAGAAATTGACCCAAGCTAATATGCTCAATTAATATTTGACTAAGGAGGCAAGAGCATACAATGGAGTCAAGGCAGTCTCTTCAATAAATGGTGTTGGGAAAATTGAGCAGATACTGGCAAAAAAATGAAACTAGACACCATCTTACACCATACATAAGAATAAGCTCAAAATTAATAAAAGACTTAAATGTAAGTCATGAAGCCATAAAAACCCTAGAAGAAATAATAGGCAACAAAATCTCAGACATCTCTCATAGCAATATGTTTATGGATACATCTCCTGGGGCAAAGGAAACTAAGGATAAAATAAACAAATGGAACGACATCAAAATAGAAAGCTTCTGAACAGCAAAAGAAACCGTCAACAAAACAAAAAGGGAGCCCACTGTGTGGGAGAACATATTTGGCAATGATACATCTGATAAAGGGTTAATATCAAAAATATATAAGAAAGTCATACAACTTAACAGAAGGAAGACAAACAACCCAATGAAAAAATGGGCAAAGGACCTAAATAGACACTTCTCCAAAGAGGACACACAGAAGGCCAAGAGACATATGAAAAATGCTCAAAGTCACTGATCATCAAAGAGATGCAAATTAAAACCACAATGAGATATCACCTCACACCTGTCAGAATGGCTACCATCAACAAATCAACAAATGATAAGTGCTGGCGAGGATGTGGTGAGAAGGGAACCCTAGTACACTGGTGGTGGGAACGCAGACTGCTGAAGCCATTATGGAAAACAATATGGAGTTTCCTCAAAAAATTAAAGATGGAACTTCCATTTGACCCAGTGATTCCACTTCCAGGAATATATCATAAGAAACCCAAAACACCAATCAGAAAGAATATATGCACCCCTATGTTCATCTATACTAATGAAAGGGTAACATACTAATTAGACCGGGTTGACCAGACATCTTCTGGTTGTGAGTCCTCTTTCTGGACAAAGCCATGGTGGCGGGGGCCAAGGCAGAGGCAGTTAGAGGCGATCAGGCCAGCAGGGAAACAATTAGGGGCGATCAGGCCAGCCGGGGAGGGCAATTAGGTGTGATCAGGCCGGCAGGGGAGGGCGGTTAAGGGCGATCGAGCCATAGGAGAGGGCAGTTAGGGGCGATTAGGCAGGCAGGCAGAGGGGTTAGGGGGTAATCAGGTAGGCAGGCAGGCAGGTGAGTGGTTAGGAGCCAGCGGTCTAAACCGGCAGTCAGACATCCCCCTAGGGTGCTCGGATTGGAGAGGGTGCAGGCCAGGCTGAGGGACCCCTGCCCCATGCACAAATTTTGTGCACTGGACCTCTAGTAGCAGCATAATTTACAATAGCTAAGATCTGAAAACAGCCCAAGTGCCCATCAGTAGATGAGTGGATAAAAAGCTGTGGTACATTTACACATGGAATACTATGCAGCAGTAAAACAGAAGAATCTCTTACCCTTTGAGACAGCATGGAGGGACCTGGAGAGTATCATGCTAAGTGAAGTAAGTCAGTCAGAGAAAGACAAGTGTCACATGATCTCACTCTTATGTGGAATCTAAGTAACAAAATAAATTGATGAACAGAGTGGATCCAGAGACATGGAAGCATGGAACAGAGTGCAGAGTCTTTGAGGGAAAGTCGGGGAGGGTGGGTGGGTGGGAGGTAATCAACCAAGGACATTGTATGCATATATGCATAGCCCATGGACACAGACAATGGGGCGGTGATGGCCTGGGATGGACTGGAGGGGATCTATGGGGGGAAAAGAGGACATATGTAATACTTTCAAAAGTAAAGCATTTTTTTTTTTTTAAAAGGACTCCACTAGAAAGGGAACAAATGCAGCAGGTGGGTTTGCCACAGGTATCAGACATCAGCTTGCAGGACACACCTGCCACAGGAGTACAAATGCCACGCGCCTGTCCTCCTGAGTCAGGTCACCGCCTGGGACATATCTGCTGAGGACACAGGGACAGGCCCTGAGGACATCAGTAACTAAAGCCTTTATGTAAGGCAAATGGGGGCGTCTACATTTACCCCGATCCAGCAAGTTCGCTTCCAGAAATGATCATAAGGACATAATTATGACTTAATGCAGAACTTACCCCCTGGGTGTCTTCCCAAGCCTCAAAGTCTATGTTACAAAATTTCCCCAATGCCTCTAACACTAACATGTCATTGATTTGCAGTGTTTGGGGCCTGGTATGCATACCTTCCTTTCTCGGTATCTTCTTTCTCTCTCTTCATCTCCTCTTTCAGAGTTCTCATCTCTCCTCTCATTCTCGTCAGTTCTTACTTTACTTACTATAAAAAGAAAACATACTTTTATTGTTTGTTTTTTGTTGTTAATCTTCACCAGAGGACATTTTTCCATTGATCTTTTTAGAGAGAGTGGAATCGAGAGGGAGAGACAGAGAGAGGAACATCAATGTCGACTGGTTGCCTCCCGCATGCGTCCCAACCAGGGCCAGGGATTGAGCCTGCAACCGAGGTACGTGCCCTTGACTGGAATCAAACCCAGAACCCTTCAATCCACAGGCCGACGCTCTATCCACTGAGCCAAACTGGCGAGGGCAAGAAAACATACTTTTAACATTCCCAAACTTCAGACATCTTGCTGCAGTCTTTGTAAATACTGCATTACAAAATTATGTATTAACACATGAAAACATATTCTTCTATTAGACCACATTCTACAATCTCAAGAATGGAAGGTCCTGGAATCTAAACTAAAAATGAATCTCAGAGAGACAACAGGGGTGGGTGGGTGGCTAGAGAGAGATTAACCAAAGACCTTGTATGCACATGTGCATAACCCCTGGACACAGACAATAGTGAGGGGAAGGCCTGGAGTGAGGGATGGGGGTGGGCTACAAGCGGTCAATGGGGAAGAAAGGGGGACATGTGTAATACTTTCAACAATAAAGATGAATTAAAAATTTAAAAATCACATACAAAAATGGAATAAAGGAGATGACAGTGGCACCTGCTAAGGAGGCAACCTGGCAGGTGCAGCCTAGCTGCTGGAACTCAGAGGCACCAGCCCAACGCACGCACCTTCGAGCCCTGTCGCCAACAGAGGTGCTGGGGCAGCACAGCGTCCAGAAAAACACCCCGCTGGGCGGACATTCCGCCAAGTGCTCAGCTGCAAGAGAGTCAACGCGACCTCTGGACAGTGGAGGAGGGCGCCACCTACAGCCGGTCACTCCCCCCCCCCAGCCCCCGCCCCGCACCTGTGAGAGGCCAGAGACCAGCAGAGCCACACACACCCAGTGACAATACACACAGCTCCCTCCAATAGTGAAAAACTAGACTTTCACATTTGAATCTGCCAAGACAAAAGTCATTAGGCTTAAAATGAAGAGAATCAACATTTTCAAAGATAAGGACAAAATTAAACATTCGGACAAACTGTTAAATATTGCTTAAAATAAAACTGATACTTCTGAGAAATTCTTTTACCAAAGAGCATAATGTTTGTTTATCTACAATGTGGATTGAGATTTACGAAGATAATTAATCGGGAATGTTTCAATAGTAAAACTCTAGCACATGAGAAAATCGTTACTCCTTTCATTAACTGAAATGAGTTCTAAAATACCCAAAAGGCAACCATCTTGCAAAGCACACAGTTCAGCAGGGGCACAACCAAACGCAAAGTCAGGGCGAGGCCGACGTGGGGAGTGAGCACCGCAGAGGGGCTCGCCCACATGCCTGGCCCTGGGACAGCCACAGCCCAGACACGCACCTGACCGCATCCTGTGCTCAGGCCAGTGGTGCCTGGCCGCCGGCTTGGTCTCCTCCCTCCGCACCCGGTGCTCTCCCTCACGCTCCCGGTCCCTCTCCCGGTCTTTGCCTCGGCTCTGGTGCTTCTCTGTGTCATGCTCTCGGGCCTTGTCCCTCAGCTTCTCTCTGTCCAGGTCCCGGGCGTCCCTTCTCCTCTCCCGTGGCTTCTCCTTGTCTCTGTCCCCACGAGGATGCTCCCTGGAGCCATGGCGGTCTCTGTCTGCCACCCTCTCCCTGTGCTTGGCTTCCCGGTCTGGGTCCCTGGGCTTCTGCTCTTTGGACTCTGGGGCGTCCGTCTCCAAGTCCTTATGTGGCTTCTTTTCCTTGCGTTTCTTATCTTCTCTAGGAAGTGTCGACTGTGCAGCCAAAGCAAGAAGAAGGAAGGGGTTTCTGAGCGTGACAGCCTCCAAACCACCCGCTGCCACCGTGTCCTGCTCTCCCGCCAGCAGGAAGGGCAGGAGAAGCCCCCACAGCCACAGAGGTGTCACACTTAGCATTTCTATGACTGCAGACCAGCGCCCACTTGGGAGACATATTCCCATGTGTTGTCAAGTCAAATCTAAAACACTTCCCAGATTAGAAAGAAAGAAACAGGATACTGAAGGGGAAAAAAAAAAGAAATAGCAGAATAAATATGCAAATCAATGACTAAATGGCACACAGGAATGGCTTGTGGAAGCCCTGAGGTGAGCCTTGAGAACTCACAGCTTCTTTCAGTTTAGATTTTCATAAAGAAAAAAATAGAGAGAGAACAAGGTACTGAAGCTGTGTCAGTCTCTGAGACTAGGCCCATCCAGGTCCTATTCAAGAACAAGGACCTTCCTTGTAAAACTCTCAGGGGATCTCTCTCAATCCCCAAGCCTCTCTCCACGTATGTACACACACACACACACACACACACACACACACACACACAGACACGCACAATGCACACACCACACATGTACACACACAGCCTAGGCTCTGAACCATGAATGAAGCCAGAGTTGGTGCCATGCAGGCTGGGCTAGGAAACCCTTTCCCACCACAGACCCAGAGCTACTAACCACATGAGTCGAGAACACCCTGAAATGAGCCACGTGGGAGCAAAGTTGTGTAGGGCTGAGAACCAGGAGAAACTGTCCAATCAGACCCCAGTTCAAATCTTTGAAATACATTTACCCAAAGGTGTTTTCGGAGGTCATCTGCTGTCCATGTTTCATCTTTGGTTCTTCTCTAAAAAGAAAAGTATAAAGTTGGAATTTTCCAAGTTTAAAATAATCATTTGGCAAGCTCTAGTAAGCTGCTTTTCATATGGCCATTCTAGTCAATGGCAATTAGTCCTGAATACGCAAGAATTTACTGTCTATCGACCAGAATAAATGGTAACAGATATACAGATTTTTAAAAATTATTCACTAGTCTAAAATTACCTATAAATTATTACAGAATGTGTTTCTTTGTGTACTTCACAATATAAATGTCCATACTGCCTCAAGGCTCTGCCTACGCATAGGCAACACACTCCTGCCTTTTCCAGGTCCCTCTGCGGCCTATCAGGGCAGTCCCAACACTCAGAAAGCTTACTTTAAGGAGGCTGGTGCTTCATTCATAAATATGAAGGGCCAGTCAGACATTTAGGAAAAACCAACATCAGAAAGAGAAGCATCACCCTGGCCGGGTGGCTCAGTTGGTGAGACTGTTGTCCTGTACACCAACAGGTTTCGGGTTCGATTCCCCATCAGGGCACATTCCGAGGCTGCGCGTTTCCTCCCTGGCCCTGGCGCGGCAACCTATCGATGTTTTTCATTGATGTTCTCTCTCTCTCCCTTCCTCTCTCTCTAAATTCAATAAAAGCATATCCTTAGCGGGGATTTTAAAAAGAGAGAGAAAAGAATCAAGACAAATAGAGAAAATGACCCAAGAAAATGAACAGAAGTATTTATTTTATTTTTGTAAAGGCATAAGAGTTATATCCTCTGGAAGATATTAAAAATCTTTTAAGCACAAATTAAAACATGCTACAAAAGAAGCAATATGAGAACAAGAATTCTTAATATTAAATGTAACAAACTAAAACATTTAAGTAAATAAAGCTAACGATAAAGTTGGAGAAATCCCCCTAATATATCTATATTTTTAAAAAGGCAAAGAGATGGGAAATACAAGCCGCCAGTCCAACACTTAACGAGAGACTGAATCAGAGTTCTAGAGAGAGAGGGTAGAGGGGGAGAAAAGGGAGGGGGGGGAGAGATCCCCGAAGTGAAGGTAAATGAGAGCTTTCCTTTTGAAAGTGATCATGAAATGTCAACAACAATGACATTCTCGGCCCAATCACACGTAGGTCTGCAGTGAATCCTGCGCATGGAATCATATAGCATGATTGGTTTTCAGATTTAAAAATCAACCTACTAACAAATCACAGGAACCTTACGCTACAGGATAACTTAAGAAAACGAGAGGGAAAAGGACAGAAGACGGAGGTCGGGGAGTCTGTGCACGTTAAGCGCTGGGTAAAAGGAGGCGGTAAACCGCACACGACCCCGGCCCATCCGAGTCCCCGAGGCTAAGCGGCCACGGAGTCCGGCCCGAGCCCAGGGCCGCCGGGCGCCTGGACACCGGGGAGGCTGGGCCCACTAACCAAGGTCCGCGAACTCCCCCGCGCCCGTGCGCACCCACCTTCCCCGGCTCCATCGCCGCTCGCAGGGGCGTCGCCGACTCCTAGCAACCAGCGCGCTGCGAAGGGAGCGCCAACTACCGTTGGCCCGGCCGGCTCCGCGGCCTCCCTAGAGCGCATGCGCGACCCGGCTCCGGGCAACCGGGAGGCGCGAGCAGCAGAGCGCAGAGCGATCGCTGGCCGGGCCAGCCCTCGGCTTGTGGCGCCGGGTCAGATGCCCGAGGACGCGGGGCTGACCCCGCTGCGGGGCCGCAGGAGCGGGGCGAAAAGAGAAAAAGGAGGCTCGGCCGCCGGGTCAGCTGCCGCGTAACCGGCTCCACTGAGCCGGGTGGCCGCTGGGTCGTCGGAGGCCCCGACCTGGCTCCCGGAAAGGCCGTGTGTCCGGGCCGGGGAACGCCGGACCGCACGGACCTGCCCTCGGTGATGGAAAGGGCTTTTCATCTGGACAAGGCTTCGCACTTTACAGACCGTTTCTCCGTTTGTTGATAAAACACTTGTAAGAATGGCAGGAATCGATGCATTTGAAAAAGCAGTCGTGAAAGGATGACTTTTCATGCGACACGAGAGGTGAGAGCTGAATCCTGAAGGCGCGTGGCCTGCCTCTCGGGTTTATTCTCTCGTGCGGGACGGGGCGGGGCGGGCCCCTCTCCTGTGAGGGGCCATGTAACGCACACCCAGCTGTTCCAAACGCTATTTTCCATTTTTTTAGTATACAAATGATGCTTACAAAATATTACACTTAATGTTCACACACACACACACACACACACACACACACAGTCAGTTCTTGCCCTGGCCGGGTAGGTGGCAGGCAGAGCATGGTGCAGACACTCGAAGGTTCGGGCTCAGTCCCAGCTCAGGGCACACACCAGAAGCGGCCATGATTGCATGAAGAAGTAGGACAACAAATCGATGTTTCTCTCATCTCCCTTCCTCTGTCTCTAAAATCCATAAATAAAAATGTTAAAAAAGAGTAAACTTGAAAATCATGTGTGTTAAGCAATACTTCAGTCTGTACTTTTGATATGGTTTTTCTATAGATACAGATTTTATTTTCAGACATTGTATTTTTTAGTTATATACTATTATGAACCGGTTTACAGTTTTATGGACCCATCTATGTGTTCCAGATACAAAGGCCATTTACTTAGTCCCTTGCCTTAGACAAAGTAACAGATCTATTAGGCCTTTTGTATTTAATTATACTCTGGTTTTTAACATACCACTCCTACCTTTTTCATTTCTACTCATCCGCACTTAAGAAAGAACATAGAAGGAAGTTAGGAAAGGTAGTCTTGGTGATAGCTATGACTTATTCAGGGACTGCTCCAAGTGAGGCATTTAGTAATTCATTTAATTCTCCTAGCATCCCACAGGAGCTAGGCATGTTACAGCTTTTCAGATGAGGAGTCTGAGGACCAGAAAGGTTAATTTGCTTGCCTGAGGGCACACAGCTAGGGTGGTGGATGATCTGACGCTGAATCATTCTCTTAACCACTATGTCCTTCCGTCAACAAGAAAACAGTGGATACTGTTTCCCATACTGCAAGAATGACCCTTCTCCCTCACCTCCCAAGTGCAGTCGCTAACTCTTTTTTTTTTTTAAATATATTTTATTGATTTTTTACAGAGAGGAAGGGAGAGAGATAGTTAGAAACATCGATGAGAGAGAAACATCGATCAGCTGCCTCCTGCACATCTCCCACTAGGGATGTGCCCGCAACCCAGGTACATGCCCTTGACCGGAATCGAACCCGGGACCCCTCGGTCCGCAGGCCGACGCTCTATCCACTGAGCCAAACCGGTTTCGGCCAGTCGCTAACTCTTGTCAAGATAGTATGTCTTTGTCAATATTTTTTCATTCTAGCCCCTACCAATCCATCCTGCATTGCAGCCAGTCATCTAGCACATGAATCTCATGGCACTCCCTGCCTCTATCTTTTTCATCACCATACAGGACAACTTATAGAGTCACCCAAATGCACCATATTCACAGGCTTTGCAAATGCTAGTTCCTCTTTCTCACTATCTCCTCCGTGTTTGCAAAATAAATGCCTATAGATGAAGATAAAACAATGTTTCCTCAGACTTCTTAAAACAATTATTTTCTAAATAACTCACTTGCCAATCAAATATTACATTTTATCTTGTAATATTATCTTTATTCAGGGGATATCTTACTGAGTTCATGTGAAGACGTGGGACTATAGAGTGCTAGAGATAGCTAAAATACAGTCTGGGCCTCCAGGAGCTTGTAATTACTAGGAGAGAGAAATATGCACACAACTACCAAATAATCTGAATGAGAGTCAGAGTGGCTTGCTCCTCTACAATGAAACCTCTGTAAGTGTGTAGGGGATGGAGCTGGGACAGGGAGAGGTAGACGAGATGGACAGAACAATTGATAAGGCCCAGATCTAGGCAGGAGGGGATCTACAACAAAGTGGAAAGAATTGAACTTAAACAGAAGGCAGAACGTTTTAAAATATATATATCTATTTTTTATTGATTTCAGAGAGGAAGGGAAAGGGAGAGAGATAAAAACACCAATGATGAGAGAGAAGCATTGAACGGCTGCCTCCTGCATGCCTCCTTCTGGGGATCGAGCCCGCAACCCGGGTGTAAGCCCTTGACTAGATTTGAACCCAGGACCCTTCAGTCCAGAGGCTGACACTCTGTCCACTGAACCAAACCAGCTGGGGCCAGAAGGCAGCACTTTAATCTGAAACCAGAAAGGATGAGAGCAGAGGCTGAACTTCACAGCTTGTTGGTGGTGGTGGTGGTAATCCTCACCCAAGGATATCTTTTCCATTGATTTTTATTTTTATTTTTAGAGAGAGTGGAAAAGGGGAAAGAGACACAGAGAGAAACATTGATGTGAGAGACACATATTGATTGGTTGCCTCCCACAGGGCCCAGGCCCGGGGATAGAGCCTGCAACCAAGGTATCTGCTCTTGACTGGAATTGAACACACGACCCTTCATTCTGTGCGTGTACACTCTAACAACTGAGCCAACCCAGCGAGGGCCACAGTTTTGTTCTAGAACATGCACAATGATGCTCCCCTTTCCTCTGAGAAACCAGAGCCTTTCATTGGAAAACTGTTTGCAAAAAGAGAAGGAAAGAGGTAACATGAAGGTCATGGAGATTGAGGCGTATAAAGAATAAAATACTAGTGAGGACCTAGGGGCTGAGCTGGGCCTGTTATTGACTCGGTGCAGACAGATGTATTCTGCCTCTGGTGTGACCACATGCAGGGACGTGGGCTCACAAGGCAGCTGAGGCCAGGAGGCTGAGGTCACTTCTCTTCGATGTATTTGACATCCCTAGGCCCCCGGGTCAAAGACTTCATCGCAGATGTGCAGGATTCCTTATGTGGCCTGTGTTCACACAAGTCTTACCTATAGGATGTGATTCTACAGCTCTTTAGAGAAAAGGCTCACGCTCCTTTGTGTTAACAAGGCAATTGCTGGTGAGGTCGCAGCTGAGTCATGAGTGGAGGGTGGCATCTGAGCATTAAACAGTTGCATAGGAAGAGAGTCGAGACCCACCATTTTACACATAGCGGTGAGCAAAAGTAGGTTGACAGTTTTTCATATGGAAAATAGTGCAATAATCCTATATAATAAAGAGCTAATCTGAAAATGGTCGTCACGCCCTCACATCCTCACGCCATCACTCTGTAACTGCTCAGACACTCAACACTTGGGAGAGAGGAATGGGGACCAGCCAGGCACAAATGAGTTTGCGAGAGAGGAATGGGGACCAGCCAGGCTGCAGCCCGGGAGAGGGTCAAGCCGTCCGCCCATGATCCTCTGTGGCTGCGGCTGGACCAAGCGAAGCGGTCCCTGGTCCTAGGTGCCTGCGACCTGCTGGAGGAGGGAATCCTGGGTCTCTGATGCAGGGCAAGGCAGAGGCTGTTAGGGGTGATCAGGCCAGCAGGGGAGCAGTTAGGGGTGATCAGGCAGGCAGGCAGAGGTGGTTAGGGGCAGGCAGGCAGGCGAGTGGTTAGGAGCCAGCGGTCCCAGATGGCGAGAGGCAGTCGGACATCCCCTGAGGGGTCCCAGATTGGAGAGGGTACAGGCCGGGCTGAGGGATGCTCCCCCCCACACACACGAATTTTGTGCACCAGGCCTCTACTCTTCTATATAATAGCCTAGGCCAGTGGTCGGCAAACTCATTAGTCAACAGAGCCAAATATCAACAGTACAACGATTGAAATTTCTTTTGAGAGCCAAATTTTTTAAACTTAAACTATATAGGCAGCTACATTGTTATTAACTTAATTAGGGTACTCCTAAGCTGGCCTTTGCTAAAAACGTCCTCAATCTGATTGAGGTACGTTTGCTGAGGTCGACCCCTTCCAACTCTCCCATCCTCAACTCCTGCATGAATCGCACGCGCCTCCCCCGTGCTGCGTACCCCATTGCTGGACTGACCAACACCCCCCACTTCTTCTAACGCCACTTCTTCAAAATAGACTCGCCCAGGCCGAAAACCAATGTCTGCGCATGGGCCACAAAGTTTCAATCGCACTGTACGTGCGCACCTGAGACCTGCCAGCCTGGGTGAGTACGGGCGCCCGACACGCTTCCTTCCCCACAGTCTAAGGCAAGGGACTGTGCTATTTTGTGGAAGAGCCACACTCAAGGAGCCAAAAGGCCGCATGTGGCTCGCGAGCCGCAGTTTGCCGACCACTGGCCTAGGTGATCCTCAGGCCATCATGCTGTGATGCCCTCTTGCCCTCACAACCCATCAGCAGGAGGCTGCCTGCCCAAGCGGGTGCGCGCTGGTGGGCGGGGCAGTGCGAGGAGGCAGAATGGGCCCTTGATGTCAGGGAGGGGTGGGACCTGAGCACTTGGTGGGGAGGGAATAGGACAGGCTCCCTGGGAGGGAACAGAGTGGAGCTGCGAGCAGAGCTGGTTGTGTTCAGGTGCAGCGGCTCCTCTTCAGGTGTGAGAGGCTGCAGCGGCCTGGCTGAGAGGGAAGGGGCGAGCACGATGCTCTGAGTGCAGTCACCATGGACCACCCGGATGAGGGGCCTCCTGCCAAGGCCTGCCGCCTGAGCAGCTTGGAGCCCTCTCAAAACGAGGGGCTGCTGCTGCTGCCACCACCACGGCTCATGCGACTGCCCCTGCCTCCACTGGAGCAGCGCCGGAAGCTCAAAGAGGAAACCGAAGCGGCACAGGTGCTGGCTGACAGGAAGGGGATGGATTGCGCCTCACTCTCCCCCCTCCATCCCATGTCATTCTGGAGGAGGGGGGAGTGCGCGCATACTTCATCCTGGGTGCCAGGTGTTGCTACTGGGATCCTGATTTTGAGTCTGGGTATGGGGAGGCGCCCCCTCCCGAGGAGAGCCTGGAAACATTCTCTCCTGAGGAGGTTGGGGAGGGGGGGAAGTCTGGAGATCGACATTCAGGTTACGGAGCCGGAGCCATAGCCCAGTGGCTTTGGTGGAGAGGCCCTAGATACCTGTAGCATAGGGGGATGGGAGTACCAGGTGTTAGCTGGTCTACAGGGAAAGGAAGAGGCCATTATCATAGTGGAAGATGACAAAGAGGAGGTGAAGGAGAATGTGAGGAAGAAGAGGAGGAGGAGGAGGAAGCAGAGAAAGAGGCCTGGGGTGGGGAGGAGGGCTGCGGCTCCAGCCTACCTTTTTGGGGCAATCCATCAAGGAGCCCCAGGGTCCCAGGTCTCTCACAATTTTGCTTGTTGGACTATGCTGGGGTACAACCCCAGCAGGTCCAGGGGTTCCCAAAGGTGTAGACGGAGTCGGCGAAGAAGGAATGACACGGAGACAGTGTTCAGTTGATCAGCAGCCTAGCCAGGATCTCTAGCCAGGATCTCCAGCCAAGTTCTGGTCTGGATCTCCAGCGAAGTTCTGGTTAGGATCTCCAACCAGGTTCTGTGTCCATGTTCTCTTGCTAGGTTCTCCAGCCAGGTTCTGTAGCCATGTTCCCTCGCTAGGTTCTCCAGCCAGGTTCTGTCCAGGTTCTCCAGCCAGGTTCAGTCACCAGGTTCTAGTCAGGTTCTCTTGCCATTTTCTATCCAGGTTCTGTAGCCAGGTTCTGTCTCTAGGATCTTCAGCCAGGTTCTCTCGCTAGGTTCTGTGTCTAGGTTCTGTGTGTGTGTCTAGGTTCTGTGTCTAGATTCTGTGTCTAGGTTCTGTCACATCTGTATTTATACCAGTTGATTCCAATCCTAACAATCTCTATTCCAAAGGTTAGGGTGTTTCTTATCTCCATTCCAGGGAGTAAAGATTATGTAGCTTAAGTGTGATTGTTCGTAGTTAAAGTGATTAACTACCGGCCTGGCACTTAGTGAAGGGGTTTTATTCCCTCCCTAACTTCAGGGGAAAATCCCTACCTGGGGAAACAACCTTTCTCAGAGAGGTGACCTTGGTTAAAACACATAGTGCCAAGAAGGTGAGCAAACATATTAAGAACAGTATGCCATATATGCCAGGTCCCTTGAAACAGCAAGGATGGACCGGCTCCCAGCAGGATTACTAGTTAATAAATAATAATACAAGAACAAACTGTTTCTCGTACTCACAACTGTAACCCTACTATTGCCCATCCCTGTATTTACAGCTTACATAATGTAATTTAGTGAAGAGCAAGAAAGGGAAAACTACTTCCTTTGTTTGAGATTTAGTACCCTCCACTGAAGTTGAGTGTTCTAGACCCTAGAGCAGCGGTTCTCAACCTGTGGGTCGCGACCCCTTTGGCCATAAAACGACCCTTTCACAGGGGTCGCCTAAGACCATCCTGCATATCAGATATTTACATGACGATTCATCACAGTAGCAACATTACATTATGAAGTAGCAACGAAAATAATGTTATGGTTGGGTCACAACATGAGGAACTGTATTTAAAGGGCCAGAAGGTTGAGAAGCACTGCCCTAGAGCAAGGTTTTTAAGAGAAATGTATTTATGTCTCCATAGCAACACATACACATACACACATAATTATATACAGACTCACAGATGAAGGGAGGAGAGAGGTTTATTCATTCAGTACTTGCTATGTCAGGCACTGTGCCAGCCTGATGATATGCTGATAACCCTAATAAATATGATTAATTGTCCTCAAGGCACTTAAAGCCTAGTGGAATTACTAATGAGACTTTGGCAAAGAGGACTGCATGCCAATGCTCCCCCCACCTCAAATTCCATGTTAGGAAGTCTGATTCCTCCAATCTAACAGGGCTGATTGCAGCTTAGTCTTTAGTTGGCAGTCCTCTTCATCTCACACAGCAAGTGGTCTGTGGGATAGCACTGTTTTGTCCTGAAGGCGCCAGGCTTTGTCCCTGCAGCCACTGTGTAGTAATCAGGTTGTCATTCCAGAATCCCTTCAATATGGCAAGGAAGAACACGTCAATCACAAATGTAAAAACAAGTAAGCATGCTCTCTTTCCTATAGCCCCTGCTCTTCCTGAAGTTGGTAATTCAAGGTTACCAGTAACAAGGTTTAAAGAGTAAGAGGGTGTAAAAAACAGCCCTGTTGATACAATTTAATTAAAATTTCCTTGGAAGTAGGAGCATGTGCTGAAGGACAGTTAACTAGGAAGTACTGGCTGAGTTTCCTGGAAAATAAAGTGATCAGGGGCTGCTGTGCTGCTCAGGAATCACGAGCCAGGTCCTAGCGAGTCCTTTCAGCGCTGAGTCGCCAGGATGTGACCATCTTCCCGAGAAGCTGAGCAGCATCTTGCCTCCAGCTGGAATCCCACTTTCCTGTCTGCTTCGCCTCCCACACGTTAGCTGGGGCCGAAATTCCCGTGTTTAACACTCAGGTAAAAGCGCCCCATCCTGTTGAGTTTTCCTCATGTCTTAGCTGGCTGCGATTTCCAAAACAACACATCTTGCCCTCGATGGTTTGGCTCAGTGGCTAGAGCCTCGGCCTGTGGACTGAAGGGTCCCAGGTTCCCGTCAAGGGCACCCGCCCTGGTTGCCAGCTCGATCCCCACTAGGGGCCTGCAGGAAGCAGCCGATCCATGGTTCTCACTCATCATTGATGATTTTCTCTCTCCCTCTCCCTTCCTTTCTGAAATCAATAAAAATATATATTTTAAAAAACACACAAAAACAACACATCTTTATGCTGTGGCATCATCCGCACGACTAGAGCGGTAACTGCTTTGCTTTACGTTTTTAACCTGTTAAAAGTCTACGAAACAGCTAATTCCCCAAACCTGCAGGTGGAAGGAACACGCAGGAGCGCGCACTTCTCCTTCCACACCAGCCCTCCAGGAGCCGCGCCCTGGCCAATCCACCGGGCTCCGGCCCCCCAGGCAGGCGACAAAGCCGACCCCAAGCCCAGGGCGCTCCGCAGTAGCCGGTGCCGCAAAGGCCACTGCCACGCAGCCAGCCCGGCCCGCAAAACTGCTCCGCAGGTAGGCAGCCGGACACCCCGGGCGCCGCCCGCCGGGACCCGCGCAGTGCGTCCCACGCTGGGCTCCGCCCACTCCCGGAGGCGGGCCCACCACCCGGTGAAGACCGAGCGGCCAGCCCCTCCAGGGCCGCCCACACCGCCCCGCCCACTCAAAGCCCCGCCCACATCTGCCTCACCGGCGCAAGGGCCTCACGCACCGGCCCCGCCCACCCCAGGAGTGACGTGCCCCCAGCCCGGGCCCCTCCCGCCTAGGCCCCGCCCCGCCGCCCTGCGCGCTGACGTCACACGCCGCCTGCGGGCGGAAGCGCGCCCCGGCCGTAGGGGAGGCGCTGTGCCCACAGAGGGGCGCTGGCGCTGGGGTGGAGGCACCTCAGCTGGGACTGGACGCGCTGGCAGCGCGGCTGGGCGGCAGACGATGGGCGACGCCGGGGGCCCGGGCCCGGTGGCCGGCGCTGCACGGGCCGAGCCGGCTGGCTCGGCGCTGAGCGTGGACGTGGTGGGGCTGTTGGCGCAGCTGGCCCGCAGCTTCGCGCTGCTGCTGCCGGTGTACGCGCTGGGCTACCTGGGCCTGAGCTTCAGCTGGGTGCTGCTGGCGCTGGCGCTGCTCGCCTGGTGCCGGCGCAGCCGCGGCCTCAAGGCCACGCGCCTGTGCCGCGCGCTGGCGCTGCTGGAAGACGAGGAGCGCACTGTGCGCCTGGGGGTGCGCGCCTGCGACCTGCCCGCCTGGGTGAGTACGGGTGCCCGACCCGCTTCCTTCCCCACCTCATTCCTGCCCTGACCCTGCTCCTACGCCCATTCCTGCCTCCGTCTGGGGTGCGCGCCTGCGACCTGCCGGCCTGGGTGAGTACGGGCGCCCGAACCCGCGTCCCGCCCGACCCGCTTCCTTCCCCACCTCATTCCTGCCCTGACCCTGCTCCTACGCCCATTCCTGCCTCCGTCTGGGGTGCGTGCCTGCGACCTGCCGGCCTGGGTGAGTGCCGGCGCGGGTCCCGCCCCGGACCCAAAACTAGACTCAGCTTCCTTGCGGGCTCTAGTGCCCGCCCGGCCCTGCCCGCCCCCTGCTGACCTGTCCGGTCAGCTGTGCGCCACGCCTCTGCACCGCTGTCACCCCCACCTGCCCACGCCGGGGTGACCTGACCACCGCCTCCTCCCGGCCTGGTTGGGGCCGGTGTCTGTCCGGCTCGCTGTCCTCGCGCCCGCCGGGTATGAGCCGGCGTCCGCGCCTGTGGCCCCGCTGTCCCCATCCGCGCGGGCGACCCGCAGCCCCTCGCGGAGGCACCTTCCCGCGCGACCTCCCGCCCGCGCCTTGGCGCGACCTCTGCCGCTGCCCTGGGTGCGGGGAGGAACCCTCGGGGCGGCGGGGAGCGGGGTTCCCAGGAGCCCGGCCCCACCTGCGCCGGGAGGAAAGGGAGTGGCCGCTGGTGCCTCCGGAGAAGTCGGTTTTCCTTCTTCTCCTGGAGACTCATTTCTTGGGTGTTTCTGACTAACTGAAGAGCAGTGTGGGTCTCCCCAAAGTTGCTGATGTTAAGATAATGGAAAGTTAGTTCTTTTGGAAGTAGCATTGCAAGACAGCACTTCATGGAAGGTGAACTGGGTCCAGGGTGCAGGGCGGGAGTTTGGGGAGAGCTGCGGTGTTATTTTTACCTCGGGCCATTCTCTGCATAAGCTATTTATGCAGAATGCAAACGACTGGGGTTGGTTGGCTTCCTCGTCTTTTTCTCCTGTTTCCTAATGCTTTCCTAACCGTGAGTTGGTGGCACGGTTTCAGACTTCCCGGAAATAGCATTATTTTAAGATAAGTAATGCTAACATCAGGGTTGGGGTAAACTTCCTGTGGAAATGGCCAGCCAGTGTGTCGGAAGAGTCGTTTCCTCTTGGAGGAGAAAGGGCTCGGAGACCAGGAGTGAGCCCGAGGCGGGGAGGTCGGAGCCGCGGTGCGCAGGGCCGCAGGGACAGGAGCTGCGGGAGGAGTCCCGGGGCCCTGGGGCGGCGGCCCGGGCGCAGCATTTTGGAGAGTCAAGTCACTAGAAGCAGGAAGGAGGGGGTGCCCTGTGGATATGCGGGACTCTGTCACACCTACTTAGATGATGCCAGAAAGAAGCTAAATACAGAGAGTAGGTAAATCACCCAAACCCAGGCCTAATCGGGCTGAAGTTCACAGGAACCCATGTGCTGACTTTCATAAGTATTTGGTCATCGTGCTGTTGGCTAATATCAGTTGGCTTATAAAAATACTTGGGAAATGCACACTGTTTTCACATACGGAATGAACAAATACAGTTGCTATTACACTGGGGGCAAGACAAGTTCTGGAAGGGAGGGAGGGAGGGAGGGAGGGAGGAATTTATATTTTCTCCAAAATTTTTCACTTGTTTATTCCAAATTTGCATTTGCACTTATATCATAAACACACACACACACACACACACACACACACACACACACACAAACATACCTGCATTGCTTAGAAAACTTGTGGAAAGATTCACACGCAACTTGACAGCGAACACATGCAAGAAAAGCACTTGGAGTTTGGAATTTGAGGGGGATTTTTTTTAAGGGAAATATTTTTTATACATTTTAAAAAATTTTACTTTTAATTATAGTTAATGTTTAATTTTATACATTTTTTATTATCATATTGTTTTCATAATGAAACCAGTGGATTACATTGTCTAAAAGGATGTCTGCTATTTTGCTTTCACTAGGGAGCAAAACAACAATAGAAGATTCCTGTATTAGTATTGATTTTTAAGTGCATGCTTGGGTTCTCGGGGTTCTGAACTTTGGGCTGGTATTTTGCTTGGAATGAGATATATTTGTACACATTTTTTTAATACTTTTTAAAATGTTTTTTTTTATTGATTTCAGACAGGAATGGAGAGGGAGAGAGATAAATATCAATGGTGAGAGAATCATTGATCTCCTGCCTCCTGAACACCCCTTACTGGGGATCCAGCCCGCAACCTGGGCATGTGCCCTGACTAGGAATCAAACTGTGAGCTCCTGGTTCATAGGTTGATGCGCAACCACTTAGCCACACCTGGTGGGCCTGTACTCATTTTCATAGTATGTCATTAATAGTTTGATTCATAGCAGGGTTGGAAGCAGAGGAAAATATGAATTGATGTGGTACCCACTTCCAACCCCGCTTTTGGGTATGTTCACTTACAGTTTTTCATTTTATTTAGTAAAATAAAGATTTACACTGGATATGAAAAATGAGATAATTACTTTAAGAAAAAGTATGTATTGTTTTGAATTAAGGCTACTAGGATGTGAAAACTACCTCTCATTTAACATGTGATAATTCTGTAAGACTTTGGTCCTGCAGCTTCAGTGTAAACTGTTATTCATTCATCACTCCTTTTTTTTTTTTTAAACTCACAAATGGAAAAGGCCTGGCAGGTTTGGATTGATGGGTTGAGCACTGGCCTTTTTTGTGGGCAAACTTTTTGACTCGAGGGCCACAATGGGTTCTTAAACTGGACCGGAGGGCCGGAACAAAAGCATGGATGGAGTGTTTGTGTGAACTAATATAAATTCAAAGTAAACACCATTACATAAAAGGGTACGGTCTTTTTTTTTTTTTTTTAGTTTTATTCATTTCAAACTGGCCGGATCCGGCCCGTGGGCCGTAGTTTGCCCACGGCTGGTCTAACCTGTGTTGTAAAGTTAGGACTATGGGTGAAGAATATTCTTGAAGAGTTTTTGTGGAGATACATAAGAACAGTTTTCCACTGGTATTTTCATTTAGTTGGAAAATTAGAACTTGGTAGGGTGCAGTCTGCCCCTCTCCTGTTTTTTTTTCTGCTGCCAATAAATGCTAATTCTGTGGCTGCAGGTAAGTAGAGACCCGAGCCTGTCCTGTTAGTATTACTCAGTTGTTTTGATCGTTGGTCTCATTATCTCATACTTTGATGATGGAGATTTAACGCTCTTCTATACTATTGTGTACAAGCTCTTCTGTGGAGGGAGCTGTCTTATCTGCATTCTGTGATGTTCAGGAGACTTGAACTCTAGCCAACACTGAATATGTATAGTCTAAGAACCAAATGAACAAAACAAAAGAATATATTCTGGTCTCATGTCATAGAAGGACAAATATTTGCTATTATTCTCAGTGTTAAACATTGACTTACACTTTATGGAAATTTTGTGAAGACAAAATAGTTGATGTAGCTAAATCAGGAACCAGTTTAGCTATTTTAAACTTGGTTGCAACTTTACTACTTAGATCCTAGAGTGATAATGTGCTTTGAGAAAAGGTTAGAGTCCTCCTCAAGGCTGTGAAGGGGACACGGATGCTCTTTGGATTTCTTGTTCACACACATGCTACTGCTGTAATTCAGAGAGGGAGTGACTGAGTGTTGCGTTGCCATGTGGTCTAAATGCTTCATTAAATTAAAAAAGAATTCCCCAAGGTTGCTCGACATAAAGCAGTAAATATCTGCCTCACTTTACATTTCAAGATGGGAGAATATAGACCTAGGACTGAACTATAAATAATTTAAATAAATATGAGTTGAACACGTGTAACCTATTTATATTAAATTAACATATTACATTAATTATCCTAATATATAAAAAGCCATGGGCCCTCATGACCGAAACAGCCGGGTGGACAACCGCGGGCTGCATGGGGCGACAAGGCTGGCAGGGGGGTTAGTGAGGGATGACCAAATGACTGAACAGCCAGCTGCATGGGGCAACCAGGCCGGCAGGGTGGGGCAGTTGGGGACAACCAGGCCAACAGGGTGGGCAGTGAGGAGCAACCAGGCTGGCAGAGGGGGGCAGTAAGGGGCGACCAGGCTGGTGGTGGGGGGCAGTTAGGGGCAACCAGGCCGGTAGATGGGGGGTTAGTTAGGGGCAACCAGGCCGGCAGGGGGGGCAGTAAGGGGCGACCAGGCCGGTGAGGGGTCATTTGGGGGGCGACCAGGACAGTGGGGGGGCAGTTGGGGGAGACCAGGCCAGCGGGGGGGGCAGTTAGGGGAGCTCAGGCAGGCAGGCAGGTGAGCAGTTAGAAGCCAGCAGTCCTGGATTGTGAGAGGGATGTCTGACTGCTGGTTTAGGCCCGATCCCAGGCAGTCAGACATCCCCCAAGGGGTCCCAGATTGGAGAGGGTGCAGACTGGCTGAGGGGACCCATGCCCCCTCCTGTGCACGAATTCCATGCACCGGGCCTCTAGTATATTTATAAAATATAGATATCAATCCTGTGAAGAACCGACTATGAAAACCCGACTAGTATTCACTAGTAATTTAGTGTTCTTGTTAGGCCTCATGAACCTCTTTTCTATACTTTTCATGATTTCTATGTTGGTCAGAGCATTGAACCTTGAATAGACATTGCGACTATACTAAAAACTATCGAATTGTATACTTTAATGAGTGAATTATATGGCATTTGAATTATATCTTAATAGCACTGTTAAAATGTAGGCATTGGATTTCTTTTAAAAATAAAGTGAAAAGGGTGACCAACTGTAGTTCAAAGAAAGCCACACATACCTTCTTGCTCATAGAATTCCAGCTAAAACTATTAAAACTTTTAAAAATTATTATGCTGCCCTGGTTTGGTAGATCATTTGGTTAGAGCATCTATCCCAGGGGTGGGCAAACTTTTTGACTCGAGGGCCACAATGGGTTCTTAAACTGGACCGGAGGGCCGGAACAAAAGCATGGATGGAGTGTTTGTGTGAACTAATATAAATTCAAAGTAAACATCATTACATAAAAGGGTAGTCTTTTTTTTTTTTTTTTTTTTTTTTTTTATTTCATTTCAAATACAGCCCTTGGGCTGTAGTTTGTCCACAGCTGATCTACCCGATACTTCAAGGCCGCAGGTTCAATACCCGGTCAATGCACATGCAAGAATCAACTAATGAATGCATAAATAAGTGGAACAACAAATCGATGTGTGTGTGTTTTTCTCTCTTTCTCAAAAAAAATTTATTGTTCCAACTTAAATTTGGAGACATTTACATTTTAGAGAATATTTAAGGGGTGGGCTTATGAATTAAAAAGTAAGTAAATATTTTTACCTTAGACCTAATGTTACTTTAAACATTATTATATTGGCTAAACAAACAAATTCTAATTGAATAACAATAGAAATCATGCTTCATAGATATAAACAGCCTAAATGTGTGTGTTTTTTCTGTGAGTTATTCTAAACTCTTACCTTTAATTCAAGGTTATCAGTACAAACTTATCATGTCTATTTGAGAAATTGGTTTGTTTTATATTAGATACATTAGAATATAGCGTGATTTTAGAATGCACTGTTTGTGGTCTTTTGCATTTCATTATGTTTTGTTAAATGGTTTTGTAGTTTCCACAACTGTGCTGCCTCGGATGAATTTTCTTCCTGCATTTAAAGATCTGTGGAAGTACAGAGGTCCTCCTGCCCTCAGTGTACTCTCTTTCAGGTGGCTAGAGACAAGCCCTCCCCCCACCACCCAAGTGTGAGGGGTACATAGAGACACATTTGCGGACACGTAAGAATAGAAGGGCATGAAATTCTACTAGGATTGAGAAATCAGAGGCACGTGCCAGTATTGCATGAGGCTCGGGACTTGCTCTGAACCCAGGGCTGAGGAGTGGATGTGCCCAGACTGGCAGCCCTCCCAGTTCACAGGGAGCCCGGCCTGGGCATGAGTACAGAAGCTACTCTTGAGTGGTGGAATGGAGTCTGGTCATTGGAGGAGGAAAGAGAGTGACGTCTTCAGAACTAAGCTTGTGAAATCAGAAAATGGAAACTCCTGTGCAATGCAGTAGAGTTCTCATCTTGCTTCAGTTGCCAAAACATTTGCAGCCAAGGTTGTTGCCAGATGCTGTGCTCTGTATCGTTGAGGTATCTGGAGGCACAGCCACCTTCCTGCCGATACACTTTTTCCTCCTAGGCCTTAAACACAGAGTCACCTGCTGTTCTTTTGGAAGTGGGTGGGGCATAGTTCTTACACAAATAAATGTTTATGGAAATACCTTTCCACTTAACATGTTTTATTTACAAGGTTTCTCTTGGTCTTTCCCTCTGCCGCTGATTTTTCTTCCTCATTTATTTTTCTTAAATAAATCAAACCACCCTTTGATTCATCTATTCACTCAGCCAACATTTTTTAGGCGCTTGCTATGTTCCAGGTATTGTGATAGGTGCTAGAGACACAGCATGAGTAAGACAAGGTGTTAAACTCATAATTTACCAGCTAGCAATAATACAAACCTTAGGCCTTTCAGTTGATGTAATAGTGTGTTCATTTTAAAAATTATGACATTTAGAGCATTTTATACACTTACAAAGGTAATAGCCCAACTCTTTAAATCAGCCTATTATAAAAACAGATTTTGTTGCTGAGGATTAAATCTTTTCTTGGGCTTGTAGATCTAGCTATGCATAAGAGTCCAGTTTCATGCCCTGCTGTCTTTGCCTCCTTTGTGAAAGGCACGTTATTACTGCTCTCTGTGGGCGACTCTGAGCCCTGAGTTCCCTGTTTCATGCTTTTTTTTTAAAAAAAAATTTTTTTTTGATTGATATCAGAGAGGAAGGGAGAGAGAGAGGGAGATATTAGTAGAAACATCAATGATGAGAGAGAATCATTGACTGGCTGCCTCCTGCACGCCCCTACTGGGGATCCAGCCCGCAACACAGGCATGTGTTCCAACCAGGAATCAAACTGTGACCTCCAGGTTCATAGGTCGATGCTCAACCACTGAGCCATGCTGGCCAGGCCTCATGTTTTTGTTTTTTTTAAAATCCTCACCCGAAGATTGATTTCTAGAGAGCTTGGAGAGGGAGAGAGACACATAGATGGTTGCCTCCCACACGCACCCCAACCAGGACTGGGTAACCTGCAACTGAGGTATTTGCCCATGACTGGGTATCGAACAAGATTGTTAGATATTCCATGCTCAGAAAAGATATAACTATAGAGTTTGAGATATTTAATTTTCTGCTCTTTCAAGTTATGAAAGATTATTTGCTTGAGCTAGTATTCATAGTATTCAGATCTGTCCAGGATATAGGAACCATTTTTGAACTCATGAGTAGCATAATAATTTTATAAGCAGAAGTCTAGCTTTGGAGGGCAGTGTTTGTTTGTTTTTTGTTAATCCTCACTCGATATTTTTTCCATTGATTTTTAGACAATGAAAGGGAGGGGAGAGACTGAGAGAAACATCGATGTGAGAGAGACACATCCATTGGTTGCCTCCTGCAGGAGACCAAGCCTGCAACGGAGGCATGTGATCTTGATGGGAATTGAACCTGGGACTCTTCAATCTACAGGCTGATGCTCTATCCACTGAGCCAAACCAGCTAGGGCTGATTTGAATGGTATGGTGTTAAAATGGGTAGATATATCCAGACCTCCTCTTATGTAAGTCATCTTTAGAAGAAAAGCATTCCTCCTGCGCAGACTCACAGCTTTAATAGCTTTTCTCCCCCTGCACTGAGTTGGGATATTGAAGTTTATTAACAGGAGAAGCATCTCACACTGAAGTAGCGCTGTCCTAACTACTTTGCAGATGGCCTAGAACAGCGGTTCTCAACCTGTGGGTCGTGACCCCTTTGGGGGTCGAACGACCCTTTCACAGGGGTCGCCTAAGACCATCGGAAAACACATATATAATTACATATCGTTTTTGTGATTAATCACTATGCTTTAATTATGTTCAATTTGTAACAATGGAATCGGGGGTTATCACAACATGAGGAACTGTATTAAGGGTCGCGGCATTAGGAAGGTTGAGAACCACTGGCCTAGAAGATAGTAACTGGCCACGTGACTAGTGTCAGTGCCAGAGGCACCGGCTCCCGCCTGGTACCAGGCTCACGCATGAGGGCATCACTGCGCTGGCGCACACTCGGGAGCTGGCTCTGCATCTGCTAGGTGGAAGTTTCTGTCTGAGAGCCCCCTTCCTGCTGCCTGTGCTCCTGTTGGTCAGTCACACCTTTTAGACCCTTAGCTTGCTTCTCATTAGATAGGCATTGAAATGAGCCTGCCCGGGGTGAGCTTCTGAGGCTAGACCAGCTGGCCCTGGGCCACAGGCCTGGGAGTGGTGCCTCCAGTTTAGTGCTCCCTGTCGAGTGCTCCCTCTGAGTTTCCTGGTGTTGCTGCCAGCTTCCTGCTCCCCGTGCTTCTCTTAGCCACCTCACAGCTCCTGCCCTGCATTGCTGTTATTATACATTATTGCCATGAACTGCCTACTGAAAGCGTATTTGTGCTGTTAACATTTACTAGGTGTACCAGTTAATAATGCGGATTCTTTTCAATAGATGGAGTTACACAGATGTTGATATATATATATATCCTATCTAATAAAAGAGAAACATGGTAATTAGCGTACGACCGCTACCCTTCCCATTGGCTAATCAGGGCGATATGCAAATTAACTGCCAGCCAAGATGGCGGCCGGCAGCCAGGCAGCTTGACACTAACATGAGGCTTGCTTGCTTCAGTGACGGAGGACTGCAACATTCCCCGCCTGCCGCCTGCTGCTGCCGGCCTCTGAGCCTGCAGTTTGAAACATTGTAACAAATATAGAAGCTAAACAAAACCCCAGAAACCACGCTTTCAGCAGCCGGGATCTCAGAGCTGGAGTTGATACAGTGTTTCGAGATTATAGAACCCAAACAAACCAGATACCTGCTTTCAGCAGCTGAGGCCTCAGAGCTGGAGCCAAGCCTCAGAGCTAAAGCTGGCCCAGAATAAAAAAAAGAAAAAGAAAAAAAGGAGCGGTTGGGAGCTTCAGTCCCAGCCTGAAAACAGCCCTCAGCCCCTCACCCAGACTGGCCAGGCACCCCAGTGGGGACCCCCACCCTGATCCAGGACACCTTTCAGGGCAAACCAGCCGACCCCCACCTGTGCACCAGGCCTCATCCTATATAGTAAAAGGGTAATATGCCTCCCAGCACCGGGATCAGAGGAGCCGCGAGGCCTCCTGGCACCAGATTCAGCGGAGCCGAGAGGCCTCCAGCACTGGGATCAGTGTGACAGGGGGCAGCGCCCAAACCCCCGATCGCCCTGCGGCTCTGTGTGTGACAGGGGGCGGGGCCACAACCTCCCTATCCGCCCTGCTCTGTTCGTGACAGGGTGCGCCCCCCCAACCCCCACCCCACGGGCCCTGCTCTGTGTGTGACGGTGCGGTGCCCCAACCCCCTGATCAGCCCTGCTCTGTGTGTTGGGGTAGGGCCATAACCTCCCCATCGGCCCTGTCCTGAGTGTGACTGTGGCGGCGCCCCAACCCTCTGATCGGCCCTGCTCTGTGGGTGATAGAGGGCGGTGCCTCAACCCCCTGATCCGCCCTGCTCTGTGTGTGACGGGGCGGTGCCCCAACTCCCCTATCGGCCCTACTCAGTGAGTGACAGGGGGAAGCTCCTCAACCCCCTGATCGGCCCTGCTCTGTGCGTGACGGTGGCGTCGCAACCTCCCTATCGACCCTGCCTTGAGTGTGACAGGGGGCGGTGCTCCAACCCCCCAATGGGCCCTACATGAGCGTAACTGAGGGTGGCATCACAACCTCCCAATCCGCCCTGCTCTGTGCATGACAGGGGGCGGCACCCCGACTCCCCAATCGGCCCTGCTCTAAACCCGACCAGGGGCTGCACCTAGGGATTGGGCCTGCCCTCTGCCACCTGGGAGCAGGCCTAAGCCAGCAGGTCGTTATCTCCCAAGGGGTCCCAGACTGCGAGAGGGCACAGGCCGGGCTGAGGGACCCCCCCCCCCCCCAGTGCACAAATCTTTGTGCACCGGGCCTCTAGTATATATATATGCGATCTGATATGTATGCTATTTTGTTGTATTGACAGCAAGCTTCAAAACTTCACGTGTCAAATTTGCTAAAGGTGTTAACATCATAGATATTTTTATGCTTAAAAATGTTGAGTTTCATGCCAAAAAAAGAGCATTTGCAGGAAGTTTTAATTCATTACTTTATTTTGAAGAGAAAGTTATCATATACTTTGGAAGCTTATGGTGAACATGCTCCATCTCAAGATACTTGTGAACGCTGGTTTAAATGCTTTAAAAGTGATGATTTAGATGTGAAAGACAAAGAAAGTCCAGGTCAACCAAAAAAGTTTGAAGACCAATGTCCCAATTATGCCCCAATTGATTAATTATCTGTCTAGTCTAGGGACAAACGCAGGTGACCAGAAGTCAGCAATAATGGCCTATCCCCTGGTACTTAAATGTCGAGCCGAACCAGAACACATAAACACACAGACAGAATTAGTATGCAATCATACAAGTTTATTTACCTATTCCTAGTGGGTTCTAGGCTCCAGCAAAGGCCACCCGGCCGTGCACACCAAAAGACGGACGACGAAGACGGAGACAGACAGGCGGCCGCAGTTGGGTCAGGCTCACACAGCAGGGCAGTCAGTCGGGCTTGTCTCATGGAGCGACATGGAGCCCTCCTCTCATCAGGCAGGAGACGTCCACTGGGGGAAATCTGGTCTTATATAGCCGGTGGTAAACAACTTGTGTCTTATCGGTGTGGGCCAGATGGTGTGTCTTATGTTAGAAGCAGGGTGTTTACACTTTAAGGGCTTAGGGCATTCACATCAGGATAATGGGGCGTTCACCACATTTTGGAAGTTACAGAGCATTGGGGTCTTCACACAGCAAACATTTCACACATTAATCATTTCACACAATAATTATTTCCACACATTAGAGGGGTTTCCTTATGACCATAACATTATTATAACAACCAACAATGACAAGCATTATTGGATGAAGGTGCGTGTCAAACTCAAAAACAACTTGCAGAAAGATTAAACGTTGCTCAGCAAACAATTTCCGATCGTTTACAAGCAATGGGAAAGATTTTAAAGGAAGGAAAATGGGTGCCACATCAACTGAACGAAAGACAAATGGAAAACTGAAAAGTCATCAGTAAAATGTTGCTTTAGCAGCATGAAAGAAAGCCTTTTTTGCATCGAATTGTGATTGGCAATGAAAAGTGGATTTATTTTGAGAATCCCAAATGCACAAAATCATGGGTTGATCCAGGTCAACCATCAACATCGACTGCAAGGCCAAATCGCTTTGGAAAGAAGACAATGCTCTGCGTTTGGTGGGATCAGGAAGGTGTGTAGTATGAGCTTCTAAAACCAGGTGAAACCGTTAATACTGATCACTACCGACAACAAATAATCAATGTGAACCACGCTTTGATCGTGAAACAACCAGAATGGGCCAGAAGACACGGCAAAGTAATTTTGCTTCATGATGATGCACCATCACACACTTCAAAACCAGTTAAAGACACGTTAAAAGATCTTGCCTGAGAAGTATGAACCCACCCGCTGTATTCACCAGACCTTGCTCCTTCAGATGACCACTTGTCCCGATTAATGACACATGCACTTTCTGAGCAGCACTTCAAAATGTACGAAGAAGTGGAAAATTGGGTCTCTGAATGGTTTGCCTCAAAACAAGAAAAGTTCTATTGGGAGGAATCCACAAATTACCTGAAAGATGGGGGAAATGTGTAGCTAGTGATGGACATTACTTTGAATAAAGCACTCATGATGTTTCTCTTGAAATTATCGTGTTTTCTTTGATTACAAATTCTGCCATTATTAACCGGTACACCTGGCAAGTGAATTCATAAGATCCGTTAATACTTTCTAAGTTACTGAGGACTGGGTTTTTTAAACCAAAAACCCAAATGTAATCCAAAACAAAAATGACAGTACTGTTGTGCCCAGATTTCAAAGTTCCCAAGACCCCCAGGGAGCCAGTCAGTCCGATGCAAAAGCAGAGAGTCTTTAATGCAAGCCAGCTTGTGCTCCCCGTTCACCAGACCCACCGACACAGTGGAAAGTCCAGTCGCTGAGAGACCGAGGCCTGATGGGACATGGGGTTTATAGGGGGGTGGAGTGAGGGCAGGAGAGGGGACTGTGGGCTCCGCTGATTGGCCAGGCGCGAGTCGGTACAGGATGTGGTCATAGTGATGGTGTGCACTTCCCTTGATTATTATTGGTCAGTCCAGAGAAATCCTGGGTGTGGCTAGCAGCGGCTTCTTCCGGTGAAGAAGCACATGGCACTGTCCCAAAATGGAGGACCCAAGGCAAGATGGTGGGCGCAATCCTCGCCCGGCTCCCGCTGCCGCTCGAACAGCCGCAAGGCAGGATGGCCCTCCCACACGGCACCCGCAGCCGGCCTGCAGGCGGACCGGGACTCCCGCAGCGGCGTGTCTGCGCGGCACAGGCCCAGCACACGGGGTGCGGCTGGTGGAGCGGCCCAGCTCTGGAAGAGCAGCATCTGCTCGGAGCAGGCACGGGCCGGGGCACTGCAGCATGGCGGCCTCCCCAGCCCAGGGCACGTGCCCCACTCCGCTGCGGCTGCACCGGGGGCCCGGTCCGGGGGGCAGTGGGCGGGCGGTAGCCTGCACTGGGCTCCTGCCGTGGGCCGGGGGGGCCGAGGCCGCCAGCAGCACGGCCAGGCCGCGCCTCATGGGGCTCGGCGGCCGGCCCACGCAGGCCCCGCACCCCCCCCACCGGGCCCCAAGGGCCGCACGACCCCCGGCCCCAGCGCGGGCAAGCGGGGAGCTGACCACGGGGGAAGGGCTCCCCCGCGGTTGGTCGCTGCCTGGCCCCACCCCTCGGCCAGCCGCCGGCCACTCGGAGCTGCTCCGGGGAAGCCAGACCCCACGGCAGGCGCGGAGGGATCTCAGAGCCCAGCGGCCAGACTCCTCCTCCCGCACCACCGGAGAGGCGGGCCGCACGCCTTTCAAGTACCACTTCTAGTTACTTTTCACATACATTAAGATTTTGAAATCTATCCAGTAGCTAATAGAAAAGGTTGATTTTTACTTAATAGTTGAGTCAGATTTTGTGTTTTTAAAAATTTAATTAAGTTTTAAAAAATCCTCACTTGAGGATATGTTTATTGATTTCAGAGAGAGGCAGGGGAGAGAGAAAGAAACATCAATGTGAGAGGGAAACATCAGTCAATTGCCTCATATGCGTCCCAACTGGGGATCGAATCCGCAAACTCGGTATGTGCCCTGACGGGGAATCGAACCCAAAACCTTTTTGGTGTACAAGATGACACTCCAACCAGCTGAGTCACCCGGCCAGGGCCTCAGATTTTAGTTTTACATTGGGGGAAATAAGGGAGTGAACTTTGCTGTGTGTACAAAGGAGTTTTCAAAGGAATTGCCTGTAGATTGTAATTTCACAGTGAATGGAGCAAAAGGGGAAAGATTACAACCTGTCTTTGCTTGCTGCCTGCACTAGGTCCACTGTAACAAAATACCACAACTCGGTGGCTCAAAAAACCACCAATTGATCAATTTTATCAAAAACTAAAAATTACAATTTGGGAGGCTAAAAGTTTGAAATCCATCACTGTGGGCTAAACCAAGAAGTCTGCAGAGCTGTGCTTACTGTTTTCAGTATATCCACAAGACTGTAATTATTACCAGAATCTAATTTTAGAACATTTGTATCTTCCCAAAGACTCCATCCATCCCTGCTACACTCACTGCCCATTCCCTTCACATTTCTCACAGCAGCCCTGGACAACTGCTGAGTCACTTTCTGTCTTATAGATGTTCCTGTTCTGGACATGCCATGAAATGAATCAGGTAGTCTGTGGTCTTTGTGACTTTGCTTGTTTGATAAACAGATGACAGAGAGATGGTAGAGAGATAGACGATCGACAGTGAGAGATGTTAACTGACAGGTGGATGGATGGTGGTCATCTCCCTGCTGCGATGCTGTGCTGTCATTGTGTCAGATGTGGCCATCGGTAGATGCCATGTCTGCCTCCTGGCTGTGATTTATTGTATGATTACAGTTAATGACAAATCAAGATCAAGGGGTATGTACTGAAATCTTGTTCCCAAAATCCAGTAAAGGTAAATGATTATATTCAGGAAAAAGTCCTAATGTTTTAAAATGCCTGGTTACCTATTGTTCTTCATGTATACAAATAAAAGGAGAAACAAGTAGATTTTTAAAAAAATATCTTTTTATTGATTTTTAGAGAGAGAGGAAGGGAGAGGGATAGAGAGAAACATCGATGAGAGAGAAACATCAACTTCCACCGGCTGCCTCCTGCATGTCCCCCACAACCCGGGCATGTGCCCTGACCAGAATCGAACTGGTAACCTCTTGGTTCTTGGGTTGAGGCTCAACCACCGAGCCATGGCAGCCGGACACAAGTAGATTTTAAGTTGGCAAATTTCTCTGACTTAATTCTTAAAAGTCTTGAGATATTTACTGTCTGTGTGCGAGGATAAATATTAAGCTCTTATAAATATCATACAAACTGATTTTTTAAAAATATATTTTTATTGATTTCAGAGAGGAAAGGAGAGGGAGAGAGAGAGAAACACCAATGATGAGAGAGAATCATTGATGGGCTGCCTCACGTTGGCCCCCTACATGGGATTGAGCTTACAACCCAGGCATGTGCCCTTGACCGGAATCAAACCCAGGGCCCTTCAGTCCACAGGTCAGTGCTCTACCTACTGAGCCAAACCATTCAGTACTAAACTGATTTCTTAAAAATGAAAAATTTCACTGTAAAATTTGAAACATGTGACTTCTGAATCCATGTAGGTGTTTGGTATTCCCGTTGGTTCTGTAATGCTAGAGGATTTTAACCCCGACTTCAGTCTCATATACGTAGTTTCTATTCTTTATAGTAGAACAAAGCTGGATTAATTTCACACAATATACAGAACGTGTAATTACTTCAATGCTACAATTACACATCTGTCTTGTATTCCTGCAATTTTCAACCAGTGTGCTCCAGGAATTTTTAAATGCATACCTGACCAAAAGGGCACTGACCTTTTTCCCCGAGATTGTCAAATTAAAAAATGACAACAGCTAACACAACAATAACTGTCTGGTGTGAATGCCCTGTCTTGAACCATAAATATGAAAGTCATATAATAGTGTTGCATCTTATTGGTCACATCACATAATAAAGTTGCATCTAATTGGTTAATTCTTGGTCCCAGAAATCCTTATACAAGTGTAGGCACCTGACTTTTTTATTTTTTGGAGCCAAAAGGGTAGATAATTACTATTATTATTTTGTAAATCAATCAAAATGATACCTATTTTTTTTGTCAGATTGGCAAAAAGTATGTTTTTCAGTGTGCCATAGAATTTTAGTGATTTGCTTATGTATATCATGAGATGAAGAAGGTTGAAAATCACTATTCTAGTTCGTTCCAGTTAAAACATAAGTATGGAAATTTGAATAGTAGCATTTGATTTGGATTTAAAATGACAAATGACCAGATTGTCTTACGTGTTTTAGTAAAGGAGATGAGAAGACATGTTTCCTATTCTTGGACTCATTTTAATTTGTGAGATAGATGAAACTCATGCCAGAACCTCACCTTTAAATCAAGACTGTCAAATAATTATATGAATTTCCTTTCTTTTAGCAGTTACAGAATGTCTAGATGACTTTAGAATTTTAAAAATATGCTTCCAGTCTTAGAAAAATATCTGTAGACATGCATCTTTAGTAAGGTAGTAAGTAAGTCTCTTGACCTTAGTATTGTGATAAAGGGATGTTGATGGTTCTGTCGGGTAAAGTTAGGATGTGTCCCTGTGTTTACGGTGCCATTGAATGTTAGTCCTGGCTTAAGCTCCTTCCACACATACACTGAAACTTGAACCACCCTTCAAAAACAAATGGACACCCATCCATCTAACATAGAGTACGTCTAACATAGCAGATACATTATCTGAAAGTATAGAAGGCCTCCATAGAATTCCTTAGAAGTGTCCATTCTTTTAGAGAACTAGAAATAATTGCTTGTCAGATCATTCAGACAGCTTTGTTACTTATGGGAGATATGCTGGAATAAATACGCCCTAGTTTTAAATTTTCATTTTACTCTTTCCCAATTTAGAAAAATAGGTGGGGTCATCATATAACAAAGAGACAGTAGTGAATTATTTAAGTTGAACATACTTCAAACAAGTGTTTGTCAGAAGCAGTACCTAAATGCTCCCCCCGCCACTCCTGCCGCCCTGAGCCAGAAGGGGCCTCGCGTCCGTGGCGGCGTCTGGCCCGCACGGCTCTCGGCCAGCCCTCCTTTGTCAGCAGCCGGTTCTGATTTTGAACTGTTAGTTTGAGATGACAGAAGAAAGCATCAAATGTACCCTGACTGGGAGCTTTGTGGTCAGTATATAAAGGGGAGGGATCGTGGTCACTACCTGTGGCTCAGACAAGACTACAGGGATGTTAGTGCTTCTTCAGATTCCCTAGTGCAATTTCTTGTTTTTTTCTCACATAAAAAGCACCTAGGAGTTTCGAAAGTGTTGCTGGTAGGAAAACCCTTTACACAGACGGATTTGCAGCACTGGCATTGTATTCAATGTCTTTGTTTCCATGGTTGGTGCAGTGTCTTCACAGGTACAGAGCAATCAGAGTTCTGGTGAGGCTGTCACAAACCACTGAGAAAATGGTAACTGGATTTTGAAAAAGATTAATTGCTTTATTTACTCTTTGAATTGATTGTCTACTTTTATGTAGACTTGAAATAGAGACACCTAGTTATTTTGTGTAATTTCTTTTTGCCATACAAAGCAGTAATTTGACCATCTGTTAACATTTTATTCCAGGATTGACAGGTTCTGAGAGAGACATTGTCTCCCACCCTTTAAACCTTGAATACTTTCTTCTTTATAGAAGTAGCTGTTAGGAGAAAGCATCCTAGTATCTTAGGGAAAAACACGGTATTGAGATTTCTTGACCCTGTTTTTCCACTTTCCTTGTGCCCTGAAGCTGTGGAAAGGTGAGAGGGGCAGACTGGGATTGGGGATTTTGAGGAAAGAGAGGGAGGATGGCTTACCTTGCTCCTGTGGGAAATGGGTAAAGAAGTTTAAGTATAAAAAGGTCAGAGGGCACAAATTTATGTTGGTACCAATTTACATTTGAGTCCTTTTCTCCTGATACTCTATAACAGCGAACCTGTGGGCATGCTCAGAGCTCTCCCCTGTGTGCCACAAAGAGGTAGCATGCACAGTGCCAATGGCTTAGAGTTAAAATTTTAAAAAATCCTTTTATTTGAGGGTTTTGGCCAATGTCATTATTTAATACACATAATTACACAATATGAAGAAATTGTAATGAGTTTCTCCAGGTCCCCTCCAGCTTATCTCAGCAGGCCACACACCTAATGCTACCTGTGTCTGTGTGCATGGGAAGCACTGGTGTAGAGAGCTGTAGGTGTCTCACTGATCTGAGGCAGGCCCGTGAGCCAGGACCAGAGGCATGGGGAAACAGGCAGCTGAACACACTGGCCCAGCAATTGCAGCAGGTGCAGAGGTCACCTCCCCAGAGATAACATCTAGGCCTCAGTGGTATTTCAGTTCCAGGCCCAGAAAAGCAGCAGAATCAGGTGGGCAACACCAGGACCAGCTGCAGTGACTAAGGAGGCCCTGCCCTGGCACTGACCAATCAGTAGAGACCACGACCCTGAAAGAGCACCCCTGGAAAACTGATGAATCTTCTGCAACCCTGCCCGAAACCTCCTCTAAGATCCCCGTCTGCAAGAGAGAAAAACCCTCCAAAGGACCCAGCACGTGCTCTCCTGGGGAACACGCCCATGCCATTCCCTTCCCCTGCTTCTTCCCCCATCTTTAGGATGCATGTCCTAAACTCTGAGGGACCCCATGAGACTTGCAACCAGGGGAGCAGTGAGCAGTGGCAGCACATCCTGCTCCATAAGTCAGTTTGTTGACCTGTGTATAACTCATTTTGTGGTGTAGGAAGGTTGGTGTTTTGGGATTGATGATGAGGGGACAATCCCCGCAGGTGTTCTGGGAGGCTGGTGAGGCAGAGCCCCCGAACCTGGAGGGCCTCAGGCCCAGCTGACAGGTGGGACTGTGTTAGTTGGGACCCTATCCCCAGCCTCAGAGGACACAGTTAAAATGGCTGTACCAGGTGAATTGAATTCCTCTTTCCTTCTCCCCAGGATAGTGAAAGAATTCTTCCCCAGGGAGCTGATCATTGTTCCACTAAGAAGTTGGTGTTCGTTTGTTTTTTTGGTTAAGCCTCACCTGAGGATATTTCTAACATTGATTTTTAGAGAGAGTGGAAGGGAAGGGGAGAGACTGCGAGAAATATAGATGAGAGAGACACATCAATTGGCTGCCTTCCGCACATGCCCCTTCAGGCACCAGGGATCAAGCCTGTAACGGAGGTTTGTGCCCTCGATGGGATGGAACCCGAGACCCTTCAGTCCTTGGGCCAACACCCTCTGAGCAAAACCAGCTCCTTGTTTATTTTTCTTGGATGAGCACCTAAAGACCCATGCAGACGTGAGCAGAGCTCAACTCCTTCTTGGAACAAGGAAGAATACGAATAAATGAACTTGATATTGATAGACCAGTTTATTATGTGAGGTTTAATGACATTTGGTTTCTAAAGTCATCATTTTATCCATTTTTCTTTTAAAAGTATTAAATTGTTAATGCTTCAGGTGTAAGAGATAATGTATCTTCATATTTTCTCAGACATGGCTTGCCATGTTCTAGATTTTGTTAATGAAGGAATGCATGGACAGCACAGTTTATGCTGCAGGGAGATGTTTAAAGGATGCCCACGCCCCGTGACAGACCTGCTGTCCTGCCTGTAGCTGGAGGTGCTCAGTTAAGTCCACACAAGTGCTGTTGACATCGTTTTCAGGGGGGTGCTGTGTGAAAAAAGACAGTTCCTTTATTTAATTTTAAATGTTACCCCATATTATTTTTTAATGTTGAGAAATGGGAAACATGATTTCATCAGAAAATATGACTTAGGTGTAAGTTTGTCTCATCCTTTGACCTCAGCACGGTTTAACAGGGGGCCTTAGGGCCTCTGGGTCTGGTCCACTTATTTCCCCTGTGACTGAACAGATTTATTTCCTTGTCTATTAGATGAGCCTCTAATTGTTCAGAGGGTTGTTGTGAGGATGAAACAAGATATTGCATGTAGAGTTCCTGGCATACAATTAATGTTCTGTCTTTGCATATTTAATTAATTTTTTTCTAAGCGAAACAACTTTGGTAATATCAACATATTAGAATCCCAAATATGCCTTTGTTCTTCTTAAAGATAAGATTTAAAAGATTTCTTCGGTAGTGTCAACTCTTAAATATAATCAAAACTTGAACAATCAAACTGATTACTTCTACTTTGTGGAGCCAATATAAATAAATATGAAAACTTGTTTTATAAGTGGACTTACAAGGGAGATTTAGTGGGGGGTTTTGTTTCATTTTTAGTTGAAAGATTAATATTTGAAACTAAGTGATAAGTGTTCATGCATTCCTATATGATTTAGAAACATTTTCTATTTCTCCTGTATACCCCAGTCCTTGTGATGTTTTTACTGTTTTAAATTCTGTTTTGTGGAACGTAGGCTGATGTCTATGCGTATATATCAGTGAGAAGCTGATTTCAAACACAGCTGAACAGAATCAAGGTTTGTTAACAGATCTACTTTCTTCAGTCCCATATACTCTGTCCCTGGCGCTTCAAAACTTGTGTGAGTTGACGGTCGACTAGGTTCCATTCCCTAACTTACATACTTGTCTCTTGTACCATGTCCTCGCCCTCCCCAAGGTAAACAGTTTTTTAAAGTTTTTGTTAATTTTTTATTTTAAAAAATTACAAGCATGCTAGTGTATTAATACACACACACACACACCCTCTTCCCCTCTTGTGCCATGAATGGTATAGCCAATTGTATATGGTTTTCTCCATCTTGTATTTTCACTTTAAAACAGGCCCTGGAAATTATCCCATAGTGTTATCCAAATAATCCGGAAAGTGTGATGATGGAAGCCTTCCTCATTCCTTTCGCTGCTGGCAGTACTTCGTCGTGTGTGTGCATAGCAGCGTGTTCAGCCGGCCCGCTGTGGTGGCTGCTCGGTCATTTCTGGCCTTTGCTATCACAAATGGCGCTGCACACACGTCATTTCATGTTTTTGCCCGTCTGTTTCTAGGATAAATTCTTAGAAATGGGATTGCTGGGTCCCAGGGTGAATGCATATGGAATTTTGCTATTACAATTTAGTTATCATAGTTCTTTCATGTGAAGGAGTGGGAACATTAAGTAAAACCAGTCTTTACATCCTTCTCTTAGTCTTGGATGAAATATAGGGTCTGATAACAGTGGTTTAATGTGAATTGCTATTATGTTTGCTGGGCTTTTTCAGCTATTTCAGGACTTGTACTATATTTAACCTCTAGAGTCTAGATAAATAGATCACTATTAAACACAAAATTTCCTACTTCTGGCTGTCACCAGAACCTCGTACAATTTAAGGCATGTCATCTGAGTTTCAGGCTTCGCTCTTTGATTGGCGTGTCCCTGTGAGAACATGGTGGGCTCTGTGGACTGTCTGTTTCCACAGCCTTGCCACGGGCTCAGTAACAAAGTGGCCGAGAGCACGGGCACACAAGGCTGGCCTTCATCCCCATTCTGTCACTGAGCAGGTATCCTGTGAATTGTGGATACTGTTAGTTCCTATGTGTACATTGTGAGAATGAGTGAGCTCAGATAATGGATGCGACAGAACCTGCACATGCCTGCAGTACACTCAGAAAATGGTCACTACTTTTATTTTTTTTAAAATATATTTTATTCATTTTTTACAGAGAGGAAGGGAGAGAGATAGAGAGTTAGAAACATCGATGAGAGAGAAACATCGATCAGCTGCCTCCTGCACATCTCCCACTGGGGATGTGCCCGCAACCCAGGTACATGCCCCTGACCGGAATCGAACCTGGGACCCTTCAGTCCGAAGGCTGACGCTCTATCCACTGAGCCAAACCGGTTTCGGCAATGGTCACTACTTTTAGTATTTCACACAGTGCAGTTGGGTGTGAAGACTCGTTGCCCTCGCAGGTCTTCCAGGAAGCTGGTCTCTGGTCAGCCTTCCCACGTCTTCTGCCCCTTTTACACGAGAGGCTTTGAAGAGCTCAGCCTTACTGACCACCTGATGCCATGACTTTAACCTTCATGGTTCTTGGACCCTGTTGACAATCTAATGGTTTGGTTTCTAAGCTGGTTTGCACACACAGTTTCTGCATGTGGGTTCCCAGACAAGACCAAGTCTATGAGCCTTGCTTGGATTTGAAGTGGGTAGAAAATCTGGGTCAGTCAAAGCTTTCTCTGTGTGAGGCACAGCACTTAGCATACCGGTTATGGGCTTCAGAAATGAACAAGAACCCAGTTCTTCAGAGAAACCAAGGCTGCTCTTCCAGTAGGGTATGACTGACACTGCCTAAGGAGATGACCCCCCAGCTGTGTCCAGGCTCCCCTGACAGTGTCCAGTCCCCTCCCCAGCAGTGTCCAGGCTCCCCTGGCAGTGTCTGGGCTCCCCCAGCAGGTGTGATGCTTTAGCACATCTGTGGTCAGCCGTTTGCCAGACTTGTGAGACCACCTGTTCAGTCGTGTGCTATCAAAGGGCACTAGGGCCCTCACTGCTCTTTCTTCTACTGCATCCAACAGAATAAACTAGAGCAAGTAGGAAAGGAATTGTTGAGAGCAGCACAAATCTTGAAGGAACCCAGAATGGCTGTCCAGCACAAATCTCTATAGAAAGCGTTCCATTACAGTGAAAAGCCTGAATGACATGACCGCACCCTCCCGTCCAACCTGATCAGTTTGCTGGCTGAAAACGGTACCCCTTTTTAATGCGACGAGTGTCCCTGGGGAGCATGCCATGCAGTGACCATTGCATCACTGGAGGAAGAAGCCTTGTTCTGAATTAAAAATGGTCCTGTAGAGCTTCCTAAGCAAAAGCCAAATACTGAAATTGGAAGTTAAGATTGATCCGTCGATCATGGGTGGAGTGATTGCTCGTACTGGATAGAAATATGTTGATGTGTCTGCAAAAACCAAGTTTCAGCAGCTGAACAAGGTTCTGCAGGTGGTTTTCTGAAAGTTTTGATTTTCTGTCAGTGAAAACTCTTAACCTTGGAGGAACAATAAAATGCTTCCTGATCATAACATTTAAAAAAACACACACATATGGGGCCTGCAGGAGGCAGCTGATCAATGGTTCTCTCATCATTGATGTTTTTATCTCTTCCTCTCCCTTCCTCTCTGAAGTCAGTAGAAATATATTTAAACACACACACACACGAAATCTTTTTTAAAAAAATGAAAGCCACTTTAAACATGCTTGGCCCTCTAGAGAAGGAGGAAGGAAATCCTTGTGCACAGAAAGTGCAGAGAAGCTGGGTCTCCCTGAGGCTTGTAGGATTCATAGCTGTTCCTACCAGTTAGCAGAGAGGAGCCGACCACTTACCCCTGCTCACCGGAGACTGTCCTGACGCTTGGGCACTGGGCACAGGGCTGTTCATCGCAGAGATGCTGTTATGGCCTGAGAGGCCTCTGGTGTCTGCTTCTGCTGAGCTGCAGACTGAGGAACAGCCATTGTTTTCACATGGTTTTTCAGTTGTTTATTGGGGATAAGGTAGACATGGACATATTCTGTTATTTAATAGTACTAGAGGCCCGGTGCACAAAAATTTGTGCACTCAAGGGGAAGGAGGGATCCCTCAGCCCAGCCTGTGCCCTCTCGCAGTCTGGGACCCCTCGGGAGATAACGACCTGCTGGCATAGGCCTGCTCCCTGGTGGCAGAGGGCAGGCCTAATTCCTAGGTGCAGCCCCTGGTCGGGCTCAGAACAGGGCCGATTGGGGAGTTGGGGTGCCACCCCCTGTCATGCACAGAGCAGGGCAGATCGGGAGGTTGCGATGCCACCCTCAGTCATGCTCAGGGTAGGGCCGATTGGGGGGTTGGGGCACCGCCCCCTGTCACACTCAAGGCAGGGTCGATGGGGAGGTTGTGGCACTACCCCCTGTCACGCACAGAGCAGGGCCAATCAGGGGAGTTGGGGCTCCGTACCCTGTCATGCACAGAGCAGGGCCAATCAGGGGGTTGGGATGCTGCCCCCTGTCACGCACAGAGCAGGGCCCATCAGGGGGTTGGGGAGATCCTCCCTGTCACGCACAGAGTAGGGCCGATAGGGGAGTTGGGGCACCGCCCCCTGTCACACACAGAACAGGGCCGATCAGGGGGTTGGGGTGCTGCCACTCTCACACTCAGGGCAGGGCCGATGGGGAGGTTATGGCTCTACCCCGTCACACACAGAGCAGGGCCTGTGAGGGGGCGTTGGGGAGCTCCCCCCAATCAGGCACAGAGCAGGGCTGATCAGGGGGTTGGGGCGCCTTTCCCTGTCACGAACAGAGCAGGGTGGATAGGGAGGTTGTGGCCCCGCCCCCTGTCACACACAGAGCCGCAGGGTGATCAGGGGGTTTGGGCGCTGCCCCCTGTCATGCTGATCCCGGTGCTGGGAGGCATATTACCCTTTTACTATATAGGATAGAGGCCTGGTACATGGGTGGGGGCCTGCTGGTTTGCCCTGAAGGGTGTCCTGGATCAGGGTGGGGGTCCCCACTGGGGTGCCTGGCCAGCCTGGCTGAGGGGATGATGGCTGTTTGCAGCTGGTCACACATCCTTCAGGGTGGGGGTCCCCACTGGAGTGCCTGGCCAGTCTGGGTGAGGGGCTGAGGGCTGTTTTCAGCCTGGCAGGTGACTGAAGCTCCCAACCGCTCCTTTTTTTCTTTTTTTTAAATTCTGGGTCAGCTTTAGCTCTGGCTCCAGCTCTGAGGCCTCAGTTGCTGAAAGCAGGTATCTGGTTTGTTTGGGTTCTATAATCGAAACTCTGTATCAACTCCAGCTCTGAGATCCTGGCTCCCTGAAAGCAGGTTTCTGGGGTTTTGTTTAGCTTCTATATATGTAACAATGTTTCAAACTGCAAGCTCCGAGGCCGGCAAGGCAGGTGGGGAACGTTGGTTTCCTCCGTCACTGAAGCAAGCAAGCCTCATGTTAGCTTCCAGCTGCCTGGCTGCCGGCCGCCATCTTGGGTGACAGTTAATTTGCATATCGCCCTGATTAGCCAATGGGAAGGGTAGCGGACGTACGGCTAATTACCATGTTTCTCTTTTATTAGATAGGACTAGAGGCCTGGTGCACGAAATTTGTGCCTGGGCCGGGGGGTGGGGGGCGTCCCTCAGCCCAGCCTGCACCCTCTCCAATCCTGGATCCCTCGGGGGATGTTTGACTGCCTCTCACAATCCAGGACCGCTGGCTCCTAGCCGCTTGCCTGCGTGCCTCCCTGATCTCCCCTAACCACCTCTGTTTGCTCCCCTGCTGGCCTGATCGCCCCTAACCATCTCTGCCTGCCTGCCTGATCGCCCCAACTGCTCCCCTGCTGGCCTGATTGCCCCTAACCGCCTCTGCCTCGCCCCGCACCCAGAACCCAGGATTCCCTCCCTCTGGCTGGCCCCAGGCACCCAGGACCTGGGACGGCTTCACCCGGGCTGGCTGCAGCTGCAGGGGACCATGGGCGAACTGGCTGTATGTGCCCAGGACCACGGGGCGGGTGGCTTGGCCCTCTTCTGGGCTGCAGGTGTAGGTGCTGGCTCCTGGGACCGTGGGGCAGGCGCCTGGTCCTTCTCCTGGGCCGCAGGCGTAGGCACAGGCGCTAGCACCTGGGACCATGGGGTGGGCAGCTTGTCCCTCTCCCAGGCCACAGGTGCAGGCACAGCTGCAGGCACCCAGGACCACAGGGCAGGTGGATTGTCCCTCTCCCAGGCCACAGGTGCAGATGCAGCCGCTGGCGCCCGGGACCGCAGGGCGGGCGGATTGTCCCTCTCCCAGGCCACAGGTGCAGATGCAGCCGCTGGTGCCCGGGACCACAGGGCGGGCGGATTGTCCCTCTCCCGTCTGTAGGTGCAGACGCAGCCGCTGGTGTCCGGAACGCAGGGCGGGCAGCTTGTCCCTCTCCCGGCTGTAGGTGGCTGGTCCCCATTCCTCTCTCTTCAGTGTTGAGTGTCTGAGCAGTGATGGCGTGAGGGCATGATGACCATTTGCATATTAGCTCTTTATTATATAGGATAGGATTTTCAGAGAAGAAAAGGATCTCAAAACAGGTAAAAGGAAGGCTTTCATGGCAGATTAAACTCATCTTTCTGTAATTCTATCAAAGGACTCTTGACATTTGGGATATTTCTTTACGAAGTAGAGTAGCAGTTTATGTTTTCTGGAACTGATGTCATGGACTGTCTTTTGGGCCCTCTTGTCCAGTGGCCCTGTTCTCTGTACCTGTGGCAGAGGTGGTCAAACAGTATCTCCCTGTAATAATGTTTAATGTGCAGTGACAGCACCACAAACTACCCCGACACTGTGCTGAGGTTGTAGACTTGGGTTGACTTTTACAGTAGCGCCCACGCAGTAATTATCGTAATACTAGAGGCCCGGTGCACGAATTCTTGCACGGGTGTGGTCCCTAGGCCTGGCTGGCAATCAGGGCTAGGCAGATCTGGGCCTGCTTCCCAAGGGGAGGGATGGGGTGTGGGAGGTTGGCCACCGGCCCTGAGAAGGGAGCCACCCGCTGCCCCCCCTCCCCCCCACCAAAGGGGCCACATCCACCGCCACCTGCCCCTGGTTCCCCGTCCCAGCCTGGGGCCAAAGGGAGTGAGACGTGGGCAACAGCAACATGCCTGTGGCTGGGGTGGACCCAAGGAAGGCAGAGGGAAGGTGGGGTTTTGAAGGCTTCAGTCTAGGTCTCTGGAACACGGGACAGTGCTGAGCCCCATGGGAAAGCGATCCTGTAGAAAGGGCTCCATTTGAAATGCTTGTTGGGGTGGTCCAGGTACCCACGCACATTCCTCTGGACAGCAAGGCTGTGGGGAGGGCCTGGGGCATTTGCTGACATGCCACGCTTCTGCTTCAGGCTGTTCTTAGAATATAAATCAGAGTGCCCCACGGCCAGTGTCCTCCTAGGCCATTTTCCAGGCTTCAGGGCAGGGTGTTTAAAGAGGTATTATGTAAACAGCAGGCCTGCAGTGAGAACATCCGTGCCTACGTGACAGTCAGTCACATCCCTGTGCTCTCCTCTTAGGTTCACTTCCCAGACACGGAAAGAGCAGAATGGCTAAATAAGGTAAGAGCAGTGTCCCATTCCCGCTCAGTGGGGTATGGGGTGGGACTCCATATTTGGGAGTTGGGAGAGTGACACTGTGTGAACTCCTTTGGATTTGGCTTCTGCTCCCAAAAGAGCTCAGTCAAAAATGAGACGTTACTTTCCTTTTCTAAATAGTGAAAACCGTCTTAGACGTGAGAAAAGTAATAAGCTATTCATAGTCGCATCTTGGTCTTCTGTCTTCTTTCCCCATCGTCCACCCACTGCTCAGGTCTATTTTATGATAGTCGTACACAAAAATGTTGGAAACATTATTATGAAGAACGAATTATTCCCAAGAATTCTAGTAATAGATAATTATCTAATTTTTTTTATAAAGCTTCTGTTTTTAGATCAGTCTAGTTTGAAGTGAATCTCTGTCCCCTCACATTTTTTTAAAATATATTTTTATTTATTTCAGAGAGGAAAGGAGAGGAAGAGAGAGATAGAAACATCAGTGATGAGAGGGAACTATTGATTGGCTGCCTCCTGCAGGTTGGACTGAGCTGCAACCCAGGCATGTGCCCCCAACCAGCATTGAACCTGAGACACTTTGGTCCACAGGTCAATGCTCTATCTGCTGAGCCAAACCGGCTAGGGCACCCCTCACACTTTATGTAATATCCTCAGAGCTGTGCAGGCAGGAATCACCTTGTAACACGGGAAGGTAGTCCATCACTGAGGAAAACTCATTCATGTTTATTAAAATCTCTACAGTTTTAGCAGTTTATTTAGCAATGAGTTGAAACCACAGGATTTTCTGATTTTTTTTAGCAATCATTAAATGTGCTGAGAATAACTAATTCCTGCAATATATGGTTAATTAGTAGTTTATTGTTGTGATACATTTTAAAATTTAAAATTTTATTGATTTTTGCATAATAAAAAGGCCCTCCCTTTAATTTTTAGAAATTCTGATAAGCTGAAGGGGCATAATTTTTACCATGACTAAGTGCAATGTGTATTAAAATGTTTTGTCTTACATGAGTTCTTTTTCCTTTCAGACTGTAAAACATATGTGGCCTTTCATTTGCCAATTTATAGAGAAGTTGTTTCGAGAAACCATAGAGCCAGCTGTGCGGGGAGCAAACACCCACCTTAGCACCTTTAGTTTCACCAGAGTCGACGTGGGTCAGCAGGTTTGTTTCTTCTTAAGTATCCTTTCATGTGTGCACAGTCAGATTGCTGTGGAAATTAAAAAGACATGTTAAACTACTCCCTGTTATTTCCCTGGATGGTCTTGGGGCAGGTTGTGCAGCTACTCCAGGTTCTGCCTCTGATGTGGTGCCCTCGCCTGGTCTGTCAGGGGTCCTTACCTGCCCTCACCTGTCCAAGGCGACCTTTTGGCCAGTTCAGGTTCCCTAGGGGGACTTCCCTTAGTTCCAGCGTGTCTTTCTCCCCACACTCTTCTGTCAGAATTACCTTTGCACAGTTTTCAACAATCCGTTCTATTGGAAAGGGGTTTGACATGTGAACTCACACTGAAGGTTCAGAAGTTGACAACAGGCATGAGGTATTTACCCTCAAGTTGTTTAAAACAAGTAAAGACTCCAGTGCCAGTCTTGTAGGCATCACCTTAGTCACACAGGTGAAGGGATAGATAGGTGTTGTTACTGGAATAATATTACAGGCATACATCACTATATTGCTCTTTGCTTTATTGCACTTTGCAGGTAGTGTGAGTTTTTTTTACAAATTGAAGGTTTGTGTCAACCCTAAGTCAAGCAAGTCCATTGGCACCAATGACAGCATGTTCTTAAGCAAAAAGTATTTTTGAATTAAGGTATATACATTGTTTTGTTTTGTTAATCCTCACCTGAGGATATTTTTTCCATTGTTTTTCAGAGACAGTGGAGGGGTGGTGGTGAGAAACTTCTATATGAGAGAGACACATATAGAACTCCCGAACTCGCCCCGACAGGGGCGGGGAGTGAACCCACAACCCAGGTATGTGGTCTGGACAGGTATTCGAACCTGCGACCACATTCCTCATGTCTGTGGTTTCACGGTGACCTTGTCTGCATTTGAGGAACAGGTGAAATAACTCGCTGATAGGGAGCCGATGGGTACACCACGAGGGCAGAGTTATGATTCCCGTAGCCTGTGCCAGAGCGTGTCTCCTCATCTCGGTGCCGCCTGGTTGTTTTGCCATTTGGTTGTTGTGTTGTTTGTGTTTTTACCGTCCCTGCATTGAAAATAAGCCACTTCTCGCTCCAGCCCCTCAGGATCAATGGTGTCAAGGCATACACTGAAAATGTGGACAAAAGACAAATTATTTTGGACCTTCAGATTAGGTAAGTTTTCATTTGTGTCCTAATTGTGTCCTAGTTAATGGCGTACAGTGTCACGTAGCTATTCCGTAGGTGGATATACCTGATGTCGGTGGGTTTGACTGAAATCTTGATGAAGACCCAGATGTTGTGCTCAGGCGCTTAGACACTCTGTGCACTGCTCAGCGGGCCTCCGGCAGACGCTCTCAGGCAGGGCGAGACCTCCTGCATCTGGAGCCCAGGGTTGGGGGTCAAGTCATACAGATTCTACCCAAAAGGTAGCTGCCATTTCATGGTTGTTTTAAAAACAAATGCAAGCCCTGGACAGTGTGTTCAGTGGTTAGAGCGTTGGCCTGCGCCAGAAGGGTCACAGGTTCGATTCCCAGTCAAGGGCATATACCTGGGATGCAGATTTGATCCCCAGCCCTGGTCAAGGCATGTGTGGGAGGCGACCAATCAATTTGTCTTTTTCACATCCATGTTTCTCTCTCTTTTTCTCTCTCTCCCTCCCTTCCACTCTCTTTAAAAGTCAGTGGGAAAAATAGCCTCAGGTGAGGACTAAGAAAAAACAGCAACAACAAAAAACACAGATGCAAGTCTTACATTCCACATCACACTCATTCATGTTTTCATATTAATGATTGAAATGTCTTTTTTTTAAAGTATTTTTTTTATTTCAGAGAGGAAGGGAGAGAAAAAGAGAGATAGATACATCAATGATGAGAGAGAAACATTGATTGGCTGCCTCCTGCATGCCCCTCACTGGGGATCCAGCCTGCAACCTGGGCCTGTGCTCTGACCAGAAATCGAACCCATGACCTGGAGGTTCATAGGTCAACACTTAACCAGTGAGCCACGCTGTCCAGGCGGAAATGTCTTAATCAGTGAGAAAAATGATGCCTCAAACAGATACGGTTTTATACGTTTCTAATCTTTTTATCCTCACCCGAGGATATTTTCCATTGATTTTTTAGGGAGAGTGGAATGGAGAGGGAAAGACAGGGAGAAACATTGATGTGTTTAGAGAAACACATCAATTGGTTGCCTCCTGCACGAGCCCCAGCTAGGGTCCAGGCTGGGGAGGAGCCTGCAGCCAAGGTACATGCCCTTGACTGGAATCGAACCCGGGACCCTTTGGTCTGCAGGCCGACGCTCTGTCCACTGAGCCAAACCGGCTAGGGCTACGTTTCTAATCTTCACGTCAAAATCCATGAGCTCTGTTAGTTCCCTCGGGACTGGGGAGCAGATAATCTTCACTTTATTGTTTTAAACAAACATAGGTGTTTATAAAGCAAATGAAAACTACATTTCATCAAGGTGCTGCTCTGGCCTGCATGTTGGAAGGGGTATTTGTAGCAAACCCTTGGTCTGCAGGAGGTGTGTCTGCTGCCCGGCAGGGAAGCGGCCCCGCCATGGGGCAGCTATGCCTGCAGCCTGTGCTGATCACTGTACTGTTTATTATTTTAGTCAGATTATATGCCTTGCAGGTCTGTGGTGATGAGGAAAATGTAATACAGAACTTTTTCTTTGCTAGTTTTGTAGGAAATTGTGAGATTGATTTGGAGATCAAGCGATATTTTTGTAGAGCCGGTGTGCAAAGTATACAGGTAAGGTTTTTTTTATTTCAGTCCTCTAAAATTTTTCATGCTCTCTTTGAAAAGAAAGTGGCGAAGCTTTATATTAACCAAGAATTTCTTTGAAGTTAAGTATTTTTCTGCAGGTCCTACCTGGTGCAGCACTGGGCCACCTGCGTCTCCATCCTGCATCAGTGACTGGCTGTTACATGTCTTGGTTTCCGTTTGCACTTAGATTCATGGCACAATGCGAGTGATCCTGGAACCGCTGATTGGAGACATGCCCTTAGTGGGAGCCTTGTCTCTCTTCTTCCTGAGGAAGCCAGTAAGTTGATGTTTATTTTGTGTCTGTCTTCCTTCTCACTGACAAGCACATGACCATATTGGAGATATACACAGTGAAGGAACAGTCCTCTCCTTAGCTCACTTCTTCCCTCTGATGCGTGAGTCCTGTAAGTTTCTACCACTTTATGCCTTAGCGGAAGTTTCGTCTCTTCCCATAGACAACTTCCTTTCCTGACTATAAAAAGAATATGTTTGTTACAAAAATTTGAAAATAATAGACTGGTTTTTTTAGTGTGGGTTTGTAATTAACATTGTCAATGAGTATGATTTGTAGGTGTTTGCTCATTGACGCCTCATTCTCTATAGTGAATACCACATAGTTTCCATTTCTGACCAGGAATTGAGTCTAATCTTTCCCAGACCCCAAACCAGTAAGTCCGGGAGCCTGCACCCAGCCAGCCTGCCGACGGGCTGCTCTCACCGTCCTCGCTGCTGCCACAGGCAGAGCTGCCCTCACGCTTGGCACTGCCTGGCCCAGAGCCTGCTTATGAACTGCAGTTAGTGCATGAGGGGTTAAAGTCATAGAGTCTACTTTTTTTTAATAAGAATTGTCTCTGGTGTTTTTGTTTTATTTTTAATACTAAAGGCCCGGTGCACAAAAATTTGTGCACTCGGGGGGAAGGCGGGGTCCCTCATCCTGGCCTGTGTCCTCTTGCAGTCTGGGACCCCTCGGGAGATAACGACCTGCTGGCTTAGGCCTGCTCCCGGGTGGCAGAGGGCAGGCCCAATCCCTAGGTGCAGCCCCTGGTCGGGCTCAGAGCAGGGCTGATTGGGGAGTAGGGGCGTCGCCCCCTGTCATGCACAGAGCAGGGCAGATCGGGAGGTTGCAATGCCACCCCCAGTCACGCTCAGGGTAGGGCTGATTGGGGGGTTGGGGCACCGCCCCCTGTCACACTCAAGGCAGGGTCAATGGGGAGGTTGCGGCGCCACCCCCTGTCACGCGCAGAGCAGGGCCCATCAGGGGAGTTGGGGCTCCTTACCCTGTCACGCACAGAGCAGGGCCCATCAGGGGGTTGGGGAGCTCCCCCTGTCACGCACAGAGCAGGGCCCATCAGGGGGTTGGGGAGCTCCCCCCTGTTGTGCACAGAGCAGGGCCCATCAGGGGGTTGAGGAGCTCCCCCCTGTCACTCAGAGAGTAGGGCCGATAGGGGAGTTGGGGCACTGCCCCCCGTCACACACAGAGCAGGGCAGATAAGGGGGTTGAGGCGCCGCCCTCTATCACCCACATAGCAGGGCCGATCAGGGGGTTGGGACGCCGCCACTGTCACACTCAGGGTAGGGCCGATGGGGAGGTTATGGCTCTACCCCATCACACACAGAGCAGGGCCCGTGGGGCGGGGGGGTTGTGGGGCCGCCCTCTATCACCCACAGAGTAGGGCCGATCAGGGGTTTGGGGCACCGCCACTCTCACACTCAGGGCAGGGCCGATGGGGAGGTTATGGGTTATGGCTCTACCCTGTCACACACAGAGCAGGGCCCATGGGGGCGGGGGGGGGATTGGGGCGCCGCACCCTGTCACACACACAGCCGCAGGGTGATCAGAGGTTGTGGAGCTCCCCCGTATCAGGCACAGAGCAGGGCTGAACAGGAGGTTGGGGCACCTTCCCCTGTCATGAACAGAGCAGGGCGGATAGGGAGGTTGTGGCCCCAGCCCCTGTCATACACAGAGCCACAGAGCAATCAGGAGGTTTGGGCGCTGCCCCCTGTCACGCTGATCCCGGTGCCAGGAGGCCTCTCGGCTCCGCTGATCCCGGTGCTAGGAGGCATATTACCCTTTTACTATATAGGGTAGAGGCCTGGTGCATGGGTGGAGCTGGCTGGTTTTCCCTGAAGAGTGTCCTGGATCAGGGTGGGGGTCCCCACTGGGGTGCCTGGCCAGCCTGGGTGAGGGGATGATGGCTGTTTGCAGCTGGTCACACACCCTTCAGGGTGGGGGTCCCCACTGGGGTGCCTGCCCAGCCTGGGTGAGGGGCTGAGGGCTGTTTGCAGCTGGTCACACACCCTTCAGGGTGTGGGTCCCCACTGGGGTGCCTGGACGGTCTGGGTGAGGGGCTGAGGGCTGTTTTCAGGCTGGTGGGTGACGGAAGCTCCCAACAGCTCCTTTTTTTCTTTTTTTTCTTTTTCTTTTAATTCTGGGCCAGCTTCAGCTCTTAGGCCTCCCCTGCTGAAAGTAGGTATCTGGTTTGTTTCGGTTCTATCATCGAAACAATGTATAACTCCAGCTCTGACTCCAGCTCTGAGATTCCAGCTCACTGAAAGCTGGTTTCTTGTTTTGTTTTTTTTTTTAGCTTCTATATTTGTTACAATGTTTCAAACTGCAGGCTCAGAGGCCTGCAAGGCAGGCGGGGAAGGTTGGTTTCCTCCGTCACTGAAGCAAGCAAGCCTCATGTATGTTTCAAGCTGTCTGGCTGCCGGCCGCCATCTTGGCTGGCAGTTAATTTGCATATCTTGCTGATTAGCCAATGGGAAGGGTAGCGGTCGTACGCCAATTACCATGTTTCTCTTTTATTAGATAAGGATATTTTTATTGATTTAGAGAGGAAGGGAGAGGGAAAGAGGGTTGGAAACATCAATGATGAGAGAGAAGCATTTATCGGCTGTCTCCTGCACATCCCCCACTGGGGACCGAGCCCGCAACCCAGGCATGTGCCCTTGACCAGAATTGAACCCAGGACCCTTCAGTCTGCAGGCCGACGCTCTATCCACTGAGCCAAACCAGCTTCAGGCATAAAGATTCTTTTTACTGAATTATATTCTAACACTTGAATAAACCATAATAAATGTTATCACTTCACATGGTTAGATTTGTATCTTAATCCATTTTTTTGTTATAAGTAGTTAATACCTATTATTAGCCACAAAAATAAGACAACAAAAATATCATTCCTATCTAGGCTCCTCCTCACTGAGGCTCCTCCTCCTCCTCACTGAGGCTCTTCCCCTTCACTGAGGCCCCCTCCCCTCACAGAGGCTCCTCCCCTTCACTGAGGCTCCTCCTTTCACTGAGGCTCCTCCCCATCATGGAGGCCCCTCCCCTTCACTGAGACTCCTCCCTTCACTGAGGCTCTTCCTCCTTGCTGGGCTCCTCCTTGCTGGGCTCCTCCCTTCACTGAGGCTCCTCCCCTTCACTGAGGCTTCTTCCGGTCACAGAAGCTCCTCCCCTAATGGAGGCTCCTCCCCTTCAGTGAGCATCCTCCCTCTCCTGGTGACTCCTCACCTACATGGCTCCTCCACATGGGTCCACAGCCTCCGAAAGGCATTCGACTTAGCTCTGTCCTCAGTAGGCTTTGCTCACCACTAGGGCTTCTTCCCAAGGTGCAAACTGACCACAGGGGGTAGTCTCTCGGCAGACAGTTATTGTGGTCTAGGTGGGGTCTCTGTCGTCCTTTCCTGGCACTGCCCCATGAGGATCCAAGTCCCAACCACAGGAGCACTGTAATGGGGGAGAGTACAACCCCTTCACCCCTCACCACCTCCCTTACCTGTCCTTCTCCAGAATGCTGCCCTCTGCCCTGGGCTGTCCCTTTCCAGTACAGAGGTGGTCAGTGTCCTCCTCACGCCCACTCAGTCCTGTGCAGGTAGTGCACTGCTTGTGAACTGTTGGAAGGCACAGCCATGTCTGTCTCCACACAGCTCAGTAAGCATCTGATGGATGAATTGATCTGTTTCTCAAATAGCTCTTCACAAATGCCATTCTGTTACCTTAGATGAGCTCTTTCGGAGGCACCATTGCTATCATGTATTGTTTAAAATGGGAATCTTTATTGTATAATTTGATGCAAATAACTTAATACAAATTGTTGTTGGGTTTATCTAGACAAATTATAAGTGGTACTTTTTTTGTATAAAAACACAAGAAGAATTAAGTATCTTCACTTTCTATTTCCACTAACATTATTCTCACTTGCCTTCTATTGCTTAAATAATGGGCTTATTTTGAATGTATTGTAATGACTATAGTCCCCCCTTATCCACAGATTTACTCTCTGTGGTTTCAATTACCTGTGGTCAACCTTGGTCTGAAAATAATTAAATGGAAAATTCCAGAAATAAACAAGTCATAAGTTTTAAATTGCATGCCATTCTGAGCAGTGTGATAAAATCTCATGCTGGCCTGCTTCGTCCCACCTGGGACATGAGTCATCTTTTGTCCAGGTCTCCAGGCTGCATAGCTCCCCACCCGTCAGTCACCTGGTAACCGTCTCAGTGATCAGATCAGCTGTCATAGTGCCTGTATTCAAGTAATTATTGTTGTTAACCTCTTACTGTGCCTAATTTATAAATTAAACTGTATCATAGGTATGTATTTTTTTAATCATCACCTGAAGGCATTCTTAGAGGAAGGGAGAGAGAGAAAAAAAATTGATGTGAGAGAGAAACATTGATTTGTTGCCTCCTCAACTGGGAATTGAGCCCACAGTCCAGGTACGTGCCCTTACCAGAAATAGAACCTGCAACCTGTACTTACATACAGGAAGAAAACATAGTACATACAGGGTCAAAACTGGCAACCTTTCGGCGCACGGCACAGTGCACCAGCCAGCTGAGCCACCCGGCCGAGAAAACATAGTGTATATCAGGGGTCAGTGGTAGCCATACTTTTAGGCATCCACTGGGGGCCTTGGAATGTAGCCTCCTCAGATTAGGGGGAATATACACAGAACATGGTGACATTCAAAAGCTTTTGTGTTAAAGTTTAACTTATTAAAATTTTGAGAAATGAAATCCATAAAAGATTTTATATCCATGTTTTTTTCACATAAAAATTGTATAAAAGCCAGTGTATTTAAGAAACTTTCATTAATTAGTATAAAATAAAACACCTAATCTTTAGCAAATTGCTGAGTATTTTTAATTTACAAGGAATTTTTAACAATTTAATGAAGGGCTCCCTTTTTTTAAAAAAAATTTCAGAATCCAAATCTTTAAATCTCCCTCAAAACTTAGTAATACTCTTCCTTAGTGTGGATATTCTAGGTGTATTTACCTTAAAAATAACATCATACTATTAACTTCCAAGCGAAATTCTAATGCTGAGAGAAGGAAGAGGCTGTAAAAAGTCGTTACTCATTTATAATAATAAAAGCATAATATGCTAATTCGACCAGACAGCCGAACGACCTTATGATGTCCTTCTGGACGAAGCCACCATAGTGGGGGCTGAGGCAGAGATGGTTAGGGGCAATCAGGCAGGCAGGTGAGCAGTTAGGGGTGATCAGGTAGGCAGGCGAGTGGTTAGGGGCGATCAGGCAGGCAGGTGAGCAGTTAGGGGCGATCAGGCAGGCAGGCGAATGGTTAGGGGTGATCAGGCAGGCAGACAAGTGGTTAGGGGTGATCAGGCAGGCAGGCAGAGTGGTTAGGGGTGATCAAGCAGGCAGGCGAGTGGTTAGGGGTGATCAGGCAGGCAGACAGGTGGTAGGGGCAATCAGGCAGCCAGCGGTCCCAGATTGAGAGACGGATGTCCAACTGCTGGTTTAGGCCCAATCCCCAAGGGTTCCTGGATTGCGAGAGGGTGCAGGCCGTGCTGAGGGACACACACCCCCTGCATGAATTTCGTGCACAGGGCCTCTAGTTTCCTTATATGGTGAGTAAAGTCACCACACATGCTTTGGAGAGAGGGAGTGTATTTTCAGTTACTTTCAGCTGGAAAATATGGGAACAGAATTCACTGCCTGCTGCCAAGTAATTCTTCTCACCAGGGGCAGTCCAGCCGGAGAGATTTGGGTTTCTGATTATTGAGATGATTTAGACTCGCAGTGTCAGAGAACCTTACGACGCCTTTGCACATCTTCCTGCTTGTTGGTTTCTTTGGACTAGTTTGATAATGTGTTGCTTGTTCCCAAAAACAAAACAAAACCATGAGGTGCTGAGCTGTGGAGCACAGCTGTCTGATGGTGCAGCCAGCGTGGCCTTCATTCAACCTGGTTTTCCTCTCCTGGTTCTTTCTTTTCCCACTTTGTGCTTTGAACAACTGACTTCATTCCTCTAAGCCTCAGTTTCCCCATTTGTAACAAGGGGATTACAGTAATACCTGTGTCACAAGGTTACATGTGAAGATTAAATGAATGTCAATGGATGTAAAACATGTAATACAGTGCCTGGCCCATACAAGTTCTTGGATTTTTAAGAAATTACACACATTCCTACATGTAGGTTTAGCATTCTGGTGGGGTCCTAACATCAGAGATCAAGCACTGGTAAGCACACGCGCTTGGGTGAAGGTTCTGGTAGGAGCCAGAACAAGCCAGTGTCTACCCCTGCGCGGATCCGTGGACCTGGTGGCCTCTCCCTCCTGCCATCAGGACCGTTGTTGGCATGGCCCTGGCACGCTCGTAGGGTGTTAGAATCCTCAGGTCTGTGGCCCTGTCTCAGGAGGACTGATCAGACTAGAGTGAGCCCAGAACGTGTCCAGGAGACGGTTCGTGTGCTCTGAGTGTGTTGACCCTCCGGCGGCTCCCAGCCAGCAGAGGGTGGGCCCCCCATGTTTGAACCAGAGGCTCCTTTCTTCATCTGCAAGATGAAAGTGACATCATTCTCTCAGAGTGAGCGGGAGAAGAAGTTGAGTCCCATTAGCGGGGACTCAAGCAGTTGAGGTGCCTTAAGCAAAAGAGGGGCTTTATTTCACAAGGTAGCCTGTACTGGGTCTCAGGGAGCTCTGTAGGGGCTGCAGGTGAGGGAGCCGTATGACGTCTCCCCACCCATATTCCACCTTCGCTCTGTCCTCTCCCGCTGAGGCCAGCGGCCTCTGGTCTCCAGTCCACATGCCACAGTCATGGCTGCCAGCGCTCCAAGAGGCAGTGAGTCTTCCCACCTCTTTCCCTCCGTCCTTCTCTGCTGAGCAGGTCAGACACGGGCCCTAGACCGATGGGAGTGGGAAGGTGGCAGTTGGAAGCCAACCCTACAACCCTGGGGAGGAGGCAGCAGTGAGGTGGAGGGCAGGCCAGGCAGACAGGCCCACGGGAATCCCCAGGCCAAGAGGGTCCTACCCACCCCTCACACTAGGTCCTGGGAGCATTGGCGGTGTGGGTCTGCCAGGGCCTGAGCGTCTGGGTCTGTGGTGCTGACAGCTCTCACGATGTGGACAGTCTGGCCCATCCAGTGGGGGGTGGGAGCTCCGCATTGTCCTGCCCGTGTTGGCTCTCAGGCTGGTGTCTCTCAGCGACTCTGCCCTCCTCATGCCGTGTCTGTGGGGGGCATGTGCAGGCGGGTTTGCACATGTTGGTCCAGCAACAAGGGACCTCTGGCGGGCAGGGCCTGCGATGGTGTCCTAACCTCCCCAAGGCACACATATGTCTTCTCTTTCCCTGTCCCCCAGCTGCAGGGGGCCTTACCTGTGTGTCCCTCCCCTGTGGCTTCTGCTTCTTACAGTGGAAAGTGGGTGCTGTCTTTCCAGCAGTGGCTGCTCCCGCCCCGCCTTACCCCTGCAGCAAGTGTCGCCCGGGCCCTCGGCTCTGCAGCCAGCACACTCTGTCGCTCCGAGTGCTGGCACATGCCCTGTGTCTGGATCTCAGAGGGTTACACTGTCTTACCCACACTTTTCCTTTAGCAGTTAAGATCTAACTGGAATAGTCCACCTGCCAGTGGGGCTGTGGGGCCCAGTCTTCCCCTCAAGCTGCCTGTGAGGAAGGGTTTCAGGCTGGCTGGCACCTGCCACCTCAGCTCCTGTACATTGAAGAGTGATGCTCTTTCTGGTTTTCTGTATTCCAGGTGGAAGCTGCAAGTCCTGGGAGCTTTAAAACATAAGGAAAATATTCTTGACCTTTACCACTAGCCAAAACCCACTAATTCAGAAACACTGGAGAAGGGCGGGAGCCACAGTCTGTATTTTTAAGGGACTTCCCAGGTGATTCATAGTCTGTACCGCAGAAATAATTCACATAGGACGCCTGGTGTACAGTAAGTGCTGAAATAAACAGTTGCTATTGTCGAACTGCGTCCATAGGTTCAGGAGATGGGAGAGCAGAGGGGCGGCGTGTCCGTTCATGAAGCTCGCACATGGCCGTCCTGTTGCAGGTGAAGCGTGGCCGCTCACTGCTTGTTCTGTGTCTCGAGGAAGGGCCGCAGCAGCCCTTGGTGGTTTCCTCCCTTGGAAACACGACTCCCTGGCTCTTCAGTTTCCCGAAACAGCTCTGAGTCATCCAGGCTCGGGGGCGAGGCACTAATTTTAGTTGCCTGTCCCTCCTTGTGGGTTCCTCCTGTGTCCCTGTGTGGACTCTCCAGCCTCAGCTCTCAGACCTCTCACACTGGATCCCACACGCACTCACACTCATTCTCGCTCCCTCACACTTGTCCTTACACACTCACTCGTCCTCACTCACTGCTCCCTCCTTTATCCTCTCTGGGCCCTCCTGTCCCCAGCTCCCCCTTGCTCAGGGGCATGTCAGCTCCCTCCCCAGGGCCTTGGACAGGGCCTTCTGTCCGCATGCAAATCTCTCTTCTCAAACCCGCTGAGCCCTGTTCCTCCACGAATCCTGCACTGCCCTCTGGCATTCTGTTTTTCTGAACTCGAAAGCGTTTACACAGGCGCATCTCATCGTTTTGACAAGGGTCATGGGGTTCGGCCCTGTGTGGCCTGAGGAGTTAATCTCTCGGTACCGTCCTGCCAGGTGACCTACCCTTGGCAGGGCCTCTTGTTAGCCGTTAGCCTTAGCCGTTAGCCGTTAGCCGTTAGCTGTTAGCCGAGGAGGGTTTCCTAGCTTCCTGGTTCTCCGTGGTGCCCTGGGCCTGGAATGGCTGTTCCTCAAATCCCTGGTCCTCTTAGTGGGAAAGGTCTGTGGTGATGATGAGGGCGGGGCAGGGTGCTTCCTCTTGCGTGGTTTTGCTTTTGGGCCTCCGGGTGGGGACGAGGGGAGCATGATCTTTACTACTATTAGCCTTGCAAGTTTACATCTTGTTTCTCTTTTGCTGAAAAATCTCAGTCTTTCAGGACTTTTAAAACTAGTTGCTTTTTAGTTTGGTCTTTTCAAGAGAACCTGGACGACTCTAGTTCATGCTTATTTAAAACCACTTCCCAAAGGGATTGGAGCCAGAATGCGATACTCCAGCTATATGGGTAATAACATCATGCAATTTCACTCAGCTTTCCCCCACAAATATAAAACACAAGTAAGTGCAGTATCCATTTTGATAGGAAAAGCTGTGTTTCTAATCAATAGTTTTTACCCATCCCCGTCCACCTAATGCGGTGATTCCCAAAGTGGGCGCTACCGCCCCCTGGTGGGCGCTGCTGTGATTGGGGGGGGGGCGGTGATGGCCACAGGTGCATTTGTTTTAACTTTTTTGTATTACCTTTCTATTCTGAGTTCAATAAATAGTTTCATAATTTCAAACTTCAACGTTTCTAATTTACACCTTTCTTTACTATATTTTACAAAAAAGGTAGAAACATTAATACATATATCTTTCTGTTTAATTGCTATTAAAATTTAAAAAAAATTAATTTCCAGGGGGCGCTGAGTAATAATTTTTCTGGAAAGGGGGCGGTAGGCCAAATAAGTTTGGGAACCACTGACCTAATGGAATCATAGCCAACTGTGTAGGAATTATTGTAAGATAAATATCCACTAGAAAAATGAGCAACCCCCCCCCCAAATGTTGAATGAATGGAACATGCTCCACTAATATCAGGAAAATGCAATTTGAAACAGTGATAAAGTACCATTTTTTTAATGGCCAATGGATTGATTCTTTTTAAAAAAATATATTTTATTGATTTTTTTACAGAGAGAAAGGGAGAGGGATAGAGAGTTAGAAACATCGATGAGAGAGAAACATCGATCAGCTGCCTCCTGCACACCCCCTACCCGCAACCAAGGTACATGCCCTTGACCAGATTTGAACCTGGGACCCTTCAGTCCACAGGCTGACACTCTATCCACTGAGCCAAACTGGTTAGGGCTGGATTGATTCTTAATATCTCTTTTGTTGAGGTTATGAAGAAGAGACATTTTCATACACTTCTAGTGGGAATATAAGTAGGGATAGCCTTCTTTTATGGTAATTAGGTGGCACTATCACATAACAAAGTGAATATGTATCTTTGACCAGGACATCTACTTTTTTTAAAATATATTTTATTGATTTTTTACAGAGAGGAAAGGAGAGGGATAGAGAGTTAGAAACATCGATGAGAGAAACATCGATCAGCTGCCTCCTGCACATCTCCTACTGGGTATGTGCCCGCAACCAGGGTACATGCCCTTGACGGAATCGAACCTGGGACCCTTCAGTCCGCAGGCCGACGCTCTATCCACTGAGCCAAACCGGTTAGGGCTGGATGTTTACTTTTTAAATGCCAGTTTGCATGCACAAATCAGAACATGATGTAAAAAAATATTCACTGAATATCCTAAGTGCCCATCCATAGGAGGGTAGATGTATAAATTATTATATGATTTTACTGGAGAAAACTATGACATCAAAAAATAAAACAACAGGCAGCTTTCCATGTACCCACAGGGCACAATGGCCTTGATGGTTTACAAAGTGAAAAGCAAGGTGCAGAACAGTGTATTGAAACAAATCTCTGCCCTCGCTGGTTTGGCTCAGTGGATAGAACGTTGGCCTGGGGACTGAAGGTCCTGGGTTCGATTCCAGTCAAGGGCACATGCCTGAGTTGTGGGCTCAATCCCCAGTGGGGGCGTGCAGGAGGCAGCCGATTATGATTCTCATCATTGATGTTTCAGTCTCTCTCTCCTTCTCCCTTCGCTGAAATCAATAAAAATATATTTTTTAAAAAGAAAGAAATCTCTGTGATTTGGTTTGATTTGATAATTGGAAATAACTTGGATAACATTTCTTGCCCTGCTTTTAAACAGCTTTTAGAAATCAACTGGACAGGACTGACTAACCTTCTGGATATCCCGGGACTGAAGTAAGTATGATGCCATGTGCTGTGTTAGTTTGCTGATGGCGAGACATGCCTCTAGGCTCAAATGCGCTGATGCAGAGGGTCGTAGGACTTCAGACTACATCACTCACCCTTCCGTTCACCTTTTGTTCATCACAAAGCTGCCTTTCAGTATAAGTGTTTGAGAGTAGTGGCAGCCTTCTAATATCCCACAAATTAATTTTTAAATTTGGTTTTTCTTTTCCCAGAAAAATAAAGACAACTTAAAAAGCGAATGAATGTTTCAAAACTAGCCCTTTCTGAGTTCTTTCAAGCTTTGGCCACACCTCCTTGGGGTTGGATGTCAGTCCTGGGCCTGGGAGCCAAGGGGGAGGGAAAGCCTACGTTCCTGCATCATCCCTGGGAATCCTTCCACTCACTGGTAGCCATGCAGGGTCTTAGCAGGAGACTTGCCACATGAGCATGGAGTCCGTCAGCCTCACGTCCCTCCTGGGAGAGGTTCTGCTTGGGTCACAGTCCATCCGTCTTACCTGGTGGGAGGTGACTGGCCATAGGACGTGGCCAGTGTGCAGCCCGACCTCAGCTGGGAACTGTGGCACCTACTGTGATCTCAGCCAGCCATCCTGTCTGTCCTGACAGATCTCTGCCAAACTGGATGGGCTGCAATTAGAGCCTCCAAACCTGCTTCTGCTGGCTTTACTAAGGGGGCACCATCAGGAGGTTAAAGTGCCTTTCTGACATGTTAGAGTGGCCCCATGGTCCTCAGGTGAGCACTCTCATCACTGCCCTGGACACCCACCTGCCATGAGTGCTGCACTATTGCCCACTGAGTGGTGGTGGTGTTCCCGCTGCCCAGTGGTGCTCTTATATGTACAGTTACTTTACGTCTGAGAAGTGGGATTCTCTTAGCACCTAGCAGGCCCAGAGGTGGCTTCTGTCGCAGGGACACTCACTTGTGTAGGTTGCAGAGGCATGCACATGCACGTTACCTGATTCTCATATTTACCCCAAAGAGTAGGCAAGAAACATACTAAAAGTGTGTTTGTTTCTTTAGCCTCCACAATTTTATTCAAATCCCTGAGTTCTCTGTGCAGTGTATATAGTATTTCAAAATTATTACAGTATTGAACCTCCAAATGCAGTGTGAAAAACCTGTAAATTTCTTTACTGCCCTGGGAACTGTGCATCTACTTATATAAAAACCCTGAGTGTAACATCACGGCCAGAAGCGCAACCAACCGGAAGGAAGTTAGTCCTGCAGGGGTCGTCTTGGAAACGGTTGCGCCCTCCCCCAGCTGTTTCCTGGAGGGCGAGGTTTCAGGCAGGAACCCGCCCTCGGAGTGGAGTGTGGAAGTGAAATGATTTTTAATGGATCTATTATTGAAGCTACCTTTGGAAATACTATAGCTATAGATAAGTGGTTCTCAACCTTGGCTGCACATTAGAATCACCTGGGAATCTTTTTAAAATCCTGATTTCTGGGCCTCATCCTCCAGATATTCTGTTTCTTTTTTTTTTTTTAATATATTTTATTGATTTTTTACAGAGAGGAAGGGAGAGGGATAGAGAGTTAGAAACATCGATGGGAGAGAAACATCGATCAGCTGCCTCCTGCACACCCCCCACTGGGGATGTGCCTGCAACCAAGGTACATGCCCTTGGCCGGAATCGAACCTGGGACCTTTCAGTCCGCAGGCTGATGCTCTATCCACTGAGCCAAACCGGTTAGGGCCGGAAATTCTGTTTCTTTGTTACTAATGTTGTGGCCCCACCCCAAAACAAAGAAACAATTTCTGGAGGATGAGGCCCAGGAATCAGGATTTTAAAAAGATTCCCAGGTGATTCTAATGTGCAGCCAATTTTGAGAACCACTGCTATAGATAATATTAAAAATACTAGAGGCCCAGTGCACAAAAATTTGTGCACTCGGGGGGAAGAGGGTGAGTCCCTCAGCCTGGCCTGTGCCCTCTTGCAGTCTGGGACCCCTCGGGAGATAACGACCTGCTGGCTTAGGCCTGCTGCCAGGTGGCAGAGGGCAGGCCTAATCCCTAGGTGCAGCCCCTGGTCGGGCCCAGAGCAGGGCCAATTGGGGAGTTGGGGCGCCACCCCCTGTCATGCCCAGAGCAGGGCAGATCGGGAGGTTGCGATGCCACCCTCAGTCATGCTCAGGGTAGGGCCGATAGGGGGGTTGGGGCACTGCCCCCTGTCACACTCAGGCAAGGTCGATGGGGAGGTTGCGGCGCCACCTCCTGTCACACACAGAGCAGGGCCAATCAGGAGGTTGGGGAGCTCCCCCCGTCACGCACAGAGCAGGGCCCATCAGGGGTTTGGGAGCTCCCCCCTGTCATGCACAGAGCAGGGCAGATCAGGGGGTTGGGGCGCCGCCACTGTCACACTAAGGGCAGGGCCGATGGGGAGGTTATGGCTCTACCCCGTCACACACAGAGCAGGGCCCGTGGGGTGGGGGGGTTGGGGCACCGCCCTCTATCACCCACATAGCAGGGCCGATCAGGGGGTTGGGGCGCCGCCACTCTCACACTCAGGGCAGGGCTGATGGGGAGGTTATGGCTCTACCCCGTCACACACAGAGTAGGGCCCGTGGGGTGGCGGGGTTGGGGCGCCACACCCTGTCACACACAGAGCTGCAGGGCGATCAGGGGGTTGGGGAGCTCCCCCCTATCAGGCACAGAGCAGGGCTGATAGGGAGGTTGTGGCCCCGCCCCCTGTCACACACAGAGCAGCAGGGCGATCAGGGGGTTTGGGCGCTGCCCCCTGTCACGCTGACCCCGGTGCCGGGAGGCCTTGTGGCTCCACTGATCCCAGTGCTGGGAGGCATATTACCCTTTTACTATATAGAATAGAGCCTTGTGCATGAGTCGGGGCTGGCTGATTTGCCCTGAAGGGTGTCCAGGATCAGGGTGGGGGTCCCCACTGGGGTGCCTGTCCAGCCTGGTTGAGGGGATGATGGCTGTTTGCAGCTGGTCACACACCCTTCAGGGTGGGGGTCCCCACTGGGGTGCCTGGTAAGTCTGGGTGAGGGGCTGAGGGCTGTTTTCAGGCTGGGACTGAAGCTCCCAACTGCTCCTTTTTTCTTTTTTTTTCTTTTTTTTATTCTGGGCCAGCTTTAGCTCTGAGGCTTGGCTCCAGCTCTGAGGCCTCAGCTGCTGAAAGTAAGTATCTGGTTTGTTTCGGTTCTATAATCGAAACTCTGTATCAACTCCAGCTCTGAGATCCCGGCTCCCTGAAAGCAGGTTTCTGGGATTTTGTTTAGCTTCTATATTTGTTACAATGTTCAAACTGCAGGCTCAGAGGCCGGCAAGGCAGGCGGGGAACGTTGCAGTCCTCCGTCACTGAAGCAAGCAAGCCTCATGTTCAGTTTAAGCTGCCTGGCTGCCGGCCGCCATCTTGGCTGGCAGTTAATTTGCATATCTCGCTGATTAGCCAATGGGAAGGGTAGCGGTTGTACGCCAATTACCATGTTTCTCTTTTATTAGATAGGATATCTAAATGTGCAGTTCTTTGTCCAAAAAATGAGCATGTTCAAAAATTAAATGAAGAAAATTTGGATATACTTGATGGAGATTTTCACACATATTTGAGTGATGATTCCATTGATTCCACAGATGATGCTGAAAAGGAAAATTTTTCCATCGAATTTCTTACTAGTATTACTCCTTTGGGAATGCTGTGTCATAAATTAAAATTGAAAGTGGGTACAATCATCATGCTATTGAAAAATCTCAATAGTAAATGGGGTCTTTGTATTGGTACCAGATTTATTATCAAAAAATTACGACCTAACATTATTGAAGCTGAAGTATTAACAGGATCTGCAGAGGGAGAGGTTGTTCTGATTCCAAGAATTAATTTGTCCCCATCTGACACTGGCCTCCCATTTAAATTGATTCAACGATGGTTTCCCATAATGCCAGCATTTGTGATGACTATTAATAAATCACAAGGACAAACTCTAGACAAAGTAGGCATATTCCTACCTGAACCCATTTTTGCACATGGTCAGTTATATGCTGCTTTCTCTTGAGGTTGAAGAGCATGTGATGTTACAGTTAAAGTTCTAAATACTTCATCACAAGGGAAATTAGCCAAGCACCCTAAAAGTGTTTTCACTCTTAATGTGGTGTACAGGGAGATATTAGAATAAGTTTAATCACTTTATCAGTCATTGTTTGCATCACTGTTGTTTTCATATCATGTTTTTGTTTTCATATGTTTTTGTCATTTTTATATCATGCCTCTGTTGTTCTTATATCCTTTTGTTACTGTTTATTTATTAATAAATTTATATATTATTTTCATATACATTGTACTAATTTCCTTTCATCTCTCACACTTCTATTATAGAGAAAGGGCAAATAGCAATATTAAAATATCTCCGCTAATTAATTCCCTTTTTAAAAAAAATATATTTTATTGATTTTTTATAGAGAGGAAGGGAGAGGGATAGAGAGTTAGAAACATCGATGGGAGAGAAACATCGATCAGCTGCCTCCTGCACACCCCCCACTGGGGATGTGCCCGCAACCAAGGTACATGCCCTTGACCAGAATCGAACCTGGAACCCTTGAGTCTACAGGCCGATGCTCTATCCACTGAGCCAAACCGGTTAGGGCAATTAATTCCCTTTTAATGTGCACAAATTTTGTGCAATAAAAGAGAAACATGCAAATAAACCATCCCTCTGCTACGTACAAGCCACACCCATAAGCCAATCAGGAGCGGGTATGCAAATTTTGTTGTTTTTTTTTAGTTTTTTTTTAATTAAATCTTTATTTTTTTTATTGCTTAAAGTATTACAAAGGGTATTACATATGTGTCCTTTTTTTCCCCCCGCCCTAGACAGTCCCCTAGCCTCCCATATCCCCCAGTGTCTTATGTCCATTGGTTATGCTTATATGCATGCATACAAGTCCTTTGGTTGATCTCTTACCCCCCTACCTCCTGCGCCCCAACCCTCCCCGACCTTCCCACTGCAGTTTGACAATCTGTTTGAGGCAGCTCTGCCTCTGTATCTATTATTGTTCAAAAGTTTATGATGGTCTCAATTATCCATGAATGAGTGAGATCATGTGGTATTTTTCCTTCATTGACTGGCTTATTTCACTTAGCATAATGCTCTCCAGTTCCATCCATGCCGTTGCAAATGGTAAGAGTTCCTTCCTTTTTAGAGCAGCATAGTATTCCATCGTGTAGATGTACCACTGTTTTCTAATCCATTCATCTACTGATGGGCACTTAGGCTGTTTCCAGATCTTAGCTATGGTGAATTGTGCTGCTATGAACATAGGGGTGCATATATCCTTTCTGATTGGTGTTTCTGGTTTCTTGGGATATATTCCTAGAAGTGGGATCACAGGGTCAAATGGGAGTTCCATTTTCAGTTTTTGAGGAAACTCCATACTGTCTTCCATAGTGGCTGCACCAGTCTGCATTCCCACCAGCAGTGCACAAGTGTTCCTTTTTCTCCACATCCTCTCCAGCACTTGTCGTTTGTTGATTTGTTGATGATAGCCAGTCTGACAGGTGTGAGATGGTACCTCATTGTTGTTTTGATTTGCATCTCTTGGATGATTAGTGACTTTGAGCATGTTTTCATATGTCTCTTGGCTTTCTGAATGTCCTCTTTTGAAAGGTGTCTATTTAGGTCCTTTGCCCATTTTTTGATTGGATTGTTTATCTTCCTTTTGTTAAGTTGTGTGAGTTCCCTATAAATTTTGGAGATTAGGCCCTTATCAGATATGACATTGGCAAATATGTTTTCCCACACAGTGGGTTTTCTCGTTGTTTTGTTGATGGTTTCTTTTGCTGTGCAGAAGCTTTTTATTTTGATGTAGTCCCATTTGTTCATTTTCTCCCTAGGAGCTGTATCAGTGAAGAAATTGCTTCAGCATATGTCTGAGATTTTGTTGCCTTTGGATTCTTCTAGAATTTTTATGGTTTCCTGTTGTACATTTAAGTCCTTTATCCATTTTGAGTTTATTTTTGTGTATAGTGTAAGTTGGTGGTCTAGTTTCATTTTCTTGCATATATCTGTCCAATTTTCCCAACACCATTTTTTGAAGAGACTATCTTGGCTCCATTGTATGTTCTTGCCTCCTTTGGGGTATGCAAATTAACCCAATTAAGATGGCGTCCACAGAACTGGAGAGAGCAGGAGGCTTGGGTTGCCCCTGGCAATGGAGGAAGCTAAGCTTCCCACCTGCCCTGGCCAGCCCTGGGCTCCACTCAAGGCTACAAAGTTTCAATTATAGAAGATAAATAAATCCCAGAAAAAAAGGAGAGGCTGGGAGCTTGGGTCGCCGGGGGACGTGGCCAGCCTGAAAATGGCCATCAGCCCCTCACCCAGGCTGGCCAGGCACCCCAGCAGGGCCCCCCCACCCTGAAGGGGCTGTGGGCAGCCTGATCATGGCCCTCAGCCCCTCACCCAGGCTGGCTACACACCCATGGGGTGAGGGTCCCCCCCTGGGGGGCTTGGCCAGCCTGCAAACAGCCATCAGCCCCTCACTCAGGCTGGTCAGGCACCCAGGTGGGGACCCCCACCCTGAAGGGGGTGTGGCCAGCCTGAAAACGGCCCTCAGCCCCTCACCCAGGCTGGCCAGGCACCCCAGTGGGACCCCCCCACCCTGAAGGGGCTGTGTTTGCCTTCAGGGCAAACCAGCCAGCCCCCACCCATGCACCAGGCCTCTATCCCAGTGGTCAGCAAACTGCGGCTCGCAAGCCACATGCGGTTCTTTGGCCCCTTGAGTGTGGCCCTTCCACAAAATACCGACTTCTGCGCATGGGCCACGAAGTTTCAATCGCACTGTACATGCACACCCGCACGTGGTATTTTGTGGAAGAGCCACACTCAAGGGGCCGAAGAGCCGCATGTGGCTCTCGAGGCACAGTTTGCCGACCACTGCTCTATCCTATATAATAATAGGGTAATATGCAAATTGACCCTAACAGCAGAATGACTGCTGGACCAGTCACTATGAGGTGCACTGACCCTACCCCTCTTGGTCCCTTCCCCTGGCCTGCAGGCTCCTGTCGCCTGCTGGCCACTTGCTGCGGGGGTGGAGCCAGTGAGCAGGCGAGAACGGCTGACCTCTTGGTGCCTTCCCCCAGCCATCAGGCACCGATCACCCAATGGCGAATGGGAACTGGGGGTGGGTGGCAGGGGCGATGGGGCTGGCTGAGGGCAGCTGGGGAAGATGGCCCTGATTGCAGGCCAGGCCTAGGGGCCATACCTGCGCACAAATTTCATGCACCAGGCCTCTAGTATATTATAAGAGAAACTTAATGTAATAAACATAGATGGAGTAAAAAGATATTGTATTCTCTTAACTTTTATGGATGTTTGAAATATTTTATGTTAAAGAAATTTAAGGAAACATATTAGTTACTCGGTATTAAATCAATGGTAGAATTATGTAGGAAATGTTATTTAGGACTTACAAAATGTAGCCAGATGCTGCCTTCCGTCCTCAGAATAAACCCTCCATAACCGGCACGGTGGTAGCACCGCAGCTAATGGACTGACCTGCTGGTTTTAAACATGTTTTGGGGAAGAGACCGCTCCTGCCTTGTAAATGGGGGAGTTGTTGTATCACGTTTGTGGTGTGTTTACTGCAGGGCGCTAATGAGCATGGAAGTGTCTGATAACGGTCTGTTCTTTTTCCTCCACCTCACAGCGGTTTATCAGATACCATCATTTTGGATATAATATCAAACTATCTGGTGCTTCCCAATCGAATCACTGTTCCTCTCGTCAGCGAAGTTCAAATAGCCCAGTTGCGGTTTCCGATACCAAAGGTAAGCGTGTCCTGGCCTCCGTTACCACTTACACATAGAGGTACCCTCCCACCACTTCGCACTTCCTCCTCCCAGCCCCTGGCACGCGGATCGTGGTGCAATAGGTTGCTTGTTGCACACTCCGTAGGACGTGGCCAGTGTGCAGCTCGACCTCAGCTGGGAACTATGGCGCCTACTGTGATCTCAGCCAGCCATCCTGTCTGTACTGACAGATCCTAACAGCTTCGTCTCAGTGATGGGAACGGCTTCCTCTCAGTCTGAGAGGGAATGAGGAGCACGGTGGAAGATAAAAACGCATCCCTTCCTGTGCTGACGCCGGAATATGGCCCAGCATGTTCTACAGAGGGCTCTTGGGGAAAGGCTGCCCTACCAAAAGGTGACCTTCCCATCTTGGTGTGCCTTGAAAGAAATGAGTGAATATTTCATTTGATCAATTAAACAGTTTAGGAAAAGAGTCTGTGAGTAGTGTGTATTGCAGAGTTTCAGTCTCCTGTCTCCAAATAGGGTTAATGACACCGTTTCGTAGGGTTCCTCTAAGAACAGGACAGAGTAATCTGCACATCACGGCCTGGCACAGGCCCGACCTGTAACGGAGTCACTTCTGTGGAGTCAAAGCAGGACTGTCCTGTGGCCCACGAGGCCTGCTTGATCTGACTGCTCTGGCCCCGCTCGGGTCCGGAGCACAGTGTCCCTCGGGGCCTCTGCAGAAGTCGCTCACCCACTCCCCCCATCACTGGCCTCTTGTCTGAGGGGTCCCACTGGATCCTCTGTCCTGCCTTCTCCGTTTTCCCGACATTTCACATAGCTGTCAGCTCCGCGCTGCGCTCCTGGAACGGACGGCCAGCACCAGCCGTGTCCTGTCTGATGACCCAGAGAGCGGCAGCACTCTTGTCTTTTGCAGGGTGTTCTAAGGGTGCATTTCATTGAAGCTCAGGACCTCCAGGGCAAGGACACTTACCTGAAGGGACTTGTCAAGGGAAAGTCAGACCCCTATGGAGTGATTCGAGTCGGCAATCAGATCTTCCAAAGCAAGGTCATCAAAGAGAACCTGAGTCCAAAGTGGAACGAGGTGTACGAGGTAAGGCCTGCATTGGCTGCCACGGCTTCATCCTGAGCCGCGCTTCCACTCCCATCACCCAGGCTATAGTTCATCTAGGTGGCGATTTAAATTCTCTTTGCTTCAAATTCCCATCTTTAAAAAGCATTGCACCTTCTGTCTTCCCCACACTACATTCTTGTCATACCAACACTTAACATTTTAGATCTTAATTACATGAAATGATCACAGTGAATAATTAGCAAAATTTCTCATAATGTGAATGTTTTATGTTGTTATTAACACATACATATGCAAAAATGAGATTAGGTACTGTCTTGTAAATTATCATTTAACACCTGAACATTGATACATGCCAATGAATACAGACAGACCTGTCCCTAACTGGTTTGGCTCAGTGGATAGAGCGTCGGTCTGTGCACTGAAGGGTCTCAGCTTTGATTCCAGTCAAGAGCGTGTACCTCAGTTGCAGGCTACTCCCCGGACCGGACCCTGGTTGGGGCACATGCAGAAGGCAACCAATTGATGTGTTTCTCTCACATCGATGTTTCTCTCTCTTTCCCTCTCTCTTCCACTCTCTAAAAATCAATGGAAAAATATCCTCAGGTGAGGATTAAATACACACACACACACACACACACACACACACAACAACTAGTGGACCTGCGCACAAATCCATGTGTGAGTAGCTAGCTGCTGCTTGCCTCAGCTGGCCGCCCTGCTCACCATCACTTATAGCTCTCCGCTGCCCCTAGTTCGCTGCCCAGCCCTCCTGTAGCTCTCCACCTGCTGCCCCACCCCCCTGTAGCTCTCCACCTACTGCCCCACCCCCTATAGCTCTCCACCTGCTGCCCCGCCCCCTGTAGCTCTCCGCCTACTGCCCCACCCCCTATAGCTCTCCACCTGCTGCCCCGCCCCTGTAGCTCTCCACCTACTGCCCCACCCCCTGTAGCTCTTTGCCTGCTGCCCCACCCCCTGTAGCTCTCTGCCTGCTGCCCCACCCCCTGTAGCTCTCCGCCTACTGCCCCACCCCCTGTAGCTCTCCGCCTGCTGCCCCACCCCCTGTAGCTCTCCGCCTGCTGCCCCACCCCCTGTAGCTCTCCGCCTACTGCCCCACCCCCTGTAGCTCTCCGCCTACTGCCCCGCCCCCCTGTAGCTCTCAGCCGCTTGTAGCTCGCTGCCCCACCCTCCTGCTGATCAGTCATTAAGCATTGCAGTGTAACAACCATTTGCATATCACCTCTTTATTACATAGGATGTATATATATTAGTATGCTAAAGGCCCAGTGCACAAAACTCGTGCACTGGTAGGGTCCCTAGTGGCTGCCAGCTGGGTTCTCCCTCCCTTCCCCCCGGCCAGCCCTACCCCCTGGTTGAACTCCCAGATGAATTGTCTCCCGGTCAAGGGGACAATTTGCATACTACACTTCTATTATATAGGATAGAAACGGACCTGTCTTACAATAGCCATTCACTGAGTAGATGCTGCCATTTCTTTTCCTGGAGAAAGCTCAGCTGCTAGTTCAGTAGGTCCCTAACTGGTGCTGTGCAAGTGTCAGCCACCTTTCCCCAGGCAGAGCTCCTCAGCGTGGAACTGTTGCACCACAAGCTACACGTGCTGGGAGCAGAGCGACCCCCAGGTTTAGTGCAGGTCAAGCTCCACCAGCTTCTCAGCCCCAGTCCTGCCTGTCGCCAGAATTCCTTACCTCCGAGTGGTGCTTGTGGTGGTTGGTTACTCGAGGACAGCGTCTGGGTGGGACCTGCACATCTGCAGGCCTGTCCTGTGCTGGAGCCATTGACCTCGGCCCCCTGAGACGTACCCCACTGAAACAAGCACAACGGGCTGGCACTATGTGGGCGCACGTTTCCATGTGGGAGGTGTACTCGGTTTACATTGAGAAAAGGGAAGTGCTTCCTGAGGACTTACACTGGGGCAGGCACGGGTGCTGTCGTTATAACCGCCGTGCTCAGTGGGTGACACTGTTGGTAAAATGTAAGTCACTGCCGTCACTAACCTTCCAGGCCTTGGTCTATGAGCATCCTGGGCAGGAACTGGAGATTGAGCTCTTTGATGAAGACCCAGACAAGGATGACTTTCTAGGAAGGTAAGTCCTTCACGACTGAGCAGAGCTCAGGTCACGCTTTGTTTTTAAAAATCTCTTAAAACTACCTTCACTAACAGATTTGTGTACATGTTGTGTAGGTTTTTAAGTGGCTGTTAGACATAACATTTGCCTCACTTAGGCTTCCTAACACGTTTAGGGCCTAACAAGTTGTTGTGTGAGTAAGAGAAGGCAAGCTTCTAGCTCTGTGTCCGTCAGCAGCCACCAGCATAGACAGCCAGTTCAGTTAAACTGACTGAAGTTAAACACAATTCAAAAATCGCTTTTGTGGTTGCACTTGCCCCATTTTCAGTGCTCAGTAGCCCCGTGTGGCTTTGGTCCTGCAGGCCAGGACAGCTCTCTGCACCAGACAGGCAGCCTTGCTGTGGCTTGTAGGAATGGGTTTTTAAACATTATTGTTAACGTAAAAACATTCAAATCTGTAAAGAATTTTTGTGAGTTTATTTGAGCCAAACAATTGCTGGGAAGCAGTATCTCAACAGATTGAGATTTTGCTTTGGAGAATGGCCGGTTTTCATCTATTTTTATACATTGCAATCAAAGGAGGGGATTTAGGTGGTTTACATGAAATCCATTGGTGGTAGACTAGAGAGGCAGGAGAAAACAAAGTGTGTGGGGGGCGGCGGGGGGGGGACCTCTGGGATTGGATAAAAAGTAAAATGATAGACACATACTTAATGGGTGCAGGATAGCCAACAGTCTGCTTCTTGATAAACTGTAGCATTTTGTTGCGTTTCTGAAGTCCTTTTTCATAGACAAAATGCCTAAGGTCATTGGTTGAAGAAGTGTGCTTCTCTGCTCTGAAGTTGTGTGTGTTGTTTCTCTAGTCTCATGATTGATCTGACCGAAGTGGAAAAGGAGCGCCTTCTAGATGAAGTAAGTTTTCTGCAAGTCTTGTTCTACTTACTGAGCACTGGCTATTTCCTGCCCCACCCCATCCTGAAAACTCAACATTTGCCTCTCAAATATGAGAACTTAAGCTTGTTCGTAATAGCAAAGTAATAGAAAAGGAGTTTAAGAACCAGATCTTAGCGTGTGTACTGAGCACCTACCACATACGCTGGACATTTCCCTCAGGCTGGCGGTGCTCTTGCTGGGGCAGGGCAGGCCGGCAGCTGTCAGGTCAAGCGCATTTTAAAGGTGCTGGCGCCACAGCAGGTGGCGCTGTGCTGTGATGGGAGGTCGTCATGTGAAAGCGCCTGCGAAGGCAGGGGACTGCAGCGAGCAGATGCCCCTCAAGCAGGATACTGCTATTGGAATAAAAGTATGAGGGAGGAGGGTTTGTGGTGCTTGTAAACGGTGTGTGAGCTTGGCCAAGGAAAGCGTCATTCACCAAGTCAGTGCTGCGGTCAGAGTGGCCGAGCGCTCGTGGCCATCGCTCACCAGGGAGCGCGAGCGCCTGTGTGTGCAGGGCCTGGGTCACAGCGGCTCTTCGAGTACAGGGTCTCAGCCGCCTTTGGTTCATTGCTTTGTGGTTTTTAAGCTGGAATAACTGTGTACTATTTTGCTATTAGTATATAGTAATGAATAAAAACAAACATGTTAACTTGTTTGATATTGAAATTCAGCATTTGGGTTTGATGTTATATTAGGCCCATAAGTTCTCTTAAAATCGGTACCTAGAAGCTGATGGAGCTGATAGACATTTGAATCCCTGCATATAAATTAGGGTGAACGTTACCTCACAGGGCTTTGGTGGTCTCGAGGAGTTAGTGTTTGTGAAGCCTTGATATGGTCCCAGGCAGCAGGCAGGGGTGGGTGTGGTCCACGGGTGTGGGCCACATGCCTGTGGAGAGAGCTTGGGGCTGGGTGTGGAGGGTTCTGTCCTGGGCTTCCGCGAGCAGTGTTGGTGCCGCAGGCAGTAGCCTCTTGGGACATTATGCAGACTGTTGACTCGAATGTCGATTCAGGAGAACTGCTAACCCTGCACCGTTTGTCTTCAGTGGTTCACTCTGGACGAGGTCCCCAGAGGAAAGCTGCACCTGAAACTGGAGTGGCTCACACTGACGCCACACGCTGCTCACCTGGACCAGGTGTGTGACACGCTCCTGCTGGCTGAGACCCACACCTTTCAGAGGACTACAGCCGCACCTTGGCTGGTTGTGCTACAGTCACTGCCGTGGCCTCAGGGATAAATTAAAGATGATGGCATTTTAAAAGAGATTTGAAGGCCATTTACACCAGTTTTACAGGATCTTCAAATCCTGTGCTTGATGCAGAGCCGGGGTTTGGAGGGCCACAGAGCCCTGGTCCTCCCTTTGATTTGTAGAGAATCTTTCCTACTCCCTCTCTGCTTGCACGTATTGGGGTTCTCTGCTCCCTCTCTGCTTGCACGTATTGGGGTTCTCTGCTCCCTCCCTGCTTGCACGTATTGGGGTTCTCTGCTCCCTCTCTGCTTGCACGTATTGGGGTTCTCTGCTCCCTCTCTGCTTGCACGTATTGGGGTTCTCTGCTCCCTCTCTGCTTGCACGTATTGGGGTTCTCTGCTCCCTCTCTGCTTGCACGTATTGGGGTTCTCTGCTCCCTCTCTGCTTGCACGTATTGGGGTTCTCTGCTCCCTCTCTGCTTGCACGTATTGGGGTTCTCTGCTCCCTCTCTGCTTGCACGTATTGGGGTTCTCTGCTCCCTCTCTGCTTGCACGTATTGGGGTTCTCTGCTCCCTCTCTGCTTGCACGTATTGGGGTTCTCTGCTCCCTCTCTGCTTGCACGTATTGGGGTTCTCTGCTCCCTCTCTGCTTGCACGTATTGGGGTTCTCTGCTCCCTCTCCCCCGTTTGCTGGAGCGTTACAGCCGTCACTGGGGAGCAGGAGTCTAACGATGTGGAAATGTGCCTGCTGAGACTCTTCTTCTTCCTGGTAGGTGCTGACAGACATCAGGGCTGACAAAGACCAAGCCAACGATGGCCTTTCTTCTTCCTTGCTGATCTTGTATTTGGATTCAGCGAGGAACCTTCCGGTAGGTAGCACTGTGGGAACTCGTGTGTGCCGGTGTCCACACTGTCACCCGTTCCTGTTGCCGTGTCTTCTCTTCACCCCAGCCCAGAGCGGCGTGGAGTGGGTGGTGCAACAGTGTGTTAAACTCCTTTTTATCATCAAGATGGCCCTTTACTCTGACATGTTTTATGAATAAATCTTCAATACAGAGGAGATTCATCCAACTCCCTAGTAGTTAGGGAAGAGGATGTTCTGTAGGAAATCACTGAGTAGTAACATTTCATTCTCTACTTGGTGTGGGAGTAAAATGAAGCAGCTCTGATGACAAACCCAGATTCATCCTGCAGCTGCCTGGCCAGATGGCCACGGCCCAGTGGTGGGAGGACTGAGTACTGAGTGCCCTGGGTGTGGGGACACACTGCCTGGCAGGCAGACACGCACTGCCCCTGGCAGTCTCCTGCCGCACACGTGGCTTCTGCAGCCCAGAACAGTGCACCTTGTTAGCATCAGAATTGTTTTGCTCTTAGAAAAAAACATAAAGCACAGTTTTTATGGGTAATGACTATAAGTTGGAGAAGAAAAACCATATACATTTTCAGTCGTGGGAGGCCTGCTCTGATCCCCCACCACCATAGTTTGACCCTACTGTTCATTATAAATGTCCTATTGCTTTGACATATTTCTTAAAATATATTTTTATTGATCTTAGAGAGGAAAGGAGAGGTGGAGAGAGATAGAAACATCAATGATGAGAGAGAATCTTGATCGGCTGCCTCCTGCACGCCCCCCACTGGGAGTGAGCCCGCAGCCTGGGCCTGTGCCCTGACCGGGAATCGAACCGGGACCTCCTGTCTCAGGCTGATGCTCAGCACTGAGCCACACCAGCCGGGCTGTTTTGATAATTTTTTGAGTGCCCACCACTTGTTCAGTAGATGGCCATTCTTGCTTTCTTTCATTGTGTTGAAGGCCAATTTTGTTGACAGAAAGACGGCTGCTCCCAGATGCAGTGCCCCCTCCCACGATGATGATAATGCTCACCATTCAGGTCACGCAGGGAGCAGCGTGCAGCTCGGCCCTTAGCTGCCACCTCAGGGTTTCACTTGGCCTCCATTCTGGTCTCAGCTCAGCGGCTGGACGGTGTGTCCTTCATGAAGTCACACACCTCATTTCAGTTAGGACCTCTCAGGGTTCAAAACTGTGCATTACTTGGGCTTTGTGCAACAGCACAGTCGTGTGCTCAGTGTATCAGGACACTTTATTTAAAGTTTTCACAATTACAGTCTGATCAGTCATCTATTTTTTTTTTCATATTGGGAACATGTAATTGAACTCTGTCTATGTAATTGTATATATAGTTGGCCCTTGACCAACATGGGGATGAGGGCTGCCAACCCCATGCCGAAAACCCACATGTAACCTAATCCTCCGCTGACGAGGATTCCCTGCCCCGACTGGAATCAGCGTCCCGCACAGCCCGGGCGTGAGCACCGCGGGCCCGCACGCTGCTCGGGGCCAGCTGTCCTGTGTTCCTTGGACAGTTTCTTTACCGATGTAGCTCTGACTTTCTCTTAAAGTGTTCACCTTTTGGCCTGTCTTCCAGTCTGAAGTCGGTGGCTTTATCTGTTCTAGTTTCAAATTGAGGGAAGTTTCATTATTATTTAACCTTTCTACAGAATTTCTTGTATGGTAGAATTTTTTGTTTTTAACCACAATAATGTTTGTTATCAAATCTTTATCATGCCTGATGGAAATGAAGGTGATATATTTTAGGATATACAGAATAGTGTATCAGAAGGGACTAGGCTGCTCTTCAAAACTGTGTTTTATTACATTAAACTAAAATTTGAATGATGTCACAGAAGCAAAAGAAGCAAGTGAATCTATTAACCTCTGTTAAAGGGCACTTTGTGCGTGAAGCGTGCTCTGGCCAACGGGCAAAGGGCCTTCGCGGCACTGCTGCTGCTGGGGTCACTTCCCACGGAGCGTGGCCGGCGCTCCCGTCCCGTGGCTCTGTGATGCCCTTTGCACTCCTGTTATGGTGCTTCTTGTGTGTGTGTTGGTCACAACCCACCATTCTTTGCTTTCTCCTCCCATTTCCACTTCCTAAGAGTATCTACGAGGGAAGCTTTGGGTGTGGCCACTTAAAAGAGAGGCGAGCATCGGGACTAGTGTTCTGTGAGAATACTGCCTCAGTCTACAGAGCACTGTTTGTGAGTTCCCCGTGTCGTCTTCCTCGTGCTGGTGGAGACTGCGAGAATGTGGCTGCAGCTCCTAGTGCTGTCCTTGGTGGGGAATGGCGGGGCATGCGTTTCACTTTTCTTGCGTGATTTCGGTGACTGTGTGTGCTTGCTTGGTGCTTGTTCTGTAAAATGTGCCCCTGCTGTGACTAACATTGGTGACTACATCTGATGATGAGATGAACAAACCTGAGTCATGAGGAAGCCCAGGAAAAAATAAAATAACTCTTCCATGGAAAAAGTGAAACCACAGCGATTCATTGGGTTTTCTTGTGGTTCATCGCACTGTGAGATGTAAATTTTCTTTGCAAGCTTTCAAAACCTCCCTCCAGTCTGCTTTCTCCTCCTGACCAAGCAGAAGCCTTAGAACATGGCTTTTCTTGGAGTCCCTCTGTGCCCTGGGGGGTCAGTGAAGACAGACGTGCAGTCGGTACCCAGAAGCACTGTTGAGTAAGACTCCCTCCACGTTCTGTGTGGAGTAGGGTTCGGTATCTGAAAGAGGAGCCGCACAGCAAATGAGAGAAAAAGACACGAGATAATTTTGCAATATTGAGGGACCAGGCGGCCAAGTCCCGAAGGACTTCCCCTGATGCTCAGGCCGCTCCAATCTTTTATTGATCTGGAGTAGCCCTTAGGGTAAGGAAGTTTCAATGACACACAGATCAGCAAACAATTTTCAGGAATAGACAAAAGTATCTGATTAGCTCATCAATAGATTTCCAAGTGTAGGCAGAGTAACTGATTAGCTCATCAATAGATTTCCGGGAGTATCTGATTAACAATAATCAACAAGGATCTACATAAGTATCTAAGGAATTAAGGGAACTAAGGTGGGGATGCTTCAACTATTTTTTTTTTTCAAATATATTTTACTGATTTTCCACAGAGAGGAAGGGAGAGAGACAGAGAGCTAGAAACATCGATGAGAGAGAAACATCGATCAGCTGCCTCCCGCACATCCCCCACCGGGGACGCGCCCGCAACCCAGGCACATGCCCCCGACCGGAATCGAACCCGGGACCCCCCAGTCCGCAGGCCGACGCTCCATCCACTGAGCCAAACCGGCCTCGGCGCTTCAACTATTATTATCTAAATTAACTGAGTGGTGCACAGCCCTGACCTTTGCTAGGACTTTCAATGACTACTAGCTTTTGGGGGGTCTCTGTCTAAACTCAGCTAGTGAAGACAATGAATGGGCTCCGGCAGACATGCAGTCGGTACCCGGAAGCACGCTCTCTCCCTCCTGCGGACAAGGTCCTCAGGGGGACAGGCACTGAGTGTGTGACTCAGCTCCTCTTGGGAACGGACAGCATTTCCTGGAGCGGACAGTGCGAGTCTGACCTTGCTTGGGAAGCTGATCTCGTTCTATCTGTTTCCCAGGGTCTGGCTGTAGCACCTTGATTCATGGCACTGTTCTTGGTGCCTTTAGCAAACACTTATTTTAGTTTCTTCGGGGTAAAAGGAAGCCACCCATGGCTTAGTTATTAGTCCAGAGGGTCACCCTTTCTTGGCTAATCACTGACTTACTAGCAGCTCAACAGCTGGTGAGACTCTTCGAGTCATTGGTCCTGGAGGCTGATGGGGTCAGGCTTTGCAGCAGTGAGGAGTTCTCATTTCTGTTTCCACATGAAAAAGAGGGGCAGGCAGAACGTCAAGAACAGGTGTATTGTCCCAGGTCAGTGATGGTGAACCTTTTGAGCTCGGCGTGTCAGCATTTTGAAAAACCCTGACTTAACTCTGGTGCCGTGTCACATATAGAAATTTTTTGATATTTGCAACCATAGTAAAACAAAGACTTATATTTTTGATATTTATTTTATATATTTAAATACCATTTAACAAAGAAAAATCAACCAAAGAAATGAGTTCGCATGTCAGAGGTTCGCCATCACTGTCCTAGGTCATAGAGGAGGAAAGTCCGGACCTCAAGGGGTGGGCGAGGCTCAGGCACCCGACAGTATGCGCCCCTCCCCCTGCACTGTGGCCCACGGTGGTGCTCCACTCTTGAGGAAGAGTTTTCTGTGGCAGAGCTCCAGGACAGCTGCCTGGCCGGCTGCGTGATGGCGGCGCCTCCGCCAGCGGCCTGTGCTTATGTCTTTTCATTCTGGAAACGCTCTGCCCTGCGTCAGGGCTCTAGTCGCTTTGTCAGGTTCTGCTGTGACCCTGCTCCGTCATCAACACTGCTTTCCGCCTCCATTGTCACAACCACACGCTCTGCTCTGTGATTCCAATGTTGGCGTTCACAGGGTGCTCTGTGAACTAAATTTGAACAAAGTGATTGTATTTTTAGACCCATTCGTTTTCACTATGAAGTTGGATCTGTGTTTTCACAATTTCCCTCATGCCTGAGCCCTTTCCTGTTTCTAGGAAAGGCCTTAGCTGCCTGCCCTTCTCAGTCCTACCTTCTACCTGTTCAGAACACTCTTAATTTCCACGCGTAAGTGATTACCACTCGTGACCCCCTGTGGAAGCTCTAGAGCAACAGGACTCTGTCCAGACGAGATGGCCCTTCCATTGCTGACTGGAACTCTGCTCTCCTCCTTTTGGTCAAGTCCTGGGCTGCAATTTCAGAGGGACGCCATGGTGCCCTCTGACTCCTGGGGGTCCCCTCTAGACCTTTGGCTTCCTGATAACTCGTGTCTGCACAGCACTTTCCAGGGGTTCTACGTGCACCGCTTCCTTAGTCTCAGGTAGGAGACAGCAGGGAGCTGAGGGACTGAGGTGAGAGCCAGAGTCCTGGCTGGTGAGTGGCAGAGCTGGGGGCTGAGCTGGCATGTGCCCTCCCTGCGCTCCGTCCTAGTGTGAAGGGGCCTCTCACTCGGCTGTGGACGGGGTTTACCTGAGATGGCGTTCACGCTCATGCCCACTGCCTGGGAAAATGCCAGCTGTAAGGTGGAGCCAGGGGGTGGGGGTGGGGGGTTGATGCTTGTGCTTCCTCACTAACGGGCACAGGTGGCAGTGCTGCCCCATTTAAGATGAGTGGCCCAGGTGGAAGGTGCCGTCACGTCTGGAGGCCTCATGCTGGGCCCCTGCCTAGTGCACCTGGACAATCCAGCCTGTGTCACCCCCAGAGCTTCCACGACCTCACACTACTCCACTGTCCCCCACCCCTACCCAACCACCTCCGGCCCCGCTTTGCCAACATGGATGCAGGTTAGAGTGATGTGTACATTTTGTACACAGCCCACTCTCTAGAGAACTTCAGGGAGGTTCTTGTCATCCCTCACACCTCAGGGCAGCGGTTCCCAGCCTCACCTGTCCAGACTCCCCCTAGAGATGCACCTGGTGGTCCCAGCACCCTAATGCTGAGCAGCTGGCCGCCCGGCCGAGGCTGGCTTTCACGTCCCATTCATTCCTCTTGGCCAGATGCTCGACCTCCTTGCCCGGCCCAGCCTGCCACAGTCCCATTTCTTCATTATAAATTCTACTCTTTATAAAAAAATAATAAGATTCGGTTTGTCATTTGAAGTTAATTACAATGAAAATGATAAAATTTTTAATCTTACATGTTAGTCTTTGAAGGAGCTTGCAAAACAGCTCAGTCTTGTCCATTTGAGGGCCAGAAAGTAATGAATTTACAGACTAAGATTTAATAAAAGCAGGACATCAAAACTTTAAAGCCAGGAGAGGCTTGATGAGCTAAGCTGCCTCCCAGTTTATACTTGGGAAGGAAGGAGGGGCAAAGCAGAGAAGGCCCATCTCTGCTGTGGGTGGCACAGAGAAAGGAGAAATGTGGCAGCTGCTCTGATAGGATAGAATTTGGCTTAGAGTAATCTGGGCATCTATGGCCCCGTTGGTTGATATTTAGATAAAACCTAATTATAGATATTTTAGGGGTTCATTCAGCAAAGGATAGTAAATAGAACCCTTTCTTAAAGTAGCACTTGGATTTTTCAATCCCGAAGTTCAGAGGAATAGTAACCACAGAGGAGACTCTCGCACATAGGTTTGATACTGACAGATTAAAGGTTCCTTCTAAGATAAAATCGTGAGCATACAGAAAAATTTTACAAATGGTTTTTTTTAATGTTTCTGTGTAATTCTTGCTGGTGTTTTTTGTTTAAAGATTTTTTTTGTTCGTTTGCATAAGTTTTCATGTCGTTAACCTTCCATAATCTCCTCATTGCATGTGTGATTAACCCTTGGTGTGCTCATCTTCTGCGGGAAAGAGTAACCCGTTAGGGTGTAACCCCGGTGTCTTGAAGAAGACTGCAGTTCAGAAAGCTTTAAAGGTAAACAAATGGCCTCCCTTTGAAAGTTCATGAAGACATATTGAAAGAGATGATGCTTCAACCCTTGTGGTTTATTACTAATTAGTAATTAGTGGTCGTTAGAGAGAGCCTACTTTTGTTGACCAAGAATTAGTAGAGAATTTAAGTCAGCTCTGAAGAAAAATCTTATAAAGTTCCAGTATGATAAATTAGACATCGTCTTGTTGACCTTAGGTAGCAATATCTAAGGTGGTTTTAAATGACCTGTTTCAGTTGGATTTGAATTTGTGAAAATGATGAACTAGAAGTTCTGTCTAAAATCTTACCCCGTCTTCAGACCTGGAGCGCAGGTGCCCCTTGTCACCGGGGCTGTCTGTTTACACATCACCTCTTCCAATATGCCGAGTCAGGCGGGCTCCGCGGGTGACCTGGAGCTTCCGGCGCTGTGGCGCGGGGCCAGGTCTTCGGGGAAGCTTTACATTTCATTCAGTGATGGATATTGAAAACTGAGCTCCACTCCCTAAAACACCAGGAACATGTATTTTCTGGCGAAATTGTTAAAGTTTTCTACGACTTACGATGTTTTATTATTTTTTCTTTGATTTCTTTGAACATTCTAGACAAATATTTGAGGGGAGAGTTTAAATGTAATTATTTTAAGAAAATTCCATATAAAGGAATCAGGAATGTTTTTAAATCAGTTTCATCTGGAGGATAAGTTAAATTTCAAAAGTGGGAAACACTAATAAAGCCTGTTTTGTTTTGTGATCCTCACCCGAGGGTATTTTTCCACTGATTTTTAGAGAGATTGGAAGAGAGAGGGAAAGACAGAGAGAAATACCGATATGAGAGAAACACATCGATTGGTTGCCTCCTATACGCGTGCCCTGACCAGGGCCCAGGCTGGGGAGGAGCCTGCAACCGAGGTACGTGCCCTTGACCGGAATCAAACCTGGGACCCTTCGGTCCACAGGTCGGTGCTCTATCCACTGAGCCAGGCTGGCCAGGGCAGATAAAGCCCGCTTTGATGTAGCTTTTATTAAGTCCTTGCTGCACCTTGTTCGCAGTAGTTGAAATACTGCCCCTAAAACACTGTAAGGAGTGTATCAACAGGCTTTCCTCCCATTTCTGTGTTATGGTTGGAACAAAGCTGAGAACTGAAGATGGCTTGGGTTGGAGTCCAGCATGAATTAATAATTTATAGGACGGAAGTGACAGTGTCTTCTTTGCTGGAGTAGTGAGTACGTTAAATGAGATCACACATGGAAAGGATTCCATGCAGCTTTGTCCAATATGTTCATTTTAATTGTTATTACTTCACCTCATTTACGCCTAACAGCTAGCTTCTGGAAATGGTATCATGCCCACTTTATAGAACTGAGAACCAGGGTTCAACTAGATGAACTGTGGGTCTCACTAATCAGGGGGTAAGGAATTGAACTGTAAGTTCAGGGAAGTCGTGACCGAGCTTCATGATATCTGTGTCTCTGAGTTGTGTCGAATGTGGAATCATAGTAGAAAACTTAGTGATTTGGAATCTAAAATGTCATTTAAGATACATCATTACTTTATGTACCACAAAGAAAGAAAACATGTTAGTAAAGGTTTGTTAGTGTTTATTTCATACTTATTAAAGGCTTTTTAGGCTTAGGATACAGATTTCCACCATGTCACACACATGCACGCACAGAAGGAAAACGGAAGCAAGCTAAGTTGGCCAAGGAAGTAGCCATTCCCCCAGCACCTCGATTTTCCCAAAAGCAGGCACACAAAGTCAGCAGTTGTGAGTTCCATTGCTTTCAAAGTAGAAAGTTAAAAAAAAAAGTCTTATAAATATTATAAGTTTTTAGGAATGAATGGCTACTTTTTCAAAGATGAAGTAAGTATATTAGTTAAATACACTCAGCTTCTGAGTCAGATTCAGGAGAAGTTGTAGTTTCAGCAAGACAGAGGTAACTTCCCTCCAGCATCCCAGAATCTGGCTGGGGCTCTGCCTGCTCGCTACCTCCATCCAAAAGGGGGTCCTTGGGAAGGGGTGGGAGATGCCTCCCCTTTTCAGGCCAGACTGCACCTGCCACACCTGACTGCAAGGGAGGTTCAGAAATAGAAGCTTTGTTTGCAGAGGCCTGGGCCCAGCTCACATGCCAGGGTCCTATCGTCCAGGGAAGAGGGAAAGTGGACTTAGGGGGCAAGCAGTGTCTCTCCCATGGTAGCCTGTAGCTTTTGAATTGTTTAACAGTACTTATTTCGTTTTACAGAATTCATTCACATCAAAAAGATGAACCAGAAAATAGATTATCGCAGTAGGTGTGGGCCAGTAATATTTTATTCCAATAATCATGAATTTGATGCTTATTTTTATCTTTGCTGCAGTGTTGTGGATTGACTTTAAAATTGTTTAACTAAAAATGTTTTGTGATCTAATTAATTTCCACTAACAGGTATTTAACTGCATCTTCTGTGAGACTAAGTTATAAATAAACCTCATGTCCCATATAGTTGTGTTTTACTATGTTTTCTTCTATCAGCTAAAATATATGCTTCTTACAATTTTTAAAATTATATTCATACTGCTTAATTTAATGCAATTCTAGATTGCTGTTATTCTTCCAGTCAAAATTACTTAGGCGCTGGCCAGTGAGACTTGATATCTGATAGCTACATGTTTGAACAGAAGATACTAAGTTTAAAATGTGAAAACATGTTTCTGACACTTTGTAGTATTTTTATTATTCCAACTAGAGAACTGTTCTGCATTATATACTCTTTTTTTAAAATATATATTTTTGTTGATTTCAGAGAGGAAGGAAGAGGGAGAGAGAGATAGAAACATCAATGACGAGAGAAAATCATTGATAGGCTGCCTCCTGCATGTCCCTCACTGGGGATCAAGCTTGCAAGCTGGGCATTGTGCCCTTGACCAGAATCAAACCCAGGACCCTTCAGTCCACAGGCCAACACCCGATGCACTGAGCTAAACTGGCTAGGGCTATATACTCTTTTAAAAAAATATCTATTTTTATTGATTTCAGGGAGGAGGAGAGAGATAGAAACATCAATGATGAGAGAGAATCATTGATCAGCTGCCTCCTCTTGCATGCCCCACACTGGGAATCGAACTGTGGCCTCTAGATTAATAGGTCAATGTTCAACCACTGAGCCACACTGGCCGGGCTGGATTATATACTCTTTTACATTTGTACTTGCTCATGTTTTTGTAGTCATTAATTTCACTTTATTTATTTTGTTATCCCGGTCAAATAAGTTTTGAGAGCTGGAATTATCAATAAAGATAGTCAGAAAATTTCATGTTTTCAAAGTAGTTTGCTCTAAAACTAAAAGACTTAACACTTAAAAAGTATATGTGAATAGAACTTCTGGTATATTTTATGGTGGATACAGTTATAGTTTGGGTTGTGCTTAGTGATTCTTTCCCAGTTACTCCCAGATAGTCCCTGTAAACTGCAGTCTTAGAAGCAAATAGCAATGACTTAGTGTAGCCAATCGTTTCATGATCAACAGCCTCTTTCAGGGTATTTGTTACTGATTTTGTCTTTTTGTTTTGGATAGTCTGGGAAGAAAATAAACAGCATCCCCAACCCTCTGGTGCAGGTGTCAGTTGGTCACAAGGCTCAGGAGAGCAAGGTAAGGCCTTGTGTGCTGACCACTTCCCGTGACGCCACTGCCACTCTGGCCTGTCCGGTGGTGACCTGCCTCAGGCGATGGTGCAGGTGTGGAGACCCCCAATTTCCATATCTTTCTTTTTTCTCAAATCAGTCATTTCATAGATTACTAGCTACTTAATTTGGTAACAAATATATTGTTCACTTTAAAAAACAACATTAAAAATATCATGAATATGCTTTTGCTTGATTTCATGGATAGGTGAAAGTTTTCTTTGAATGTTCTATAAATATTTTGTTTAAAATGTAACAAATGCAATTCTGTCGGGAGTTGTTGAGAGGACGTCGCCGTTGCTGCAGTAGGTCCCACTTTCCTGATGCGGGAGAAGCATTTCAGGAACTGTTTAAAGTTACAGGCCTTTGTTCACACTCACCTGCTCACAGTTCGTTAGAGAAGCTTCCTGAATGCAGAGCTGTGCAGCCCACAGGAGCCCAAGGAGGGCCAAGCCACACAGGAGGGCCTTTGCCACTGGGAGGGCACCCGGCTGGGGGCTCTGGGGCGCTGCCCGGCACACTCTAAAAGCTCGGGACTGTCTTTTGAGTACTTTCCACAACTGATACATAACGGGACTGTCTTTTGAGTACTTTCCACAACTGATACATAACAGCACGTGCTCAGTAAGTATGTGTCTTGGAATTAATTAAAGTCATCCCTAGCTTCCAAACACATAAACTGATAAACACAGAAAGGAGCCACAGAGCTAAGAGCTGACTGGGGGGTATTTCTTTCAGATTCGGTACAAAACCAATGAACCTGTGTGGGAGGAAAACTTCACTTTCTTCATTCACAATCCGAAGCGCCAGGACCTTGAAGTTGAGGTATTTTATTTGCATTCTTAAAAGATTTATTGAAATATAATTAACATGCAATGAACTGCACATATTTAAAGTGTATAACTTATGGATCCATCACCATAATCAGTAATTTTTTTTTAACTTTAGACTGTTGATTGAATGTTACTGGTATCTAGAAATGCAGTTGATTTTGTACGTTGGCATCATATTGTCAGCCCTGCTGAACTTATTAGTTCCATAGCACTTTTGAGGATACTTCAGGATTGCCTTCTACACAGGGAGTCGTGTCGTCTGCTAAGAAAGACACGTCTGCTTCTGTGTTTCCAACCCACTGCCTCTGCCTCCCTTGTCTTGCCTCGCCCTTCCGGCCTCGGGCCTCCGTGTGAGGACCCCCCTCTGCCTCCTCGGGTCCAGCGGAGCCTTAGACCTTCAGCATGAAGCCTGAAGTTTTAGGGCGTTTCCTTCTCCTGCCACTAGATTGCTGAGAGTTTTGTCATAGTGAACGTGGAATTTTATCAGAGGCTTCTCTGCAACTGCTGAGGTGTCATCTAGCTTTCCCAAGTTTGTAAATATGGTGACTTTCAGACATTAAATAATGCACACCTTTATTTGGTTTTCAAGATTTAACATTAGGGAACCTCACAAGCAAACCTTTATTAGGGGATGAGTTCACTTGGTCATCACGTTGTATCCTTCTTATGGATTCTATTTAATTTGCTAAAATTTTGTTAAGAATTTTTGCACCTGAGTCCAGAAGGACACTGATCTATAATTTTGTTTCTCCAGCTTGTGGATCAGGATGATGATTGTAGAAAGAGTTGGGAGGTTTTCTCTCCTCTTTATTTTTCCAAGAGTCTGTGCAGAATTATAATGCCCACCTGACGAGTTGATTCCTTTATCATTATAAAAATTTCCTTTACGGTTCAATTAAATGATATTCTTTACTCTGTAATCGACTGCTTGATATTAGTATAGCTATCCCATCTTTCTTGTTATTGAAGTTAACATGCTTATTTTTTTCACCTTTTTTTAAACCTATTTGTAATTTATATTTAAAGGTGATGTCTTATAGACAGCATACAGTTATTGTTGATGTGGTTGGATTTAAATCTGCTACCATGCTATTTGCCCATTTGTTATCTTTGGCTTTTTTAATCTGATTTCTTTGGGAGTGAGCATTTTGTATAACTGCACTTTACCTCCTTTTTGGTTTATCAGCTGTAGCTCTGTGCTTGGTGTTGCGTGGATTAGTGATTGCTCTAGGGCTCCGGTCCCTCTGTTCCGCACACTGGCCTCCAGAGGTACAAGGACCTTCCAGGGCATGCTTCTGTTTCCACTCTCCCAGAATATATTTTATTATTTTTGCTTTTAACAGTCAATTATATTTTAAAGAGCTTTCTAGAAATCTAGAAAGTAGTTTTTCTATTTAGCCACATATTTGCCACTCAGGTTCTTACTCTGCTCCAGCAGAAGCAGTTTCCCTTCTACCCAGGCCCTTAGCTGTTCCCGCAGGGCCAGTCAACGGGCTCTTCCAGTTCTTGTGTGTCTGGAAAGTCTGTTTCGCCTTCATATTTTCACAAGATATAGCATTTTGGCTACCTGTTTTTTTCTTCCACTTTCTGCCCTCTTACATTGTTTCTGATGAGGAGCCTGAACATTCGTTCTCCCATTTTTCCCCTCAAATGTCTCACCTGTCAGCCCCATCCTGTGTATTGTGGCCTTCCTGATGTTCATCTTAGAAGCTGAGTTTGGATCTTTAGTTTTCCATGTCTTTCCTCTGCCTTCCTGCGTGTGTGTAGCCTGGGTGTGACAGCCTCTGTGCATGCCACAATCCCATTGTCTGTGTGGTTGCTGGATCTGTGGATCAGATATGACTGCTTCTTTAGTTGCCTGGTAATTGTACATGTTTGCGTGCGGGGTTAGTGTGTCTTTAAATATTTTGGAGCTCTATTCTCATCTGGAGGGAAGGTACTTGGGAATACTTGGAGCTTTATTAGGCAGCCCAACAGCCTCTAGCCTTGGGATCTGGGGGCCCTAATCTGATGCCCCACACGTCACCAGGTTCTCTGCAGCCCCATGTGCTCTGGGATTGCCCCCTGCTCCTCCTGGGCTTGCGTCCTCCTGTGGTTGCTCCCTCGCATGTGCCCATTGGCTGAGATGCAGGGGTCCTCGGGGCCTCCAGCTCTCTGGGGCTCCCCCCTCTCTGGCACCTCCTGCTCTATGACTGCTTCTCCCTGTGTACCCAACACGGGACCGCTGGCCTCTGTGGGATCCCCATCCCGGCACGATGGCCTGGACTCTCTAGGCAGTGCCCAGGTCAGTTGTCAGGCTCACCTCACTTGTTTTTAAGCTGAGGTGGGATGGTAATTCGGTTCCTGTCACTCCATCATGCCAAAGCAGAATAACCTCCAGCAAATGACATCCTCAGGAGCTGGCGGGCGCTCCTCGGATTCTGCCTGCAGTCCCAGGGCTGTGTCGGTCCTCCTCTCACCTTAGCATAAAGGACAGTGCGTCACCCAGCTTGCACGGTCATCCCAGGGGCGGGCGCACCAATACCCAGACTCAGCTATGCTGGTTCCCATGTTTCTTTTTGCAAGGCCTCCTTTCCAACATTCAGGCTTTGAGAAGTTGAAGGGCCTCTGTTTGCTCTTTCTCTTGTGCTGCTCTGATGGGTTCCTCAGCCCCTGAGACCTGAGGCCCGAGGGTCATGTCCTGCCCTGGGGGCCTCACATCTCCCCCACACAGTGCCTGGTCACTGCCGTGTCCATTGTTCTCTGCGTGTTTTATGTTTTCAAATTCCCCCTTTTTCTTTTTAATAGAGGAGAGGTTTTATTTATTTTTGTTATATTTTTATTGATTTCAGAGAGAAAGGAAGAGGCGGAGAGAGAGAGAAACATTAGTAATGAGAGAGAATCATGGATCGGCTGTCTCCTGCACGCCCCTTACTGGGGATCGAGCCTGCAACCCAGGCATGTGCCCTTGACCGGAATCGAACCCGGGACCCTTCAGTCCATCCACTGAGCCAAACCAGCTAGGGCCACATTCCCTTTTATACAACATGTATCTGTCTAGCTAATTTTTGTATTTGTTTAGCTCCTTTTTCCTTCATAAGTTGCACCTTGCTTAAAACAATCTGTATTTACTGGATCTTGAATTTTAAAAAATGGCTTTTAAAGTTCAGTAAACAACATCATAATTATTTCTTTTTAAAAAACTATTTTTATTGATTTCAGAGAGGAAGGGAGAGAGAGGTGGAAACATCAATGATAAGAGAGAATCATTGATTGGCTGCCTCCTGCATACCCCCTACTAGGGATTGAGCCTGCAACCTAGGTATTTGCCCCAAGAATCAAACCATGACCTCCTGATTCATAGCTCAACGCTCAACCACTGAGCCGCACCAGCCAGGCCACAGTTATTTCTTTTAAAAATGCTTTTAGCCTTGACCAGTGTGGTTCAGTTGATTGGGCATCATCCCATACACCGAAAGGTCACTGGTTTGATTCCTGGTCAGGGCACATGCCCAGGTTACGAGATCAATCCCCAGTTGGGGTGCATGTAGTAGGCAACAAGTCAATGTTTCTCTCTCCCCCTTTTCCTTTCTCTATAAAAATCAATAAAAACACATTTAAAAAATAAAAAAGCTTTTGGATTACAGGTTATAAAGAAATTAGCAATCAGGCATCTAGGTTTTCATCTTAGATAACTTCTTTGACCGTCTCATGTAGCCTGTGGAAGCTCTTCCTCTGTTTGGTTATGAACTGTTTTGTGTGACAGCAGTCTAACAGGAGCCATTCCTGTTGCAGAGGTCATGCCGCAGAGTATCGCTCAGGAGGCAGGAGCTGCCCTGCATTTAAAGGAGATACTATAAATTTTCTAAACCAGGGGTCCTCAAACTTTTTAAACAGGGGGCCAGTTCACTGTCCCTCAGGCCGTTGGAGGGCCGGACTATAGTTTAAAAAAAAACTATGAACAAATTCCTATGCACACTGCACATATCTTATTTAAGTAAAAAAAACAAAACGGGAACAAATACAATATTTGTATTTGCATGTGGCCCGTGGGCTGTAGTTTGAGGATCCCTGTTCTAAACAAATGTGTAGATTTTGAATAGAGAAGGCTTAAAAGACACCGAGATATTTTTTTCTCCATAAACAAGTGTCATCAGTCAAACTTGACACATTATACAAATGTGCATGGTAATCATTTTCACAGGGTTAAGACGTTTCTGTGCTTCGGGTTTGTTCAGATTGCTGCCTCTAACTAGGGGTTCTCCCAATGGACTCCTGACCATCGTGTCCTTTTTCACTCACAAATGTGTGATGAGGAAGTGACAGACGGATGTGGCGCAGATGCAGGGCAGCATCACTCATTCCAAGGTGCCCTGTCTTCCCAAGGAGGTTTTCTGTTATCATTTAAGGAAACACTGCCTAAGGAGATGGTTGAAGTGTGTTTTTAAAGACTGGATTTGGACCTTTCTACGTTGTGTCTTTATCCACGGAGCTCAGTGTGTTCTGTGGTGTGTTTCTAGGTCAAAGATGAACAACATCAGTGTTGCCTGGGGAACCTGAAGATCCCACTCAGTCGTCTGCTCACCAGCGATGACATGACCATGAACCAGCGATTCCAGCTCAGTAATTCAGGTCCAAACAGCACTCTGAAGATGAAGGTCGCCCTCAGGGTACTGTCGTCTCCCAGGGGAGCACGGGGTGCACGGGCACAGGCTACCATGCAAAGCTCTCAGGTGCTGTTCCACAGTGGACAGTACAGCCACAGGGCTTAGGACAAGGTGGACACGGTGACAGCCACAGGGCTCAGGACAAGGTGGACGGTGATCACGGTGACAGCCACAGGGCTCAGGACAAGGTGGACGGTGATCACGGTGACAGCCACAGGGCTCAGGACAAGGTGGACGGTGATCACGGTGACAGCCACAGGGCTCAGGATAAGGTGGACGGTGATCACGGTGACAGCCACAGGGCTCAGGATAAGGTGGACGGTGATCACGGTGACAGCCACAGGGCTCAGGACAAGGTGGACGGTGATCACGGTGACAGCCACAGGGCTCAGGACAAGGTGGACATGGACGTGGCATGGGGAGCGTGGAGAACACTGCCCAATGGGAACTCAGGGAGAGGATGGAGGCCTGGACGCGACTTCCCACAGAAGCAGAGTGTCCTGGTGGCTTGAGCAGCCCAGGGGTCCGTTCGCCGTCAGGTGGGTGCATTGACCGCGTTTTAGACTTTGGCCCGGAAAGTATGCTATCGGGGTCAGCAGAGTTTTCTGCTAAGATTAAATCTTCAATAGTCATTCAGAAGAGAATTTAATAAAATTCTATAAGATGGTAGAAATTACCCCAAATTTTTTGTCCAAAAAGATAATAATTCATTTGTAAGCACCTAAGGAAGTATTAAAAATAAAACTGGCAAACATGAGAGAAATCTGAAACTCACTAATTTTAAAAATACAAATTAAAATGGAGAACCACCTTTTTAAGGAATTAAGACAAACTTGGTGTGTGGGGTGCTGTGGAATGTGCTCCGTGGTCCCAGTCAGGACCTGGTGGGCACAGCCTCTCCTGACAGTGTCTCCAGGCCATAGGTCACAGAGCCCTGGGGCCAGAGCCCCTGGAAATCGGACTTTCAGTTAAAATGCACAGTGTGAGGACACCATGAATATGAAGCTGGCTGCTGCAGCTTTCCTTTGTAAAAGCAGGAAAAAACTTGTAGCCATCACAGTGCCTGCAGAATGCAGGAGTGTATGGAGTCTAACTCTGCTCAGTGGACTGGTGTGTATGTTAAAAGTAAATATTAAGCCCACTTTGGCTCAGTGGATAGAATGTCGACCTGTGGACCTAAAGGTCCCGGGTTCGATTCTGGTCAAGGGCACATACCTCGGTTGCAGAGTCCTCCCTGGCCTAGGCCGTGGTCAAGACTCGTGCAAGAGGCAACCAATTGATTTGTTTCTCTCACATCGGTGTTTCTCTCTGTCTTTCCCTCTCTCTTCCACTCTCTCTAAAAATCCATGGAAAAATATCCTCGGGTGAGGATTAAAAAAAAAAAAGTAAATATTAAAAACTAGCAAAGTGAATGTGGGCATGGGCTGCTCCCCCATCGATGCTAGGAATTTGGGGTAATTTTGCTGGGTAGAGGTGTCCGTGACTCTCATCCTTCCCCAGGGTTGCTGATGGAGGCGAGACTATTCCACCTGGGTAGGACGAGGGACCAGGCGGTGCAGGGCAGCAACTCAGGCTCTTCCAGTGATAACATCACCCACAACTGTGCAGAAATTTGTGCAAATGGAAGAGGCTGAAGAGAATACACAGAAATGATGTGTACATCATAGAAGTGATACTTTGACCACTTAAACTTTGTTTTTTAAAGCTTTCTGTAACATCGTATTACTTTAATAACAGAACAGGTGAACAGGTAGACCAGATTGTCCATATTGTTTTATGCTAAGTTTTAAATGAATTGGCAAGTGAATAGATCTAAAGCGTTCATGTATCAGGCTACTACCAGTGTCACTGATTTTAACTTGTTTATTTCCACCTCTAGGTACTCCACCTCGAAAAGCAAGACAAGTCTCCAGACCACCAGCACTCAGCTCAAGTAAAGCGACCCTCAGTTTCCAAAGGAGGGAGAAAAGTATCTGTCAGGTCTCAGGTGTCCATGTCACCAGGCGCTGGGGACAGCAGCCCAGCCCCGTCCACTCCAGTCCTTGGAGGCGGTGCGAAGTCCAGCGTGGAGGACAGAGCCCAGCCTGTGGAGACCAGCCCTCAGGGGCCTCAAGACCTGGGCAGAAGTGCCTCTAGCCTCCATGGCGGCACCACCGGCTCCCCCAGCCACTTCTTCATCAAGGAGCCCACTCCCAGCATAGCCTCGGACATATCGCTGCCCATCGCCACGCAGGAGCTGCGGCAGAGGCTGCGGCAGCTTGAGAAGTAAGGAGATGCTCTCTGGCTCTCGCCCAGGCAGCGCACGCCCATGTGCTGTGAGGCTGTCTCAGTAGCTAAGGGGCTCAGGGGCGGCGCCCTTCAAAGGGAAGCCTGCCGTTTTCCAGGCCTCCCTTCGGCTCATTAAGGGTTAGATGGCAATGGGGCAGCGGGTCCCTGAACTGCAGAAGCTCTAGTGCTGCTGCCCTCAGGGCAGGAAGGCGGGTCCAGAGCTGAGCTGCCCAACAGTGGACAGTGGGAGCAGGCTCTATTTGTTCCAGTTTGCTCAGCACCCACTGCTGGTCCCCGTCACTTTTGATTTCTTACTTAAGCCCCACGATTCCTAGATAAGGAGGAAAACAGTCTGCAGGCACCACAAGCTTCAGATGTTAGTCTTGTCCCCTCAGTGGAAGGAAGGAAGTTGCCTTTGAGGTGAAGCATGTGTTCTTGGTGTCGGGACGCAGGCATATGTGTGACCTTCTGTGACATACTCAGTGCACTGGTCTCCTTCGCACCTTCTCACCTCCACTATTTTTGAAAAAAGAAATCAGTCCCTCCCCTGCTCTAAAGGGAAATAAAATTTTAAATAAGAAACCACTTTTTCACCGGAGCTGGTCTTCGGGGACCCTGAGCCAGGCAGTCATTGGTTACCTTAGAATCTGTGCTTTGACCTTGAGAAGCAGAAATTGAGGGGGGTGTTGTGATGTCACCGATGCCCTGTCGGTGAACATCAGAGCCAGGATTATGGGTTCAGTAGATGTGGGCAGTGACAGGCCCAAAGACCACAGCGTCAGGGTTTGTAATGAGGAGACGACCATGTCTCCTTTTACTTTGGACCTTAAATGAAAAAGCTCTCAGTTTTGAATTATTAAGTTATGTTAACCTCAGCTGAGTAGGATTTGACTGGTTGATTTGTCCTCAGGTTCGGTTGTGTCCTCTAGTCTGCATGAGTGAGCTTGGCTTTCCTACCGAGTCGGAGCGGTGACTCGGGGAGTATAAGGTCCGGGCAGAGCTGTGACTTCCCGCTTTGTTTCCTCAGTGGGACGACGCTGGGACAGTCTCCCCTGGGGCAGATTCAGCTGACAATCCGGCACAGCTCGCAGAGGAACAAGCTGGTGGTGGTCGTGCACGCCTGCAGGTGAGCGGCGCTCCCTTGGGGGCCTCCCTCCGGGGCTTCCCAGTGCTCACAGTTGGATCTCCTGTGCCCAGTGTTTATTCCTTCTTCCTTCTCAGTATTGCTTCCTAAACATTCATAACCACTGGGTTGCTTGGCAACACACCCTGGAACTGTGGGTACGTTGCTACTCCCTATTGTGGGTGTTTAGATGGTCTAAATAATGAGTACACTCAATAATGAATGTATTTTCTTTTATTGAAGTGTTCTTTGAGGGTTACATTTCTAGGAGTAAACTTATAAATTCAGAGGACCTAGCAATTTATGGGTCATGGTCAGTTTTGCTGTAGTCTTTCCAGGAGACCTGGGCACCGAGGGGCTTGGCTTGCCTTTCCCCAGTCAGGAAGGGGTGTGACGTGAGGTAACAGTGTGATTAATGATGATGGTCAGGAGCTATTTATGTGACTTGCCTGTCTCTGTAGTAGTTGTGATATAAGTGTGTTTACATAAATATTTGATTCTTAAAAAGCTGTTAGAAACAGAAAAATAAAATTAGTGACATTAGGAACATGACTGTATCACTGTGGAGTTCAGCTCAGTGCATATGTGTTCAGCACCTTCTGTGTCCTCCAACTGAGATCACCACTGGGAAACACAGCACAGGAGCTGGGTTAGAGGACGCCAGCCCAGTCCCTACCTAGATCCTCAGGCCTGTCAGTAAGTGGATAAGGTGAAGAGGCTGCATACAATCAATACAAACAACAGTCAAGTTCCTGTGGCTTATTGCCGGTCTAAAAACATCACCAAAGTACTAAACAAAGACCCAGAACACTTCTAGGAAGCATTGAGATAAATGTGAGCTCTACACACATTTACGAAAGATGAATAAAAACAAGTGAGATCATTAATTTCCCAGCCTGCTTATTCCAGTTTCAGGTCATGAGTGACCACATTGCCTTTCCTTGCAGCTCAGGGCACAAGGTGGGCACCAATCCGGAGCAGGATGCCCCTCCATCTGGGGGCCACTCACACCTGCACCTGTGCTCACTCAGACACGTTAGAGGCCACTCATGCCGGCACCTGTGCTCACTCAGACACGTTAGAGGCCACTCATGCCGGCACCTGTGCTCACTCAGACATGTTAGAGAGGCCACTCACGCCGGCACCTGTCTCTCTCAGACACGTTAGAGGCCACTCACGCCTGCACCTGTCTCACTCAGACATGTTAGAGAGGCCACTCACGCTGGCACCTGTCTCTCTCAGACACGTTAGAGAGGCCACTCACGCCGGCACCTGTCTCTCTCAGACACGTTAGAGGCCACTCATGCCGGCACCTGTCTCACTCAGACATGTTAGAGAGGCCACTCACGCTGGCACCTGTCTCTCTCAGACACGTTAGAGAGGCCACTCACGCCGGCACCTGTCTCTCTCAGACACGTTAGAGGCCACTCATGCCGGCACCTGTCTCTCTCAGACACGTTAGAGGCCACTCATGCCGGCACCTGTCTCACTCAGACACGTTAGAGGCCACTCACGCCGGCACCTGTCTCACTCAGACATGTTAGAGAGGCCACTCACGCCGGCACCTGTCTCTCTCAGACACGTTAGAGGCCACTCACGCCGGCACCTGTCTCACTCAGACACGTTAGAGGCCACTCACGCCAGCACCTGTCTCACTCAGACATGTTAGAGAGGCCACTCACGCCGGCACCTGTCTCTCTCAGACACGTTAGAGGCCACTCACGCCTGCACCTGTCTCTCTCAGACACGTTAGAGGCCACTCACGCCGGCACCTGTCTCACTCAGACACGTTAGAGGCCACTCACGCCAGCACCTGTCTCTCTCAGACACGTTAGAGAGGCCACTCACACCAGCACCTGTCTCTCTCAGACACGTTAGGCCACTCACCTCTTGTGCACATCTTTGGGATATTGGAGGAAAGCAGAGTCCCCGTAGAAAACTTATAAGACACAGTGCAAGCTCCACACAGTTCTACTGAGGGAACTTTTTTCTCGGGAACTTAACAGAACAACAGTCCTCGAGGACCTGCTGTAGAAAGTATGATGTGATGCTAATTGTCATCTTCCTAGAGTATAATGCCTGCTGTTCTTTGGTTTGTTTTACAAGAAACCTCATTGCCTTCTCTGAAGACGGCTCTGACCCCTACGTCCGCATGTATTTGTTGCCAGACAAGAGGAGGTCAGGGAGGAGAAAAACACACGTGTCCAAGAAAACACTGAACCCCGTGTTTGATCAGAGGTATGGACTTCACTCACCTGGGGCAGGTGTTGGGGTAAGTTAGGAGGGCCTCCCAGTGACAAAGCATTGGTGCCCACCTAGCACTGAGAAGTGGAAACTCAGATTAGTAGGCGTGAGTACTCTTGAATTTCATGCAGAAGTGACAAGTTGTGAACATGGATGACGAGACGAGTGATTAGATAAAGAACTGAGTTATACATCAAAGCCGAGAATATTAAAATGCATATATTTCTCAAAATAATAAACCTCTATGACATCTTAAAATATAACATTCTTATGAAAACAACCAGTTTCCAAAAACAATTTTAAAAGTGAAAAGAATGGCATAATTGTTTTCAGATTTGCAAATCTCTCTCATGGTCTGGCTTAACAGAGGCTCATATCTGCTTCTGTGGTCAGTCTGACATGGCCGCTCCTGAGAGGTGCTCAGGCACTTAAAGAGTCTCCATCTGCAAGTTTGGTGTCTTATTCAACAGTCCTGTAGCTCAAACCACCAGCATTTGGGGAAATAAGATTGCATGGTATTGATGTCTGCTAATTCAGTTTACACTTCCCCTTTAAAGGTACTAGACCCGTGGTCAGCAAACTGTGGCTCGCGAGCCACATGCGGCTCTGTGGCCCCTTGAGTGTGGTTCTTCCACAAAATACCACATGTGGGCGCGCACATACAGTGCAATTGAAACTTCGTGGCCCATGCGCAGAAGTCGGTATTTTGTGGAAGAGCCACACTCAAGGGGCCAAAGAGCCACATGTGGCTTGCGAGCACGGTTTGCCAAGCCACGGTTTGCCAAGCCGCAGTTTGCCAACCACTGTACTAGACACATCTTATTTCTACTGACAGGAACACACCAAATCCTGATGTGGGCACCTTGTATTTGTCAGTGTTCTTACTCCGCGGCAGCAAAGAATTTGAGATCCACGTGCAGCTTTGGGTCTCTAGCTGCCGTGGCTCCATGGCAGCACCGGCCACGTCCCGGCTACATCCTTGCCAGAGACCCTGCCTCATGCGAACCACACACACCACTTCAAGGACCTGCCTCCCTGAAGGCATTTTAGTTTGCGGCCTCTGCCTTCAGCCCCTCACGAGGCTTAGAAGTTACTCTCTTTTAGGCTTTAGGGAGAGGGAGCCTGGCCTTAGCTGTTGAGTCGAATATAACATCTGTGATCCCTCATCCTAGCTGCCCACCTTGTGCGTGGGAGCTGCAGGCCTGAATCTTCTCTTACATTCTAAACCAGCCATGGGCAAACTACGGCCCACGGGCCGGATCCGGCCCGTTTGAAATGAATAAAACTAAAGAAAAAAAAAGACGGTACCCTTTTATGTAATGATGTTTACTTTGAATTTATATTAGTTCACACAAACACTCCATCCATGCTTTTGTTCCGGCCCTCCGGTCCAGTTTAAGAACCCATTGTGGCCCTCGAGTCAAAAAGTTTGCCTACCCCTAAACCCTGGAAAATACTTTGATTTTGTGTTTTTATGAAATGCAGGCCCCAAACATCTAGCACAAGAGCCCTGTTTTATAATAAGAAATGTGACATTTGGAGTGGTCTCGTAGGCAGGAGTGTCATGCTCAGTTATGGGAAACTGCAGCAAGATGATGGAGAAACTGAGGGAAGGGCCTCTTTTTCTGTCAGCTTTGAGTTCAGCGTCTCGCTACCAGAAGTGCAGCGGAGAACGCTGGACGTCGCCGTGAAGAACAGTGGTGGCTTCCTGTCCAAAGACAAAGGGCTTCTTGGCAAAGTAAGTCTGAGCAGACCCCTGTGAGACTTCAGCCCCTCCCCCTGCGTCTGGTAGACCATAGTACATAGGTAGGCGGGGTGAGCGTGCTCTGCTGCTAATAGTAGACCAGGAAGACTGCATCAGCTAAGATGTCAGTACATTGTGAAGACATTTTAACTGATTCTGTTGTTTTTACTCATTCATGTTATTGAGTTATACCATGAGCTTATAGTTGAAGAAAAGGTTATTTTAAAAATATTTTTTCAAGTATCACAGTGAAAGCAAACCCAAAGGGAACACATTCTCTTCCAGTTCTACCTCCTGACTAACCAGCTGTGGTTTTTCCTAACAAATAATTGGCTTTATTTCTTTGAATTTTTTTTTTAATCCTCACCTGAGGATATTTTTCCATTGATTTTTAGAGAGAGGGGGAGAGAGAGGGAAAGACAGAAATATCGATATGAGAGAAACACATCCATTGGTTGCCTCCTGCACATGCCCCAACCAGGGCCCGGGCCGAGAAGGACCCTGCAACCGAGGCACGTGCCTTTGACCGGAATCGAATCCGGGACCCTTTAGTCCACAGGCCGACGTGCTATCCACTGAGCCAAACTGGCTAGCACCCTTTGAATTTCTTTTAGTCTTTGTCCATATCCACATGTAATTGTTGCATAAGAATGTACATTCTTTAATAATGTACACAGAAATAAGTTAGGGAAGAGAAGTTTTGAATTGTAGGTGCCATTTGTGGCCAGTGCACATCAACTTTAGTGCCTTCACTGGCCGTGAACCTCTGTCCCCGCAAAGGATCTCCCCTGAGGTTTCCTAATAACCTAATGTTAGACGGGTGGATAAGGCAGACTCTTGGGTAGGACCCACCATCCTGGGGTGAAGCGCACTGAAAGGTGAGAGACTCACACTGAAGGAGCACACAGTGCTGATGAGACAGGGAGATGGGCGAGAGCAAAGGTGCGGGTCCGAGGGAACGCCCCCACCTCTGACACACTCCCTTACCCACAGGTGTTGGTTGCTCTGGCGTCTGAAGAGCTCGCCAAAGGCTGGACCCAGTGGTGAGTGTCCTTTCACAGGTCACAGCTGATAGACTGACTGACTGAGGCCACCACCCTGACCTGTCGCTTCCTGTGCCCTCAGGTATGACCTCACAGAAGACGGGACGAGGCCCCACGTGGTGACGTAGGCCACGCTGGTCAGGGAGCTCCCTGGGCATCTGCCACCCTGCGTGCTCGGAAGGCGCCTTCCCCACACACCAGTGCTATTTTTATACTTCATGTTCTTCGCTTATTGTTTTATATAACGTGGACATTTTAATCATATTTGGCCAATGTTACTGTTAACTTTTGTATGTCTGACTTCCTGTAGTATTTCAGCAGTTATCACTGTGTACAATAGGACGTAGTCCCTGCGGTGTTGTGCTGGGCTGTGTCCAGGAGGCAGGTGTGTATATGCTTCATTGTTACCTTGTTTTGTGTGTCACTGAGGCACACTGTGCCATGTACAAAGACTCTATTTTTTATAATCTCTATAAACTGGTTTGAATTCAGAAAAAAATGGTTTAAGGAAATATATATTTTTTCTTCTAAGTCTTATTAAATTCTTATGACAAATAATCATTTTTGTCTTTGCAAGAAAAGTTCTCAGTGACTTATTTTGCGCTGTTTCTTTTATAAAAGAAAAGGTGAAAGATTATTAAATATTAGTATATCTCTATCCATAATCAGTGAAAGAAAGTATTCAAAAAAATTAACTTTCATAAATGTAAAATGTGTTATTGAGAAGTATCTAAGTTGCATAGACTATTAAGAGAATTATCACAGTTCATTAATCATAGTGTCCTGATTTGAAACTTCTTACATCCATGAAAATGTCAAGTTTTTTTTTAATTGCTTATTGTAACTTATTCATGAAATAGTGCACATAAACACAATTATACTTTTTCTAAAATATAATACAAATTTTCAGTGTTAGCTGTTAGGTCATTGTGAAATAATGAGCTTTGTGGGTTTTCTGTGTTTTCCCAGCCTGTAAAGAAAGACAAGCTTATGTTGTCACCAGAAAGGTTGCGAGGTAAATCGGGGTAAGGAGATAGGAAATTGCATTAAAAGCCGATCACTGGTTCATGCGTTCGTCGGTGTGACATCGCGCAGGACAGAGGTCTGAGCTGGTCCTCGGCTCCATTCTGCTCTCACGGGCCGCAACCAGGGTGTCAGCACAGCAGCGCTTGGATGAGAATCACCATTTCCTGGTTTCCTTACTTCATGCCATGACTGACCTCAATATTGTAATATTGTGACACAATTATTTTGGAATATATATTTCTTCTTAGATTATTAAAAGCATGTTTTATATCCTGAAGCGTGTCTGTGGTGGGTCACGACTATGTTGCTGTGCGCAGAGGCTGCGCTGTGCAGAGCAGGTGTGAGTGATGTGCGCTACAGGAGCAGGTGCTTCCTTAACTGTGTGAACATTCTAAAATTAGGCATAAGTATCTCGGGAAAGCGTTTGGTGGTTGAGGTGGGAGATCTCACCACAGATCCCATGGGCCCTCGGTGGCTCAGGGGACCAAACATCAAAGTGCCTGTGGTGGATGCTGATGGTCCCTTCGCCCACACCTGCCTGTCAGTGGACTTTGCTTGCTTTACTTCACACACTGACCCATGGCTTTATTTATAACTAGAGGCCCAGTGCACGAAATTCATGCTAGGGGCTCAGCCCTAGCAGCCGCAGAAGGACATCCAGAAGGTCATTTGGTTGTCTGGTCTAATTAGCATATTACACTTTTATTATTATAGATGGAGTCCATAGCTTCACAACACAGTTCATGTAATCTGTTTCCCACTGGAGGAAGTTTACGAATATATTGATAAACACGTGAACATATGTGCACACAGAGCACTTAACTGTGATGTTTTAGTAGCATGAGAAAGACAGGATACTGCGTACTAAATCTAGTTGCTACCCATGACATTTGATTCATTGAAGATATTTCAAAAATTAGGTATGTTGAAGGGCTTCTTGCATAATCTATAACAGAGAAGAAACACTCACTGAAATTTAGTGTGCCAATAGTTTCTGCTATCATCTTAAACTTTTGGCTTTTGCAACATGTGCTTCACCTATTCGATGTGTATTTTACTTGATGGAACACTTTATTCGACCATCAGGCCAAGTGAAGTGATGGAAAGCAAAAGGCCCCTGCAAAGCTGTGTGCCACTCAATGCCCCGCTCCTGACACAGTGACCTGCCTGCAGGTGCCCAGGCGACTCTCGAGGGAAGGAAGCAGTAGGGGTGGTTCTCAGGGCACTGAGACCCCTCCCGGGTGGGAGTCTGACTTATTGTGGCAACATGAGTATTCCAGGGAAAACGCTTCCTCTGTGGGTCATGTAGGACTCACCCTGGAGACCAAGGTCAGCATCCCAGGGCCTGGCGATGGAGTACACTCGGAGTCTAGGTCTTCATGATCGACATCTAGGAGGGGGAACTTGAACTTTGATTCTACATGCAGCCAGACCAGGGGAGGGGAAGTCCCTTAACTGAAGTTGAATTTTGTTAGTTTGTACATGTGGTGTGCTTGCCCGCTGCCTTACAATACTAGTGTCACGGCGTTTGCAGCTTCTGATGAAGACAGAGGCCTTGTAGAACTGACCTTCTGCCCTGAGAGTGCCTTCTTCAGGGCCTCTTCACCCAGAGCTCAGCCCTGCGTTTTCAGGAACCACAGCCAAGTGCGGGGCTGAGTCTGCGTTTAACCGGCGGTCACTCTGACCCGCTTCCAGCGTATCCCCGATGCAAATGGAGCCTGCAGAGGCCTTACAGAGAAGGTCCTGTGTGTTCCCTAACGGTACGCAGCGTGACGTGTTTATTCAATAGGCGTTTATGTTTGCTCGCTGGTGATTTGCTCCTCCTTGGCCTTTGAAAATTCTAATGTGGGACCAGATGACCTGAAAAGTAAGTAGAGGGTACTTTATATTTGCTCTTTGTGAATTCTTCCTTTTTTAAAAGCACTGCATCTGCCAGGCTGGTGTGGCTCAGTGATTGAGCACTGAGCTATGAACCAGGAGGTCATGGTTCGATTCCCAGTCAGGGCGCATGCCTGGGTTTGGGGCTTCAAGAGAGATCATCTCATACCCTGTTCATTTATTCAGAAAACATTTTCTTTCAGCATCTCAAATGTGCCAGAGTTAAGAGGCAGGCCCTGGGGAGACCCAGTGCTGGCCATGGTCCTGGGAGGGTGGAGCTGAGGGCAGGCGTTGGAGGAGGCTGGGAATCACAGTGCACTCAGGGACCCTAGGCACACTGCCCTGCCCTTCATTGTGTGGCTGACAACAGTGAGGTGCAGAGTCATTGAGTGGCCTGTCCAAGGTCACAGGGCAGCCGGGTCTCCCAGACATTGTGGCTTCAGAACCCACCTTGTTTAATCAATTTTTTACCCAGGAACAGAGGCAGCGGGTAGAGGTAACTGAATGAACTGGGATCAAAAGAGTGGAAGAGATGGGATTCAGCAGAGGGAGGGGCAACTGCAAGATGGAAGTGGACACCAGGATGAGTGACAGCGCTGCGAGTGGAAGGTGGGCGGGACCTGAGGGTTGTGAGCTCAGGGATGCAGGGGATGGGCTAGGCGGGGCCTGAGCGCGGGCGGGCCTGTGTGCCCGGACGGAGCGCGGGCGGGAGGGCGGGGCCTGAGCGCGGGCGGGCCTGTGTGCCCGGACGGAGCGCGGGTGGGAGGGCGGGGCCTGAGCGCGGGCGGGCCTGTGTGCCCGGACGGAGCGCGGGCGGCGGGGCGGGGCGTGAGCGCGGGCGGGTCGGGGGAGCCGGGGCGGGGCGGGGGCGGGAGGGCGGGGCCTGAGCGCGGGCGGGGCGTGTGTGCCGGGGCGGGGCGCGGGCGGGAGGGCGGGGCGCGGGCGGGAGGGCGGGGCCTGAGCGCGGGCGGGGCCTGTGTGCCGGGACGGGGCGCGGGCGGGAGGGCGGGGCCTGAGCGCGGGCGGGGCGTGTGTGCCGGGGCGGGGCGCGGGCGGGAGGGCGGGGCGCGGGTGGGAGGGCGGGGCCTGAGCGCGGGCGGGGCGTGTGTGCCCGGACGGAGCGCGGGCGGGAGGGCGGGGGCTGGGCGCGGGCGGGGCGTGTGGGCCGGGACGGGGCGCGGGCGGGAGGGCGGGGCCTGAGCGCGGGCGGGGCCTGTGTGCCGGGACGGGGCGCGGGCGGGAGGGCGGGGCCTGAGCGCGGGCGGGGCGTGTGTGCCGGGACGGGGCGCGGGCGGGAGGGCGGGGCTCACCCCCAGTGGCCCCGCCCAGGAGCGTCAGGCTCTCGCGAGAGTGGCGTGGTGACGCGCGGGCGGGAGTATCGCGTTGTGGCGCGGGCGGGCAGGCGGGCGGTTTTGAATCTGCAGAGCGCGGGTAACGGCGGTTCCAAGGACGAGGTGAGCGCCGGGAATGCCGGGCTCGAGGCCAGGGGCCGAGAGATGGTGGGGGTCGGGCGGGTCATGCCCCAGCGACGCATCCTCCGCGTGGGCCGCGTTCGAACCCACGTCCCAGCTGGCGTCTCTGAGGAGGCGCGACCGGCGGGCACCGGAGCCTGGGCGCTCGACAGCCGTGCTCCCTGGGACTCCAAAGGGCAGAGACCCCCGGGCCCCCAGAACATCCCCAGCCCGGGCCCCTGGGACTGACCCGGGGAGCAAGGACCCTCGCCCGTCCCCCGAGGGCTGACCCCACAGAGCACCCCGGCCCGGCCCTGCGTCTGACCCAGAGAGCAGTCCTGGTTTGCGTGCAGGGGAGCTTGCTGTCAAGCACGGCTTAGTTCTAAGATGAATGGCTTGCCCCACGGGGGCTCTGTTCTTGGGGGTGAGGGGGCCCCGCACCCTGGAAGCCGGGAGGGGGGATGGCTGGGTGGGGAAGTGGCGGGCGGAGTGGCCGAGTCCCGCAGAGACGCCGCGGGAGATGGGCTTGTTGCTGATGTGCGGGGAGCGGGGACCAGCCGCGGCCGCCGGGGAGGAGGGAAAGGCCAGACGTCACCGCTCCTATGTGGGAGGTTATTTCCTACTTCCGTTGGTTTAGTGTAGACCCTCGGGTGTGGGACCCTGTGTTCACTTGGCTCTTCGTGCCCAGAGTGACTGCCGTTGGTCCCAGCGACCTTCCTATTGCTCTGTAGGGCCATGCAGGTTTTCATGCATTTTTAAAGGGAGGAGCCCTGTGGCATGTACGGGGTGGGCAAAAGTAGGTTGAATGTGCCGTTCTTTGAGTTAGTAAAGCTATTTTTAAAATATATTTTATTGATTTCTTACAGAGAGGAAGGGAGAGGGATAGAGAGTTAGAAACATCGATGAGAGAGAAGCATGGATCAGCTGCCTCCTGCACACCTCCTACTGGGGAAGTGCAAGCAACCCAGGTACATGCCCTTGACCGGAATCGAACCGGGGACCCTTCAGTCCGCAGGCCGACGCTCTATCCACTGAGCCAAACCTGTCAGGGCAGTAAAGCTATTGTAATAATCATAGCCTGGGTGTCTTTCCATACAAAAACTGTAAACGCACTTTTTGCCCACCCCTGTAGGTTGGCTGTGACTTCATCTCTGGGTTGGTGTTTCAGACAGGGCAGGGCTGTTTCCATGGAAAACACGGCTTATTGGGGGACACAAGCTGGGAAGGAGCTGGCATAGCCCTAGTCCTTTGAGCTTTGGTCCCCACAGGGGCTGGGAGCAGCGTGCTGGGCTTGGGCACACCTGCTGCTCACGCCGGCCCACTCCCAGGGGACCCTCTGCCACACTGAAAAACAAGCGCTGTGACTGGAGTTTTCTCGGGGCCCTTGGGAAAGGGAGCATCTGCAGCATTTAGCGCCGGGATCTGCCTGATCTTCGCTGAGCTGGCACACCGGTGCCCACCTTGCACAGGTACTGGGGCACCTCCTGGGGCCATGTGGGTTTCTCTTTCCTTAGTTGGCAATTTCATGAACAATGTTATGTCGAGACTGTCCTCAGTGATGAAAATAAGGAAATTAATTTTTAGATATGACTTGTTTTATGTCAGAATATTGTTAGACGCTGTCTACCATAGGTATAGAGGGGTTTCTTTGCAGTTTTGGGTGCTAGCACCAAATTCCATTGTGCAGGAGAAGATGGAATTGCAAATGCAAGTCTCCATGTGCTGTGTTCTCCCCTAGGGTTACAGGATAAATGCACGGTTTCATCTGTCATGGAAAAACGCGAACTATTTGTTCAAGCTGTGTCTAAGGAGCTGATTGGAGAATTTTTGCAGTTCATTCAACTTGATGTAAGTTTTAGGTTTAGCTTTATTGTGATTTTGACTGTTAATGTAAAACATTTTTCTAAAATTATGTCCATAAATGAAATATAGTCATTTCAGTGAATCCTTAGGGATCAAGGTTTATTTAAAAAACCAAAGTCTGCTAATACAGACCTGCTGATGGATAGCTACTCACAAATTGTATTTCCTGCTTTCCTGCAAGAGACGCTGAAGGTCCCTCAGGCAGGTAATGCACTGTGCTCTGTTTACTTACATGTTTATTGCTGTTTCCTGCGTGCCTGGTGGCATGGTGAGAAAGTTGTGAGCAAGACAAGATACTTCTTTGTCCTCAGGTTAGTCACAGTGGATCCAGGTGTGAACACAGCAGAGGAAGGGACAAGGACAGGGGATGGGGCAGATCCAGCAGTGGACAACTTCCCATCCCCTTGGGAAGGCTCTGGAAGCTCAGCTCTGGACGTACCGAGAAGCTAGCCATCGGTGGCGCATTGGGTTTGAGCAGGAAGGTTCGGTAGGGGTAGAGCACAGAAGTGCTGAGCCCTGACTTTCTCTACCATGTGAAGGAGTTGAGACCTCTTCCTGAAGGCATGGGGGCTTTCAGCTGAGAGTGACCTGCGTGCAAGAGAACAAAGGGAGAGAGGACTAGTGGGCAGAAGAGAGACAGAAAAGTCGGAGCTGCCCTTTGGAAATGCCTCTTTGGCTGCACGTGGAAAATAAATTGGAGGAGAGGTACATAGAGATGGAGAGCAGTGAGGAGCTGTGCCCTTCCCCGTGGTGGTTGAAGTAGGACATGGAAATGGGAAGTGTGGGTGTCCTTGTGAGCTGGCGGGGGGCAGTGGGGGTGCCAGCGCTGTGGATTGATTGGACATGGGCCGGAAAAGGGCCCAGAGGGTCCTTGCTTTCTGACTTGCAGAGCCATCCGTGAGGTTGTGAACATGGGCAGAGGGCAGGTTTGGGGGAGAAGATGGCTCAGTTTTGGATGTGTGGGATGACTGCCGGGGGGACTTGCACAGGACATGTCCAGGGGGTGGATGTAGTGTGTTTGAAGCCCGGGAAAGGCCTGGGCTAGAGGTAGTTTGGGTGTCATCAGCTCCAGTGGAAGCTGAGTCATGGGCGGGTGTGGAGCCCACCACCGGCCCTGAGGAACCCCAGCGTATAAGGCACTGGCTCTAAATACTGTGACCTTGGACAGAAGAGGCACGTGTGGCTCGAGACCATGCACTGAAAATCAAATCAGTGATAACTCAGAGAGGAATCTAATAAATTTGTTGCTAGTAAAGATGTATGAAGTTATTTTTCTTTATGAGAGAAATGAGCTTATAAAATGATTTTGTGTTATAAAATGATGTCCTGTAAACTTAAAAATAACCAGCAGAAACTAGGCCACACTTCACCACTGAGATGTCCATAATGGCAAACTGGGTAGATGTTCCATGTCTGGCTTAGCAGGAGGTAGGTGATTTGTCCGAGACGAGCAGCCCATGAGTGGTTTGAAGTCCAAGATTGTTGTTGCAAACAGTGCACCATAGTGTTAAATAAAACCATAAACTAAATTGATGATGATGAAGCTAAGTCAATATTAATTTAAAACCTAAAGGCAAAAATTAACATCTGGGTAGCATGGTGGCCTCAGGGTCACCCTGTGCCGTGATGACGAAGCATCGTTCCAGCTTCCCCGTCGTTCTGGGGAGCCAGGGGAAGAAGGGAGCTGCTTGGTGGCCTGTTCTTCCATTTGCCTTTGTTTGATGGTCTAGTTCCATGGTTGGCAAACTGCGGCTCGCTAGCCACATGCGGCTCTTTGGCCCCTTGAGTGTGGCTCTTCCTAAGCCTTAGGAGAACCCTAATTAAGTTAATAACAATGTACCTACCTATATAGTTTAAGTTTAAAAAATTTGGCTCTCAAAAGAAATTTCAGTCGTTGTACTGCTGATATTTGGCTCTGTTGACTAATGAGTTTGCCAACCACTGATCTAGTTAAATTGACTGGGAGTTTTGGCAGCAACGTGCCAGGGAGGCCCCATTATTGGTGCTGTAATTTTGTGACTTAGGGTGGGTATCCCAGATTTCTCCACTGAAGCTTCGCAATTAATAAGTATCCTGCAGGAAGTACTGAGATTAGGTAACCACCTGCTTCTCAATGTACTTGCCCACACTGGGTTTGGCACCCATTGACGATTCTTACATGAATCAGTTATTACTACAATGGCACTAAAATTGTGATTTTTCCAACCCCATGTTCCTTCTGTATTTTTCCATTGGCATTCTGTAGTGTGCCAGTGCTGCTAGTTATTTGTGTGTGTATTATCAGTGTGGCCCCATGGATTCTTACTCTATTCATACACACTAAGTGGCCAGGCTATTATGACCACCTGATATTTGTAGGCAAATTAGCCGTACACTGCATCGTATGGGATATGGAAGCCGAAGGCCTGTTCGAACACCTTTGCTGTCTGCAGTTACCAAGATAAAACGTCCCCAGTTCACACAGGAACACAAGGATTGGACAGTTGAGCATTGGGGAAAAGTCATGTGGTCCGATGATTCACATTTCCAGTTGCATCATGAATATGGCAGAGTGAGAATTTGGCAGAAACAGCATGAAAGCATGCACCCCACATGCATGAGTACAACCCTTCAAGCTGGTGGAGGCAGTTATGATTTGGGGCATGTTTTCCTGGCATGATTTGGGCACTTTAATTCGTGTGGAACAACGTCTGAATAGCACAACATACCTAAGTATCGTTGCTGATCAGGTTCATCCTATCATGTTGATGGCGTATCCCAATAGAGATGGCTTCTGCCAACAAGACAATGCTCCATGCCACGGTGCTCGTATTGTGCAGGAGTGGTTTCAAGAACATGAGGGAGACTTTACCTTGCTTAGGTGGCCCCCACCATCACCACATCTCAATCTAATTGAGCATTTGTGGGACGAAGTTAAAAGAGCCATCAGGCAGCTGGTTCCACAACCATCAAATCTCACAGAACTGGACAGTGCTATTCATCAGGCATGGTGTCAGATTCCTCACATCACCTTTCAACATCTCGTTGAGTCAACGCCAAGAAGAATCGCCGCAGTATTGAAGGCAAAAGGTGGCCCAACGAAGTACTGATGGGATGGTCATAATAATCTGGCCACTCAGAGTGTGTGTGTGTATAAATAAAATACTATCAGATTGGCTGATTGGCTACAGGGAGTCCCTCTAAGCTGTACTCTCTGTCCTTTGATGATGGCCTCTATTTGCTATGTCGAAGAGGAGGTGAGGTCATCTGCTCAGAGTCAGAGGAAGTGGTGGTTGGATCAGCGGTTTTATTTATTTAATTTATTTATTCTTTATTAGTTAAGGTATTACAAATGTGTCCTTAAAAAAAAAAAAGCATTCGGGTTAGCAGTTACACTTTTTCTTTGATGCCATTATGAAAAGGCTAGAACTAATATTTTGTGTTTGAAATGTAACACTTGCTATTTATTTTACAGGAAGATGCTTCTGACCCTTTCAACCTAAACGAATTGCTAGATGAATTATCAAGGAAACAGAAAGAAGAGCTATGGCAGAGGCTCAAGAAGCTGTTAACAGAAGTGCTGTTAGAAAGCCCAGTGGAGGGATGGCAGGCCGTGGAAGCCCAGGGAGAAGGCAGTATGGAAACAGACCACCATTCAAAAATGGTAGTAATGGTCTTTCAAAAACAAATAAGTTAGAAGTCAAGAAGAGTATTGGAAGATTGTTTATTGTAGTTTTACCCTCTTACAAGCCTCCATTATTAATCTCGTAGTCAGTGTTGCTGTACTTTATAGATAACTGACTTGTTTATATTCAACTTTAATTCACTTTTTAGAATAAGCTAAAAGTGTGGCTTGAATTTTACATTGATTTTAATTCACTCATATTTTGATTTTTTTTATTTATAGAAAAAAACTCTAGAAATAACCCATGCAATTACAGCTGTGATTCTTGCTTCTGTGTCTGTAATAAATGAGAGCGAGAACTATGAGGCCTTACTGGAGTGTGCTGTTATATTGAACGGTAAGTTGCCTGTTGCCCTGAGGCATGTGTAGAAGAGGCATCTAAACCAGTGGTCTCCAGCCGGTGACCTGCGGACCACTGGTGGTCCATGAGGGCTGGGAGGAAGCGATGCTGAGGCAGAGTGGTGCTAAGGCACCATGTTGCACTCAGGCTCTTTTCTTCATGCAGCAGGAGCAGAGTGTTCTTTCAGTGACTACGTTAATTTAACCTGCATGTAAATGTTTCACATGCTGCAAGTAAGCATAGTCGAGCTGCTGACTGCTGTTGTGTGCAGGTTTTAAGGAAGGTCTCACCTGACCTACAGGACCAATGATATGAGCTTATTAAGGGAAAAAGGTCTGATTCTAAGTGTCTCAACTGGTGATTCCTGCCTGATAGTTTAAATTTAAGCAAACAGTTGTGACATTGCACTTTTTTCTTTAAATACGTATGACCGTGTTCTTAGGAATACTGTTGACTCTTATGGGAGTTTTCCTATACTAAAATTTATATCATGGTATTTCTCAAGTTTAACTAAACTACAAAACTGTAGTTATTAATTTAGGAGGAATAGTGGGCTAAATTAAGGAGAAGATGTGATTATAAAATCTATATTATATAAAGAGGTAGTACGCAGATTTGTCTGGGACACCGTAACAGTCACGACCGGCTCAGGAGGACACTGCGTGCACAGATGGCAGAGAGGGGACTGGTGCGCATGAGGCAAGCCATGGATGGTGCAGGCAACGAGCAGGCGCGCAGATAGCAGGGGGGAACAGGGCCTGCCAGCGCCGCCTCAACGAGCAGGTCCGCAGAGAGCAGGGCCTGCCAGTTGCCGAGGACCAGCAGGGCCCGCAGGGAGCAGGGCCTTCTTGTCATCTTATCGATAATGTCACTTTAACGAATGAGAATGAGCCGGGCAGCTCCATCTCAGCACTGATTGGCCAGTTTGATGAGACCAGGGATCAAGCTAACCTCACAGTTGTTTCTCATCTTCATGGCACCCATATGAGGTCAGACTATCCTCCCTTGCCCACCATGAACCTAAAAATGCCCTTCAAGCATGACTTTCCCAAGGGAAAACCCAAGGCATCCTTACTCTGCTCAACTACTTCACTGCCAGCGCTTGGGCTGCCTCACTTTCCCGGGGGTGGAGTTGCTGACAGACAGGCCATATCTCCTACTTCAGCCGAAGTTGGGGGCGAGCAGGCTGGCAGGGCAGGGGCAGTTGGGGGCGAGCAGGCCGGCAGGCAGAGTGGTTAGGGGCGAGCAGATAGGCAGGCAGGTGAGTGGTTAGGAGCCAGCTGTCCCGGATTGTGAGAGGGATGTCCGACTGTCGGTTTAGGCGCGATTCCTGTGGGACTGCTGGCTCCTAACAGTTCAACTGCCTGCCTGCCTAATTGCCCCTAACCGCTTCTGCCTGCCAACCTGATCACCCCCTAACTGCTCCCCTGCCGGCCTGATTAACACCTAACTGCTCTCCTGCCAACCTAATCGCTCCTAACTGCAATAGTTGACAGGGACAATTCTTCCATCTTTGAAAATATCTACATCAAGTCTGTTTAAATAGATTTTCATCTGCATAATATAACACATCCTGACAAGACCACCACCACCAGTGTGGTCAGTGTTGTGCCAATAAATGTTTAACAACTGGCTCTCAATCAAAGAAAACAAAACTCTGATTTATACTATTGGCCAATTTCTGTGGCATAAATTCTCCATCCAAGGCTAATGTGATGCCACTAAATGCAGAGTTGAGGAGAAACATGCAGTAATACACTGTTACCAGAAAGACCCAAAAGACATAAATAATGTCAAGAGTCAGAACAGTAAAGTGTAGTAAATAATTGAGGAGTGATGAATTTAGGGTATGTATTACCTTTGGTTTTAATGTAATTTATTCACTTTTAAGATTATATAATTTAATTTTTAATAATGAACATGTTTAACAACCAGCTTACAAAATTCCTGAAAATTTGTGAGCCAGTAAGAGCAGGCTCTAGCACAATACTGAGTGGAACGTAATGGTTAAATGGCATGGCTCATGGATTTGAAATGAGAGAGCCACTTTAAGGTTTTACTGGTCAAGTTACCTGATCTCTCTATACCTCAGTGTTCTCATCTGTGTAATCATAGTACCTACTGTATAGAGGTGTTGCAAAGATACAATGAAATCTGTGTATGACACAGCACAGTACCTGAAACAATAATTCACTCAATTTGTTATAAACTGTTACTGCCTCAAAACGTTGTTGACAAAATTACTCATGCTGAAAGAATGAAATTTTATTGATGTGAAAAATGCCTTATTTTGCAATCTACATGGAGACAGTTAATTTTACTTCCTAAGCAGTAGATGGTAATCCATTAGCAACTGCAAGGGGGGAAATGACCTCAATCAACATGATTGAGGCAATGTATGATTAGCTGGATCATAAAGCAGAGAGGATGCCACACATTCTGGGATACATCTGCAGTAAGAGGCTTCACCTCAGGTATTAATTCTGATCAACTAAGCATCAGACTTGAGATGAATGGTGAAAAGGATTCTGAAGCTGCTTCTAGACCTAGAACTTTAATACATAAGCAACAGTTACTATGGTTAATGATGGCAAGAAAAAACACCATGATCTATACTAGTAAAAGGGTAATATGCTAAATAGGCTGCACGTCTTCTGGACGACCATCCACATATCCTTCCTGACAGCCAGGCCCGGGCGAAGCCGCCTGCTGCAGTCCCGGGCACCAGCACCTGTGGCTGCAGCCAGCCTGGGCAAAGCTGGCCCAGGTCCCGTGTGCCTATGGCTGACCAGAGGGAGGGAAGCCCAGGTCCCAGGTGCCTGTGGTCGGCTGGAGGAGGGAATCCTGGGTCCCAAGTGTGGGACTGAGGCAGAGATGGTTAGGGGCAATCAAGCCAGCAGGGGAGCAGTAAGGGATGATCAGTCTGGCAGGCAGAAGCAGTTAGGGGCAGTCAGGCAGGCAGGCAGGCAAGTGGTTAGGAGCCAGTGGTTCTGGATTGTGAGAGGGAAGTCTGAGTGCCAGTTATCCCCTGAGGGGTCCCAAATTGGAGAGGGTGCAGGCTGGGCTGAGGGACACCCCCCCCCCCCCCCCGTGCACGAATTTTGTGCACCGGGCCACTAGTAAACTAATATTTGCTTAGCAAACCTTTATAAGTCATCGTACTCTATTCCAGCGATTTTCAGCTGGTGTGCTGCAAAAATTTTTAAAACATGCAGTACCTGACTGTTTAGTCAGGGACCCTGACTGCTTTTCCCTGAGATCTGGGGTGGGGAATATCTGGCCCACGGGCCATATAAGGCCTGCAAAATCATTTGGTCTGGCTCTGCCAAGGCAACCACAGGCGGGAATCAAAATTCAATAAATCTAGGAGCTTTTTTCATAGCAACATAAATTTATATTAAGTGAATTATATTAAGCACATGATGTTATAAGTATACAAATGGCCCTTGGCAGGAAAAAAGGTTCCCCACCCCTGCCTTAGATTGTCAAAAAAAAAAAAAAAATGACAATAGCCATCTAGTATTAATGAATCAGAATTACACCTGTTTTTTGTCAGATTGGCAAACAGTATTCTTTGGCGTGCCCCAGGATTCTAATGTTTAGTTTATGTGCCATGAGATGGAAAAGGTTGAGAATCACTGCTCTGTACTGTTGAGTCTGAACCAACATTGATTTTCCTTACCAATGGAACAGTTACTGGGCTCTCTTTTAGGTATTTTGTATGCACTACCTGAATCGGAACGAAAGCTGCAGAGCTCAATCCAGGGCTTGTGTGTGACGTGGTGGGAGAAGGGCCTGCCTGCCAAAGAGGACATGGGGAAGACTGCTTTCACCTTGCTGCTCAAGAAGAGCCTCCAGACGAAAACTGTATGTTTGCTTGTTTAATGTGTAGTTGACTGAAGGGGGGTGGCGGGGGGGTGGGTGCGGGAGGACTGTTTCAGCCTGCAGCCTAGGTCTGGGGACCTACGGACAGTATGTTTGAAGGTTGGATATAACTTGGCTCTTTCTCATCCTGTAATCTTTGGTATACAGTTCAGAAATCCAGAAAAAGACACCCGAATCAGGAAAAAAAATGAGGAAGATAAAAATCACCCATAATCCCACCACCAAGGTGATCATTGTTGTGTTGGGGATATTTAGGAATTTCTAGAAATGAAGTTGGTAGGTCCCTGGATTTGAACTGAGAGCTCTTCATGCACATTGCCAACAGCTTTCTAGAAAGCTCAGGCCTGTGCACATTGCTCCGTCAGTGAGTGGCCTCCAAGGAGCAGCCAGTTTGATGACAGGACCCTCAGCCAGCTACAGAGCTTCTCCTGCTCCCCTAGGAGTGATGAACAGCCCTGTGCATGGCCGAGTTATCCTTAAGCCATCATCGATTTTTTTTTTTAATATGTTTTATTGATTTTTCACAGAGAGGAAGGGAGAGGGGTAGAGAGTTAGAAACATCAATGAGAGAGAAACATCGACCAGCTGCCTCCTACACACCCCGTACTGGGGCTATGCCCGCAACCAAGGTACATGCCCTTGACTAGAATCGAACCTGGGACCCTTCATTCCGCAGGCCGACACTCTATCCACTGAGCCAAACCAGTCAGGGCTGATTTGTTGTTGGTTTTTTTATCTCTTTTCCGGCCATTTTTGTTTAGCTTTTAAATCACATCTTCCTAGTATTCGACACCTTCCCTGTTCACTGCCGTTGCCAGTAGTCACATGGGGCTATTTAAATTTAAAGTGAAGAAAATGAAAAGTTTGGTTCCTCAGTTGCACTAGCCACATTTCAGTTGCTCCATAGCCTGATGGGCTAATGACCCTCGTGCTGGACAGTGCAGACATGTTTTCACAGTCACAGGGAACATGGGCAGCACTGGGCATCAATGTCTCTGCTGGCTTTTGTTTGTTTTAAAAAAGTGTTCTCTCGCCCTGGCAGGGTGGCTCAGTTGGTTGGAGTGTTGACCCACGTACCAAAAAGGTTTTGGGTTCGATTCCTGGTCAGGGCACATACCTGACCCGGGTTAGGGGTTTGATCCCCAGTTGGGGTGTGTAGGGGAGGCAATGGATTGCTGTTTCTCTCTCAAATCAATGTTTCTCTTTCCCTCACTTCCCTTTTCTCTAAAAAAATCAATAAAAACATCCTCTGGTAAGGACTTAAAAAAAAAGTGTTCTTTAGAGTTACAAGTGACATTTGCAAATTTTTGGGGGGGTTTCAGTGAGGAGGTTTGATTTTTGGGGGGGGTTGAGTGAGGCATTTGCAAATTTTTAAGTCTGTTTTGTCATTCTTCCTTTTTGATAAATAATCTAGAATTATAATTATATAAAATATTTTTTGTTAACTTGAAATGTGACCTTACTGATTATTGAAAAACTCTAATGTTTTTCTTTCTTTATCATTCCTAGGGTGCAGACATAAGTCGGCTTTGGCATGTTCATCAAGCTCTGTATTGCTTTGATTATGATTTGGAGGAAAGTAGAGAAATTAAAAATATGCTACTTGAGTGCTTCATAAGTGTTAATTATATCAAGAAAGAAGAGGTAAATAGGATTTTCTTTTCTGGTATATTTGTGACTGCTTTTTTTTAATATAGATATTTTTAATTGATTTCAGAGAGGAAGAGAGAGAGAGAGAGAGAGAGAGAGAGAGAGAGAGAGAGAGAAACATCAATGATGAGAGAGAATCATTGATTGACCTCCTCCCTCATGCCCCCCACTGGGGATCGAGCCTGTAATCCGGGCGTGTGCCCTGACCGGAATCGAACCCAGGACCCTTCAGTCCGCAGGCTGACCCTCTTTTCACTGAGCCAAACTGGCTAGGGATATGAACTGCTTTTTAAATGGATGTGTTCTCTAAGTTCACCTGATTGTTGTTATTACTGTGCCCAGTGTTTTAATGAGTCATCTTAGCTATCGAGAGCTATTTATTGCACAGTGTTTTCACTGCATGGCAGTACTAAGCAAACATTTTACAAGTCATTGCTTATTTAATCATTATATCAGATAGTAGCAGGGGCCGTCTGCAGAAACCATGATTGCATTTTAAATCAAGAATGATTAAAAATAAGGTTGAGAAAGCACTTCCCCATGGATTAGGTCTGACTCTTCTCTCACTTAATTCCTAATTGGCATATACTTGAAACTGTCATTACAGTATTTTTTTATTTCTTTTTTCTGCCATCTAATAATTCCAAAGAGAGGCTCTGCTTTGGCCCTCTCACTGTCCATTTTGGTGGTCACGCCCATGTGTGGCTGCTGAGCATGTGAAATGTGGCTAGACTGTGGTCTTAAGTGTAAAATACAAATAGATTCAGAATTTAGTATGAATTATACCAACACATGGCCAGTCTTGTTTCCTCTGTATTCCTACCACTATCCACCCCAGTCTGAGATTGATCTGAAGCAAATCCCAGATGTCGATGTAGAATAGTGTTTTTGTGTGTGTGTGTGTTATTTTAATTAAATCTTTATTGTTCAGATTATTACAGTTGTTCCTCTTTTTTCCCCCCATAGCTCCCCTCCACCCGGTTCCCACCCCACCCTCTGCCCTTACCCACCCCCACTGTCCTCATCCATAGGTGTATGATTTTTGTCCAGTCTCTTCCCGCACCCCCCACACCCCTTTCCCCCCCGAGAATAGTCAGTCCACTCCCTTTCTATGCCCCTGATTCTATTATATTCACCAGTTTATTCTGTTCATCAGATTATTTATTCACTTGATTTTTAGATTCACTTGTTGATAGATGTGTATTTGTTGTTCATAATTTGTATCTTTACCTTCTTCTTTTTCCTCTTCTTAAAGGATACCTTTCAGCATCCTATCTAATAATAGACAAACATGGTAATTGACCGTACCTTCGCTATGCCTCCCATTGGCTAATCAGCAAGATATGCAAATTAACCACCAACAAAGATGGTGGTTAATTTGCATACGTAGGCGCAAAGTGGCAGAGCGAAGACTGAAGGCGGCTCCGGCCGGAGCAGCGAAGGCTTGAAGGCGGCTCCAGCCAGAGCGAAGGCCTGGGTCCCAGATGTTGGAGGAAAACCGGTGCCAGCAGCCAGGGGAAGGGAAGGCCTATTGCACGAATCTTTTCGTGCAACAGGCCTCTAGTTTCATATAATACTAGTTTGGTGGTGATGGACTCCTTTAGCTTTTCCTTATCTGTGAAGCTCTTTATCTGACCTTCAATTCTGAATATTAGCTTTGCTGGGTAAAGTAATCTTGGTTGTAGGTTCTTGCTATTCATCACTTTGAATATTTCTTGCCACTCCCTTCTGGCCTGCATAGTTTCTGTTGAGAAATCAGCTGACAGTCGTATGGGTACTTCCTTGTAGGTAACTGAGTTTCTTTCTCTTGCTGCTTTTAAGATTCTCTCTTTGTCTTTTGCTCTTGGCATTTTAATTATGATGTGTCTTGGTGTGGTCCTCTTTGGATTCCTTTTGTTTGGGGTTCTCTGCGCTTCCTGGACTTGTAAGTCTATTTCTTTCTATCTTCATATTTTTGGATTCTTTTTTCTTTTTGTTTTTCCGGTTGGGTGTTTTTTTGCTTCGTATTTCAAATCTTTTTTTATTATTATTTAATATATTTTATTGATTTTTTACAGAGAGGAAGGGAGAGGGATAGAGAGTTAGAAACATCGATGAGAGAGAAACATCGATCAGCTGCCTCCTGCACACTCCCCACTGGGGATATGCCCACAACCAAGGTACATGCTCTTGACTGGAATCGAACCTAGGACCCTTGCGTCCACAGGCCAACGCTCTATCCACTGAGCCAAATCAGCCAGGGCCGTATTTCAAATCTTTGACTTGATTTCTTGGGATCCTCTAGTCTGCCTTTGGAAGTCTGTATAATATTCTTTATTTCAGTCAGTGTATGCTAATTTCTAGTTGGTCCTTTTTCATATCCTCGAGGGTCTCACTAGATTTCTTGAGGGTCTCACTAAATTTATTGGCAGTTTCTAGAAAATTCTTGAAAAACCTTATAACTGTGGTTTTGAACTCTGTATCCAGTAGCTTGCTTTCCTCCATTTCTGTCATTTGTGACCTGTTTCTTTGTCTCCGCATTTTGGCTGCTTCCCTGTGTTGATAGAGTGGCTTTCTGTGCTAGGTGTCCTATAGGGCCCAGTGGATCAGCCTCCCCAATTACCTGAGGTGGACACTCTTGGTGCATCCCTTTGTGGGCTTTGTGCACAGTCTTGTTGTAGTTAAGCCTTGATTGTTGTAGGTATCACTGGGAGGAATTGACCTCCAGGCCAATTGGCAGTGAGAATCAGCTGTGTCTACAGTGCGAGAACTTCTGTGCTGGAGACACCCTTCTGGGGCAAGACTTGCTTCAGTGGGGCTTTGGTGCTCACTGAGTCTGCGCCCTGAGTGTGTCCCTTATGGATCTGAGGAGTTGTAATTTGGATGGTCCCACTCTGACCACTGGGTGCACTGGCTCTTGGATCTCTAAGGAGGTGCTAATTTAGCCTCTGCCTGAGGTTACCCAGCAGGAGCTATGGCGAGATCTGCAGATTCCTCTTCTTTTTGGGGTGTTTGGAGGTGCCCAGATGAGGCCCACTTGTGAAGCAATGCAAGCTGCTGTGGGGCCTTGGGCCTTCTTTTGGATGTTCTGGGTCTCTCTGACCCAGCTGCAGTTTGTTAGGTAATTTTCAGATTACAAAGGGCCAGGCCTTTCGTATGCAAAAGCCTCTGCGCACAATTTGGGTGGGGCGTGGTCTCAGGGAATCAACAGGGTGGAGCAAACAGCCACGGCTGGTCCTACCCTAAGAGGCCCCATGTCTCAGTGTCCCAGTAATGGCTGCAAGCACCTCTGAGAGAAAGCCGCCCTCGAGTTCTGACCGATGCCAGACAGTCCAGTTTCTCCCCGTATGAGTCTGGGTCCCCAGAGACTCGCCCGGAACTGGAGTTCAGAGCAGTTGGGAGCTTGAGACTCCCTCCTGATTGAAAAAGACCACCGTGTCCTCAGTTGCCAGCCCTTTCCACGTGCACCTCCGTACCTCTGCACTTCACTTCCGCACCTCCTCTGAGTCTGTGTGCTTTTCTCTTTCCTTCTAGTTGTAGAATTTCCACTCAGCCACCCTTCCTGTGGTTCTGGATGATGTCCGTTTTGTCTTTTAGTTGTATTTTTGAAGTGGTTGTGCGAGGCAGCAATTTCCAGTGTTTACCTATGCCGCCATCTTGGTTTCTCCTCTCTAGAATAGTGTTTTTAAGAGGGTTCGGGGGGTGGGAGTGATACAGCTTCTGTGATTGGTGATCTCATGTGGAAAGCTTTGAAAACACTTGTGTGACATGCTGGCTCTTCCTGCTCTGTGGGCTCCTAAACGAATGCTATAGCTGTGTGACCATGTGTGCCTATGCTGCACACAGCGCTGCAACCGCTGGGCAGCCCATCTGCTTTCTCCCTGCCCTCACGTGGTCACAGCCGCTCTAGTGCTCTAGCCCGAACCTCTGGAGCAGGAGGAAGCAGAGAGGGGAAGGGCCTGTTAGCACTTCTACTTAATGTCGTCCCTCTGGGCTGGTTAAGTCACTGGCCCAGACCCCATTGTTAGATAGGGACACTAAAGGGAAAGAGAAAAGGGAAAAGGCTCTGAGATTACTGTCTCTTTAGGTTTGATTTTCAATTAAGAGGAAAAAATAATGAAGGTGCTCAAAGACTTCAAGGTGAAGTTTTACAAAACACACATACCGTATTTGCCGGCGTATAAGACGACTGGGCGTATAAGACGACCCCCTAACATTTCCACTCAAAATACAGAGTTTGTTATATACTCGCCGAATAAGACTACCCCCTCTTCCGCACACCTTCCACACACCAAATAAAAGGTAAAACAATATCAGATTTGATTTTAACATTTTAATTTATATTCAAATGCTTATGACATGCAGGAAAACTGTCACAAGGCTGTATGTAATCAAACATATACATAAAACAGTGCAAGTTTATTACCGGTAAACATACCGGTAATTCACTAAAGAAAACACACTCTATAGACTGGTACCGTAGATGCTTCTCAGGAACACAGGCAAGCAGCCCACAACCTAGAGGGACTGTCAATGATAGAAGTAAGATAACAAATAGAGGGAGAGAGCAAGTGCCGGGCAAGTCCCTAGCAAGTTTGCTGGCGTGACAGTTTCACCTTAACAGCCTTCAAACTCCTCTTCATCATCTGATATTAAAAGTTCATCAACGACATCTTGGTGCCATGATAGGGATGATAGGGGTTTGACTGGTCGACATTTTCTATGCTGTACTGTACAATGGGGCAGTATTGTGGTTGGCTGTTGGCTGTATACAAAGCCTGATTTGATTGGTCCCTGCTCCCTGTTTGCCCGCCCTGTCACTATAGCAGTCTGGTCCACCCTTGCATCAGCATCTCCCTGGGACCTCACTAGTGCGCAAGTGCGAGCTCTTCAACATTCTAACAGGCACCATGATAGCGCAAAATCGCGAATCTTCAATGCATATGTAAAGAAATATACAGTAACCCGAATTTACCACACTCGCAAAATAGCACACAGCCAACCATACACCCAGTATGGTATCGCGATTCGCGATTTTGCGCTATCATACTGGGTGTATGGTCGGCTGTGTGCGATTTTGCGAGTGTGGTAAAATCGCATAACAGCCGAGCATACACCCAGCAGCGCTGCTGATGCCTGAACGGTATGTGGAATGAAATGGGCGGGCATCGGTATGTGGAATGAAGTGGGCGGGCATCGGGAGGCCACTATGGCACGGGGCAAGCACTATGGGCAGTCTCTCTGAAGTGTACCTGGCGTATAAGACGACCCCCCACTTGGAGGCATATTTTTCAGGGCCAAAAAATCGTCTTATACGCCGGCAGATATGGTACTTTCTCAATCTAAACCTAGGCCCTGGCCGGTGTTCTTAGTGGTTAGAGCATTGGCCCATGCACCAAATGGTCTCAGGTTCAATTCCTAGTCAAGGGCACATTCCTGGGTTGCAGGTTCCTCTCATGTGTGGGAGGCAAATCGCTGTGTCTTTTGTATCGATGTTTCTCTCTACCCGTCCCCCCTTCCATTCTCTCTAAAAATCAATGGAATAAGGACACATATGTAATACCTTAATCAATAAAGAAGAAAAATAAAAATCAATGGAAAAAATATCCTCGGATGAATATTGACAAACAAAAACTTACTATGAAAATAGGATGTAAGATGTCTCAATAATTTCATTAGTTGTTATATATTTAAATGATAATTTTTGGATATATTGGCTTACATAAACATTAAAATTAATTCTTTTTCACTTTTATTACGGTGGCCATTAGAGAATTAAAAGCTACAGAGTGGCTTGCATAGTTCTGTGGGACAGTGCTGACTTGCTTTCTCTGGGTCTTTCCATCATTGTTTATTGAGCTTTGACTGTGTGCCCTTGCTAGGGGTGCAAAGAAGACTTGCTTGTGTTTAGGATGCAGCCTTTGTGTTTGGTTGCTTATGGCCCGGCAGGCATATGTTGGTGCCAAAGGAGGAAGTCGTCACTCCTCCCTGAGTGGGGTGGGAACAAACCTGCAGGAGGAGGAAGGGCTCCTGGTCAGAAGCTCCTCCCTAGAGAGTGTGCTTGAAGCCTCCGCAGTCAGTGGGAGAGACAGGGTTTGACGCAGCCTGCCCCTCGCTGCAGCGCACCATCCCCGCCAGCCAGGTGCCAGGGCGGTGAGTGATTACTGGCCACACTGACCAAGATCTTCGGCTTCTGGGGTCAGAGGGGCTGTGCTCAGATCCCTGTTTGCGCACTTCATGAGGGCGGGCCTTGATCAGACCACTCTCAGCCTGAGTGTTTCTTTCTGTAAAGTAGCGATAGTAGCTGTGAGGCACCAGCCGCGATGCATGGGGAACCTCCGCCAGCATCGCAGGTGCTGAGCTCGCGGTCGCGGGAAGTGCTCTGATGGTGCTTATTGCTGTTATCGCATCGCCATCCTGTGCCTTAACCTCCAGGATTGTTAGGAAACTGGGGAGAGTAAAGAAGCTGAGAGTGGATTCAGACCATCAACTTTGTTTCCATTGGCTTACACATAGCAGTTGATGAGTTGCCTTTGTCTAACTTACATATGTATGTGTATGCACGTGTATGGCATAGACACACACCCGAGTGCTGCAACTCTTCTTTACTGATGTGCCTTTTGAATTTAAGATATCTAAACTTAGTTTCCTGATAATCATTCATTTGTTTAGGTCAGTGTTTAGTCATTCTAAACAAAACATATCTTGTATTCTACTGACAATGATAAGTATTTCAGTAAATACTTAAAAAAAAACCAAAAAACTAACTTGTTGCATGCATGGTTCCCCTGCCGTGTGTGTGAAGGTGCTGCTTGGCTGTAGTTTCCATAGACTGCGTGCTGGGAGCAGTGAGGGTTGCTGTTCCCCAGGGAGGTTCTTGGTGGGCGTGTTCTATGCACTCTACAGAGGGTGAATATTCTTGCTTTTTAGGTCCATAGGTATAACCTAGTAACGTGAGTATAGTTAACACTGACTGTGTGCCCATGCTAGGGGTGCAAAGAAGACTTGCTTGTATTTAGAATGCAGCCTTTTGTGTGCCATCTAACTTGGGGACTGTGTTTATTTGAAAATTCTAGCTTAGCAGCTACTTAGCCTCTTAAATTTATAAGTCCTCAGTTTTCTCATTTATTAAAGATAAAATGGCTTGGCCAATGTAGCTCAGTGGTTGAGTGTTGACCTATGAACCAGGAGGTCGTGGTTCAATTCCCAGTCGGGGCACATGCCCGGGCTTTGGGCTTTGATCCCCAGTGTGGGGCATGCAGGAGGCAGCCGATAAATGATTCTCTTTCATCATTGGTTTTTTTTCTCTCTCTCCCTCTCTCTTCCTCTCTGAAATCACTAAAAATAAATTTAAAAAAAAAAAAAATGAGCCCTAACCGGTTTGGCTCAGTGGATAGAGCATCGGCCTGCGGACTGAAAGGTCCCAGGTTCGATTCCGGTCAAGGGCATGTACCTTGGTTACAGGTACATCCCCATTTAGGGGGTGTGCAGGAGGCAGCTGATCGATGTTTCTCTCTATCCCTCTCCCTTCCTCTCTGTAAAAAATCAATAAAATATATTTTAAAAAAGATGAAATGAACTAATATTTGATTCCATTCCCACCCCAAAATGGGAGATTTTGAGCATTCTTTACTTTAGGTTATGTGGACATCTTTGACAGCCAGGTGAGATGTGTATGGAATCCTTAGCTCCCCTCAGAGCCCTGAGTTGCTGCCTGTCTGTCATCCTGCAGTCGAGTGAGGGAGGAGCTCAGTGGTGCTGCTGCCACGGCAGCACTGCAGGGCTCCCTGTGCCCTGCCCGAATCGGAGGGGCCGTTCCCCAGCACAGCTCCTGTCTGGGCTCCAAGTTCTAATTGCAGATGCTTCCTGGTTGGGAACAGCAAACTTAAGTGTCATTAAACAATCAAAGAATTGTTCTTTACTTGCTGGGAACTTTTTATGTGGTTTCAAATTTATCATTATATCCTATTTTCTTAACTTGTAGGGAAGAAGATTTCTTAGTTCTCTCTTCAGTTGGAATACAAATTTTATTAAAATGATCCATGGAACCATTAAAAACCAGTTACAGGGATTACAGAAGTAAGTATTAAAGTTAATATTTTGTGCTCTCTTAATCTGGTTTTGAAAGTTTTGACCTGAGTTTTTAAAGTTATATTAATCTTTTGGAAACTGTAGAAGTTACCTCTTATTTATCACTAGAGGCCCGATGCACGAAATTCACGCAAGGGTAGGGCTTCCTTCCCCCGGCTGCCGGCACCAGCTTCCCTCTGGCACCTGGGACCTGGGCTTCCCTCGGAGCCCTGGCTTCATCCGGAAGGACATCTGGTTGAATTAGCATATTACGCTTTTATTATTATAGATGATCTGTTTTGTAACTGGGTAGTATTTTCCCCTGTACAGGAAATAATTCCTTTTTAGTAATGGCTTAAAATTAAGATGTTAATTTGTGGTAGTTCTTTAAATAGTCAGATTATCCCCCAGTTAAATCTCAGCCTCAGTCACAGTAAAGCCTGTCTCACTAGCACATCTGCTACCATTTGAACATCAGGTCTGCTCCTCACTCACTAAGCACTGAGTTACGTGGGGGCGGAGCCCTGAAGGGACGAGTGCTGAGACACAACCAGCCAGCCCTCTCCCCCGCGCGCGCGCGCGGGCACACACACACACACACACCCACACACACACACTAGTCGTTGCTCATGGTGAGGGCTGTTGTCTGCAGCTGCAGGACCATGTTGGAGCTGCTCTGTGCTGGGCGCTTAGTCTGCATTTCAGAATCAAACCCTTAGCCTCTAGAGGTGGCTTGCTGCTGCCTCCCCTCTGCCAGGCAGCAGTGTGAGTGCTGGGCTCCGACACACCTGACCCTCGCACTGCTGAGCTGCTGCTTCTCAGGACGCATTGTTTCCTCATTTGCAGAATTTTGGGTTGAACCAGTGGAGTCCTAATTATTCTCTAAAGCAGTGGTTCTCAACCTTCTGGCCCTTTAAATACAGTTCCTCATGTGACCCAACCATAAAATTATTTTCGCTGCTACTTCCTAACTGTAATGTTGCTGCTGTTATGAATCGTCATGTAAATATCTGATCTGCAGGATGGTCTTAGGCGACCCCTGTGAAAGGGTCGTTTGATTGCCAAAGGGGCCGCGACCCACAGGTTGAGAACCGCTGCTCTAAAGTCATCTCTGGTATTTTAGGGAATTAGTAACCTAAAAGTTTTGAAAATTTTATGTAGTTTTAAATTTTATTTAGATTTAGAAATTTAGTTCTAGGCTTATGTTCCCATAGTTTCCCAGAAAACAGTCAAGTTCTGGGGGAGCCTTGATTGAGAAGGAAGAACATAGTTTGATACTAAACTCTCTTCTTTTTATACTTACTGCTGTGGGTCACTAACAGCTCTCCACAGTTACTTCGCAAAGCACTCCCAGCCGACGCTCTTCCCTGGGGTAGGAGAGTTCCTAGAGCGATGCACATTAAAAGTGTAATTCTTTGCGTTAAATATTTGTTTATGTTTAAAATAGATCCTTGATGATACACATTGCAGAAGTTTATTTCAGAGCTTGGAGAAAGGCTTCCGGGAAAATATTGGAGGTATTTTTATTTTATTAAATGTTAACACTTGGTTACGTTCTCCTTGGAAGAGTGATTCAAAGCCTGTGCTGGAAAAAATGAAAATCCTGTGCTGAGGCTCTGTCGGTATTGATAGTTTGGGCATATATTGGGTTAAACAAAACACTGTTACAATAAATTTACCTGTTTCTTTTTTCTGTTTTTAATGTGGCCGCTAGAAAACTTAAAACTGCACTTAGTCTCACCTATTTCTGTTGGATAGTGCTGCGTGGGCACCTCAGCCACTTGTTTTAGTTGCATTATTTTCCAGAATTTAAAGATACTCATTTTGAATATGGCTCACCTTTAACGACTGTATAATATCTGTATTATGAAGGTATGGTGATATAATTCATAATCACAAGTATTCAAAAATACCAAAAAGTATCTGTCTTACATCCTTTATATTTTTCTCATACTAGGTTCTCAAATGTGTTTTCTTTTCCTCTGAGAGTAAAGTTTTTGCTTTAAGTAAAACAGGGGTCTTTCCTTTGGAGGAATGGGCCCTGAGTTGGTGGGGGGCCGGTTTGCAGGCAGACAGGGAGGGTGCCTGATGCTTGGAGTTGATTTCTGTCTACTCTGCTCTGTGCCTGCCTATGCTCGATTTATGTGACTCACCAACTTCTACTTCTAGAAAACAAAAGATTATTAACTTCTGGAATAGTTTTATAGCATAATTTTTTGGAGAAAGGGCAAAACCAGGGCATTGTTATGCATTTTTTGCATTGTTTTATTACCGCATGAAACTTACAGGAAGGAATATTTGTCCCCTTTTTCTCCAGTAATGGTTTAAAACATAGAAATTTATAATTAAGAACTTAATTGTTTGACTAGGTCTGTGCCAAATTAGTACCAGATAGTTCTGTTTCTGCCCTTCCCCTCTCCCTCCAAGTTTTTAAAGCAAATTCCAGACATTCATTTCTTGTCTATGTTCTTCACTATCCCTGTCTAGATAGGTTTATATGGTGCCATTGTCGCATGCAACAAAATTAACAATTCCTGAGGAGTCTTAGAAATAATTAAGCCATATTTAAATTTATCAGCTTTGTTTTAAAAATGTCTTTAAAAATTATGTTATAACATTTCCATTTTTTAATTGATTTTTTTAAAGAGAGGAAGGGAGAGTGAGAGTAAAACATTGATGTGAGGGAGAAACATCGATCAGTTGCCTCCTGTATGCACCCTGATAGGGTATTAAACCCACAACCTAGTATGTGCCCTGACTGGGAATCGAGCCCACCATCTTCTGGTGTATGGGACAACATTCTAACCAACGAAGCCACACTGGCCAGGGCCCAAAAATGTCTTTTTACAGTTTTTTCTTTTTTGCTCCAGCACGTCTCCCAATGGCATTTGCTGGTTGTGTCATTTCACTCTCTGAGAGCATTGGTCCCTCCCTCCCTTTCATCTGTTTGATCCTGTGCCATTGGTATATTGAAGAAACCCGGTCATATTCTGGTTGTTGGCTCTAAAAGCCCAGAGCCTGTGAGGTGGAGCCAGGGATCTCCTCTGTCATCACAAGTCGGCAGTGAGTGGTTCCCACTTATGACTGAGATTTGTTAGTGGCTTCAGGTGAGGAAATAGTTTCAAAGATGATGGAGAAGAGGTTAATACTAGCAGGAGGCTTCCCTTATATCTTTCCTGAAGCCATGGCATTTGGAGGACCAGGGCTGCTCCTGGCATCTGGCCTTGCCTCAGTCTCCCCACTGGGGATCCTTGGTGCCCTGGCCTCCCAGGAGCTTCCCGCAGCCTGTCTTGCCCGGCCCCTCCCTGCAGCAGCTCCGAAAGACCTTGTTTCAGTCCCTTTGGAATCCGTCCATCCCTTAGAGGTAGGTCAGTGTCGTTTGGGAGGTACTTGGAAAAAATCCAGCCCTCTGAAGTTATCAGGACGACTCAGATGAGGGCTCCCAGCCTCACTCAGTCTCCAGCCGGCTGGCTTGAACTGCCATTCATCACAAGTTAGTATCTCATCGAATAAGATCAAGGAAGCTAAGTGTTCTCTGGTGAAAATTAGAGAGCGGTGTCCACTTAAAACAGACGCTCTGATGGAAGGAGCCAGGTGCCTTCCTCGTGAGATGGAAGTTTGTGCTGGCACTGCTGCTCTGCTGGTCCTGCTGTCTGTCTGGAAACGCACACTCCGTGTCACTCCATCCGCTTGTTGTTCCAGACGATCGAAAGTGACTGCATCCAGGACTTCATGTACCACGGGATCCACCTCCCGCGGAGGTCTCCGGTGCACTCCCGAGTGCGCGAGGTGAGCAGGCCCTGGCGCGTCCACTGTCTCGCTCTTTCCTTTTGAGATCACTGTTTCTGTTCAGTTTAAAGCTGAAGTTACGCCTTGGTGGCTGTCAGTTCTGGGGGAGTTTTCAGAATCTCGATATTGGTATCTGGCAGTTGTATCCTGCCACCAAACCTCTAATTAGTGAAGCAAAGCAATGCTGTTACGGTGCCAGAACTTACTGAGGCCACCTTAATTAAATTCTTTGACATAAATATGTCCAGAATCATCACTTTCTAATTTCCCCTGCTGCTTTTTTTCCAGAACAGATGATAGTTGAGACTAATTTTATTATTTATTTTCATACATTTATATTTCCATTTTGGTATTCTGCAGACCATATGGGATAGTGTTTTGTTAGTTTCTCTTGGTAAGATTTTGTTTTTAAAAAGTCATCTCAGAATTTATATCTGAATTTTATCTTTATACTGGAGGCCCAGTGCACGAATTTGTGCATGGGTGGGGTCCCTCAGCCTGGCGATTGGGGCCGATTGGGCTGTCTCGCCCAGTCCAGGGGGAGGGACCATGGGAGGTTGACTGTGGGAGCACACTGACCATCCAGCCGGCCGGGGGAGGGACCGCAGGAGGTTGGCTGTGGGAGCACACTGACCACAAGGGAGCAGCTCCTGCGCTGAGCGTCTGCCCCCTGGTGGTCAGTGTGCGTCATAGCGACCAGTCAACCAATTGTTCGGTCCCTTAGGCTTTTATATATAGAGATTGTCAATAGTGTGACTGAGTAAGGCTTGCTTGTCAGTGCCCTTGCCACACTGGTAGGTGCCTGGTGATGGTCGGACTCTGGCAGGAGGGCTGAGTCCCCTTTGTTATGTTGATCAGCTGTTGCTTTTGGCACCGAGTGTCAAGAAGCTACGTGGAAAAGGTGGACTCTTTCCTTTGTGAACAGTGAAACTGCAGCTGTTTGTAGAATGTCAATATACTAATTATATAATGTTTGAATGGGTAAGGAAACATTTCTTTACATTATTGATGATTTTGTTTGAGTTATCCAAAGATAAAGAGCCCAGAGATAACCCCTTCTCCACCCCCATCCCAGTGTGGTTCATTCAGGTGTGATCACATGTGTAGTTTGGTGTCTCAGGTTCTGTTTAGTCATAGGAGTGGCATCATGTTAAACTACAGATTTGTGACATGGGTGCCTCACACTCTTGGAACCAAATGACTAAAGACTCCTTTTCATATCTGTTTTTCCTGCTGTGGTCTCTGAGTAATTAAAATATTATGAGTGTAGATAAATTTGTGGGAAAATGCACAGAAAGAATTAAAAGGAAGAATATTAGATTTAACTTTTCAAATAAAATACATTCCTGGGCTCTAAGTAATTGTTCTTGCTGCTTATAACACATAGTTTCTTCTTAAAATTCTTTTTTGGATAAACACTATATTTATATGATAAATTATTTTATCGATATATTGAAAGAATCTTTGGGAAATGCTTCGGAAGTCTTCAGAAAGTAAAAGTCCCTGTATTAATGATGAAAGTCTTCTAAAACTGCATAATAGCAATGGTTGGTCAACTTTGAATATACTAAAACCGACTGAATCGAACACTTTAAAAGTGACTTTTTTGGTATATGAATTATCTCAATAAATCTGTTTACAAATGTTTCTGTGAACAAGTATACCTTGATACCAAAACTTGATAATATTGTATACAAAAACAGACTATAGACTCATATCACTTATGACATCAATAAAAACTAAGTAAAGATGAACAATCAGAAAAATTAATCTTTAGACTGTAGTTCTTTTAGGGTAAAGATGAGTCAAGTTCACTTAAAGCACAGGCTGTTTTATAGCCTGTTTATTTTTCACTTTTTACCTATGTAATCAATCCCCTAGAGTTGTGAATTAAGGAAGCGAGGCAGACTTGATTGTTGTTGGGGACAGGAGTCTGTGAGGAGTGGCAGAAACGCCCCAGCGAGGTGGCTCAGTTGGTTGGAGTGTTGTCCCTTATACCAAAAGGTAGCAGGTTCGATTCCCAGTTGGGGCACATACCTAGGTTTTGAGTTTGATCCCTGGTTGAAGCGTTTACTGGGGCAGCTAATCCATGTTTTTCTCTCCCTTCTCACTAAAATCAGTAAACATATCCTCCGGTGAGGATTTAAAAAAAAAAGTGGCAGGAAGATTCTGGCTGGGAAAGAAGGGAGCAGAAAAGAAAGGAAGAGAAGCTCAAAGAGCAGTGGTTGCTGGTTGTTCAGAAGCACTTGGTATCTGAGCTAAGTTCATGCTGTGCAGGACCACTGAGCAATGACACTCACTCGGAGGGACAGGTGGGCCTGTGCTGGGAGTCCAGCCAGGCTCTTAGACCCGAGCAGAGCTGTAGCCAGTCCATCTTTACCTGGAACGCTGTGGAGACCACGTGGCCTGACACTTTTCTGTTTTATCCGGAAGGTTGTGAGGTTTGTGGCTGTTGGTGGGGCCTTGCTCTGTACTTGTGCTGTGGGTTTCCTTCACACGTGGTGCAGTCAGTGTGTCTATGTTTGTCATCCTCCGGGAGGTCGTCAGACTTTAAGGCATGGCTGCCTGTCCTGGTGGAGAGGGCCAAGCTTTGTGTTGGTTTTTCCAAACAGGATCCTAGATTCTTTATACAAAATAACATGACCTTTGTGTTCTTCTTTCTTGGCTCCAGGTGCTGAGTTACTTTCACCATCAGAAGAGAGTTCGGCAAGGCGTGGAGGAGATGCTCTACCGACTGTACAAGCCCATCCTCTGGAGAGGCCTGAAGGTGCACATGCCGGCTGGCTGTCGTGCTTAGACACACTCATTCCAAACCGCGGGAGGGCAGTGGAAGCAGGCCTGGGCTGGGAGCCTCGTGACATTTTGGGATGAATGTTTTATTCTTTTATTACATCAGACTGATCTGAGTTGGTTTAGTGCTGACCACGCAGTTGGGAGGGGAGGAGGGGCTGTGCTCAGTAAACCAGCAGAGGTAGGGGGGTCTGCAGAGCTGGGCAGGGTGTCCTGGTTCCTCAAGACCCCCTGCTGAGACTGGGCGCCAGGATGACAGCACTGGGAGCATTCCAGTCACAGGACTGCAGCACAGGGGACATGTTGGGGTGGGACATGATGTCAGTGTTCTTAGTGACGCAAGGTGGGCTTTGAGCAAGGAAGCGGTCTTCCATCTGTCAGCACTGAGCTGAGCTTGGCTGAACCTAAGGAAGGTCTCAGTGCGGTCTGTTTAAATTGTCTTTAATTCATAAGTCAGTCTGTGCTGAGATGCCAGGAGCTTTACTCAGACTCTCCACTGACGCCTTCTAATGCCGTCCTCTCTGTGGGCCCTGACACACTCTTCCTTCATTATTCCAGGCCAGAAACTCTGAAGTTCGCTCAAATGCTGCCCTGTTGTTCGTTGAAGCATTTCCTATTAGGGATCCAAACTTCAATGCCATTGAAATGGACAGTGAAATTCAGAAACAGTTTGAAGAGCTCTATGTACGTATTCGTGTAGTCAAGCTCCTTATCACTTCAGCTCTGTCTGGCCTGGTGAGCGTCCCGGCTGTCCCCCGCATCTGCCTGTCCCTCCCCTGCCCCTCTGGCCCCCCATGGCAAGCTTTCCAGATGTTGACATTCTTCAAGGAAATCCATTCTCTCCCCGGTGACATTGTGGGTTCATAGTGCCCTTTTCTCTTCCTCTTCATCTCCTTTGGAACATTTAATTATTGCTTCATATAATTTTAAATGTTTTAAGTGTATGCTTATCTCTCCAGCAGAGAAGTAGTATATCATAGGGGTTAAAACACCCCCAGGTTTGACTCCACCTGTGTAACTTTGGGTGACACTTTTCTGTCTTTTCACCTGTGAATTGTGGGTGGGGATACTGCCTACTGTGGAGTTGTGGGTCGTGTGTCTAAGGCAAACCTACAGGTAGTACCTGTTGCAGTTGTTTTTCCAGGTGACTGGGTTTTCAAATGAGGTGTTAGGACGTGAGGTGTGACATTTGTTTCCTGGGTGCTGTGGCTCTTCCTCTCCTTGCTGGAAAGTGCTGCCCCTGCTCAGTTCTCCACACTTGCGCACGCGCAGGTTCCTAACACAAGTAAAAACGGTAGTTTCCTAGTTAGTAGAAGAAAATTATAGGCAGAAATAGAAAAAAAAAAAGCCATGATAATGATGGTTACCCATGGCACTCTTAAATACTTAATTTTGTTTGTTTTCTGACTAATTGTGAAAAATCTCAAACAGAAAGTTGAAATTATAGCCCTAGCTGGGTTGGCTCAGTGGATAGAGCCGTGGCCTGGAGACTGAAGGGTCCCAGTCAAGGGCACATGCCCAGGTTTTGGGCTTGATTCCTAGTGTGAGGCATGCAGGAGGTAGCTGATCAATGATTCATTGATCTTTTTTTTTTAAATATGTTTTTTTATTTATTTCAGAGAGGAAGGGAGATATAGAAACATCAATGATCAGAATCATTGATCAGCTGCCTCCTGCATGCCCCCGACTGGGGATCAAGCCTGCCACCCCGGCATGTGCCCTTGACTGGAATTGAACCCGGATGTTCTATCCACTGAGCCAAACGAGCCAGGGCTCATCATTTATCTTTCTCTCCTCCCTTCCTCTCTGAAATAAATAAAAATATATTTAAAAGAAAGCTGAAATTATAATAGGATGTCCCTCTCCAGAAATCTCTCCTCTCTTTTTAAGAAAAATATATTTCTATTGATTTCAGAGAGGAAGGGAGGGAGAGAGAGAGAAACATCAGTGATGAGGGAGAATCATTGGTCAGCTGCCTCCTGTATGCCTGCAACCAGGCATGTGCCCTTGACCAGGAAGTGAACCATGACCTCCTGGTGCGTAGGTCAATGCTCAATCACTGAGCAATGCCAGCCGGGCTCTCTCTTTTTTTCCTTGCTATTTTTTTGTTGTTGAAGATGCCAAATTAATTCATTTGTTCCCCAGAGTCCTGGTTTTACAGAACCCATCCCTACAGTGTCATTGGTGTGTTCCTCTGCCCTCTGTCTTTCCTGTGAATTGGTAGTTAAGTTTAGAGTTGAGAAGTCATGGTTTTGTGGGTTTTGCTGGTTGTGTTGGATTCTCCAGGTGCTCTCGTGTATTTCCATCAGATACGTAGGACCATTGTCTGGATTGAGTCATTGCAAGCAAAATGACTTTATTTTGGGCTCAGTGCATTTCAGCACTTGGAGAACTCGGGAGCGGTTTGCATAGGCAGTGTCTAATAGACTGGTGCTCAGGACAGTGCTCTCAGCAGTGGAGCAGCCTTGGAGGCCCTACGTCAGCCACATCTTGTGGGCGGGATTGTCAAATCAGGCCCCATGAGGGCTGCAATCGTCAGCTGTGGAAATGACACTTGACCAAAGATTGTGGGTCTGCATGACCTGTAGTTCTGTAACTTGGAACATTGGATGAGTTGTGAGTATCCAAAGTGCTTATGTGTAAAGCAGATGTTGATAGAAAGGGAACTGATTTAAGATTTTTAAGCTGTTTTCCCTCCTACTTCTAGAGCCTTTTAGAAGATCCATATCCAATGGTCCGTTCCGCAGGGATCCTTGGTGTTTGTAAGATAACTTCCAGATACTGGGAGATGATGCCTCCGACAGTTCTCATTGACCTCCTGAAGAAAGTGACCGGGGACCTGGCGTTCGATGCAAGCTCGGCCGATGTGCGCTGTTCTGTCTTTAAGGTAAGATTTTAAGTTATATAAGCAATGTTTATTTATTGTAGGATAGTTAGAAAATACAGAGGGAAACATCTTAAAATATAAATATCATAATATCACTATTGACATTTTTTTTTTGTATGTCCAAGGTAAGGTTTTACCAACCAAATTATCTACTTGAAATGGTCTTTCTTCAATGTGTGTGTGTGGCGGGGGGGGGGGGCGTACAGCATTTTAGAATAGGACCTGTATGTACTTTAAAATTTTTAAGTTATACATTAAAATTGACCTTTAAAAAAATCTTTATTGTTGAAAGTATTACATCTGTCCCCTTTTCCCCCCATTGACCTCTTCTAACCCCCCTCCCCCTCTGCCCCAGGCCCTCACCACCCTATTATGTGTGCCCATGGGTTAGCATATATGCATGCAAGTTCTTTGGTTCATCTCTTCCCACCCACCCTCCCTGCCTTTTTGATATCTAGTATATACTTTTCATAAGAATCTACAAAACTGTCCTTCCTCCATCGTGCAGTCGCAGTAGTTACTAGGACATCTCCATCTCGTTTCATCTGTAGTCCCACCCACTGTCTCCTAGAATTCCTTTGGAGCAAATCCCAGACATTGCATAATCTCATCTGTAAATATTTACCTATGACCTTTAAAATATAGATGTCTTTTAAAATAAGAAACCCATTTTCCTAATAACTGAAAAGAGAAGGTGGCAGGGCGTATCAGTCTTCCGACAAGTCGGTGCCTGGACTGAGCTTGGGCAGGTCACTTGGTCTCTATCTGAGGAGCTTGGGTCCTGCAGGTTGGAGTCAGGAGGTGCAGGGAAGGTGAGGGCTGTTGGCATGGATGAAGGACTCTATGGTCTAAGCTTTGGACACCGCTCGACTAGCAGTGGTGCTGTGTTTCTTTAACTCCGAAGATTATTTTAAAGCTACTCTAATCTTGTTTGGGTAAAACAGTGGAGGAATAATGGTCAGCCTTTGAAACCATACTAATTCATTAAAAGTGTGTGTTAATGTGAAACCGTTTAAGAAAGTGTTATTTTCTACAGGTGTGTTTACTTATTTCACCAGTGGAACCAGATGTTTTCTCACCTGAACCTTTTTAGTTTATGTTCTAATTTGAATCTTGTCTTTCTCCTTTCTTGCAGTGTCTACCAATAATTTTGGATAACAAATTAAGCCACCCATTATTAGAGCAGCTTTTGCCAGCACTAAAATACAGTCTCCACGACAATTCGGAGAAAGTGAGAGTGGCTTTCGTGGAAATGCTGTTGAAAGTTAAAGCCGTAAGGGCTGCCAAGGTAGGGTAAATAGGGTTTTTCCTATTTAAGACATGAAGTAAATAAGTACATTTGTTTTCATCCACAAAAAGACAAAATTCAGCGTTTGGCTAAACGTTAGTTATAAGGGTCGTCATTATGGTGTGGTGTTATCTGTGAGTTTTTCCTTCCACACAATGGTTCTCTGAAATTTACTTTCAAAAAGGCTGTTTCCACAGCATTGGAGGAAGAGCTCACACCCCATTCATGCAGGGTCCGCCGCACAGCCCTGGGTGCGCTCGTGCAGTGACATAATGCTGTGTGGCTGTGAAAGAGTGAACTACACAGAAACAACTCTAAGATGGAAGAGGAAAAGCAAGCGTAGGAGCCAGCTGTTTGAAATGGGGAACACAGCATTACAACCCATATTTGCTCAGATACAAATAAAACACCCTGGGAGAGTCAGGACGTTAGTGACAGCTGCCTGCGAGCAGAGAGGGATTGGGTGTCTTGGGATGGGGATCTGGGAAGGCCTTGTCACTGCTTAGGGTGTGTATTTATGCTTTTCAAATTTTGACCTATTTTTATGTTTTAAAAAATAGTATATTTTGTATGACCTGCATAGTAAGAATACCTACATCATCCCCATTCTCACTACCTTGGTGCTTGTGCTGCCGATCAGTTGATGGTGTGGTCTGTTTCCGGACTTGCTCTGTCTAGCCTTCCTGCTGTCCGTGCTGGGCTGGGGCCCCACAGCGGCCTGGGTGCGGAGGGCCCTGAGTCTGGTGTGTGAACCCCTAGCCTCCTCCTTCAGAGCCCTCTGCTGCTTGGGCCCTCTGCATGTCCGTGACAATTTTAGAATCGGCATGTCAGTTTCAACAACAAAGTGGGGTGCAGTTTTGACTGGCTTTGTTCTAACAGCCTGTTAAAACGAGATTCTGAGTCTGAAAGGGAAGTGTTTGGCTTACTGTTGTTGAGCTGTAAATCTGCTGGCACAGGATTCTGGAGGTGATGGCGGAATAGAGAGGGCAGTTGTTTCTGCTTTACTAGTGAGTGTCCCCACGAGAAGGGGAAAGACCAGTAAGACAGAAAGAAGGCCTGGGACCGGAGTCTGGGTTTTGTCTTAATGAGGTGCTTCTTTTGTCTTGATCTTAGCTGGCTCTTACAGGGAAGGCAGAGAGTGGCTTAGTGGTGAGGTCTCTGAAAGGTTTGTTCTTGAAAATCAAGGTCAGAGGTTGATGGGCCTGTGGAGAAGCAGCTAACAGGAATGGGTGATTGTCACCCAGTGGAATGGTGGGCAACATGCCGCTGTCTGCTGCAGGTGGTGCTGGCACAGGCGCGGGTCTCCTGCACCCAGCGTTGGAGGAACAACATCTAATTTCTTTTTTATTACACTCTGGAAATTTTGCTTAAAATGTTAAGGTGACAGGAACCATTGATAGGTTCCCGCTTGGTGCTTTCACACAGTTTTGGAAGATCTGCCCCATGGAGCATATTTTGGTTCGTCTGGAATCAGATTCCAGGCCTGTGTGTCGGCGCCTGGTGAGCCTCATCTTTAACTCTTTCCTGCCCGTGAACCTCCCGGAGGAGGTGTGGTGTGAGCGCTGTGTCACGCTGCTGCAGATGAACCATGCTGCTGCCAGGAGGTTCTACCAGCACGCCCACGAGCACACCGCCTGCACCAACATAGGTATGCATGCCGAGGAGCCTGGCTGTAAGCTCTGTGCTTGAATGCATTGCTGAATGGTTTCCCCTGGGTGGCACTTGTAGTTATTTGGGATTATATTTTACTATTAAAAGGCAATTTTGTTGAAGAAACATGTGAACAAACTATTGGTTATCTTCAACATTATAGCAAAGCTGATTCATGTGATTCGTCATTGCTTAAATGCCTGCATCCGGAAGGCAGTCCGAGAGTACCAGGAGGAGGACGAGGAGAGGGAGAAGGAGAACGTGAGTGTAAGTAGGACATGGGGGCCTCGAGCCCTGGGCCATGTTACCCCTCGTTTCCATAGGCTGTGATGTGAGTGTCCGGACCCAGCACAGGCCACCCCAAAAGATCCCAATGGCTAAAGTTAGAAATCCAGGGCCAGAAGCCTTGATAAACAAACCATGTTACCCCTTTACCAGTTACCACCCAAGTCCTAACTTGTTTATGTTTCTCACTAATTAGCACCCAAACCTAAGTGTCTTTGTCCTGTCAGTTCTTCACAAATTTATTGTTTCTTGGTCTAAAAAGTAAAGAAAGCTGCTGGTTCATCATTTTAAAGAGACTCTGTTGTGCACACATATTAAGTTAATCTGGTTTTAGATGAGTTTATTTGTCCAGGAGTGGGGGAATTCTTCCCAATCCCCAACTTTAGGAACATTTTGTCTATTCTTTTAGTATTGATATTTCAGCTAATTATTTTGGAGGATCATAGTGTTTTTGAAAGAATTGTTGTACATCCTTTGTAGTTCATTGTGGAATTTGTGTAGGAGTTAATGCAAAGGAAATTTATTATTAGTAACACCCCATCCTAGATTTTCTTCCCCTTAAGCTTCTCTGTATATTTTTCTGTCTGGGGGTGGCATATGCATACTGTATTTTAGTTAGGTGGTAGAGCTCTTAACCTCTGCTGTAAGATGCTACTGAAAACATTATGGGGTTGAATTTCTAGGACTCAGTTTTATTTAGAATTCTCTTAAATAATTTATCAGAAGTGATTTAACCCTGACCAGTGTGGCTCAGTTGGTTGGACATTGTCGTGTGCACCAGAAGGTTGCTGGTTTGATTCCTTGTGTGGGCACATGCCCTGGCTGTGGGCTCGATCCCCGGTATGAGGCATGCAGGAGGCAGCCAGCTGATTGATGTCTCTCATACAGATGTCTCCATCCCTCCCTCTCTTCTTTTTCCCTCTCTCTCCCTCTCCCTCTCTAAAATCAATTAAAACATTTTTTATATATATATTTTTTATTGATTTTTTACAGAGAGGAAAGGAGAGAGATAGAGAGTCAGAAACATTGATGAGAGAGAAACATCGATCAGCTGCCTCCTGCACATCCTCTACTGGGGATGTGCCTGCAACCTAGGTACATGCCCTTGACCAGAATTGAACCTGGGACCTTTCAGTCCGCAGGCCGACACTCTATTCACTGAGCCAAACCGGTTTTGGCCATTTTTTTTAAGTAATTTATCAAAGAGATTGTTTGGCTGCTATTTCTTCAGAGCATAAGAAGAGAATGTTTAGGGCTTGGACACACTACTTGTCGGCACTGTCTTAAGCTTGTAACCAAACTTGCGTGCTCACAGACATTGAAAGTAAAATCTTAGGGCAGTTTTGTGGTGCTCATCTAGGTTAGAAGACTCGCCTTGATAAGGAAGACACCAAAGATAGTTTACACTGTTGCTGCAACTATGATAAGGCTGCAGAGCAGTAAAACATAGAATTAAATACAGAATGAAGTTTTGTTAATTTGTTATTTGTATTGTTCTCATAGTAGGCTTTGGTAGTTTTATTGCTTTTTAAATGTGACTGGCCATACCTCTTTCAGAGTATTAAGTGCCCACTGAAAAATGTCACTATATAGAAACGACTTTTGTCCTTTCTGTGCACCCTCATTCATCAAGCTTATTTTCCGTCATACTTCAGTAGAGAGCACAGCAGTACCAACACCTGCAGTGAGTCCGCCGTGGCCTCTCCTGTTCCTGCAGGTTCTCCAGCTGTCTGCTGCAGCCACCACAGGACTTGGTCCGTGTGTCTGCCGGGGTGCATATGTGCAGCTTGAGGCGATGGCAGGGGAGAATTTATTAGAGCCTTTGTGGTTCAGGCCCACATTCAGACGATAAGCAGCAGCCATTATGGCTTGCTGCCAGCCTAAGTTGGGAAATGTCAATGCGTATATTAATTGAAAAACAAGTTGAGGCCGAAGCCGGTTTGGCTCAGTGGATGGAGCGTCGGCCTGCGGACTGAGTGGTCCCAGGTTCGATTCCGGTCAAGGGCATGTGCCTGGGTTGCGGGCGCATCCCTGGTGAGAGATGTGCAGGAGGCAGCTGATCGATGTTTCTCTCTCATCAATGTTTCTGACTCTCTATCTCTCTCCCTTCCTCTCAGTGGAGAATCAATAAAATATATTTTTTTAAAAAATTAAAAATAAATAAAAACAAGTTGAGGAAACCCATGAGGAGCAGGGTTGGCATCACACCTTCCAGCCTGTAGAATGGGCAGTTCGTCCCTGAGCTTTAGTGTAATCGCATTGAGTAATCAGGTTTTACACCTCCCCACACGCACAGTCTGTTCATGTCGAGGTTTGTGATGAGAAGTGACATCCTTTAACAAATCAAAAGGTACAGTAAAAGAAAAAGCATGCTTTTTACTAGTGTGTTATGTCCCTAGGTGATGACAATAGGTTATACATTTTGAGGATTTATAATTCATGTAAATTGTTGATTGAAAGGATATAGGGTTAACGTAGAATGAGTTATTTCTTGGGTGGGCTTTTAGAAACCAATTTACTTCTAAGATTCTCAAATACAGAATAAACTCTTTTTCAATAGACATGAAAATAGACTTGATATTCTTTACATTTCTGCTTTTGTTCTAGAATTCTGAAAGGTGCTTTCAAAGACAGTGCTATTATCTTAGTAGTTGTTATGATTTGATTCTCTCACAGTAAAATTATTTGCATCTTAGGTTCTGGATAAAACCCTGTCAGTCAGCGATGCTGCATCCATGGCAGGTTTGCTAGAAATCATCGTGATTCTCTGGGAAAGCATTCACAGAAGTATGGAGAAGAACAAAGAGGCCAGGCTCTACACCATTGACAAGTTTGCCTCTGTGCTCCCTGAGTACCTGAAAGTGTTTCAGGTGAGATTGCCACCTGTAAGCAAGCGTATTGAGGTGACTGGAGCAGAATTAGCAGAAGTGCTCGACACATCTGCTTCGCCCTGGCGCCTCGTCTGTAGCAGGAGGGGCTCAGCCAGTTCTTGCCTGGCAGGGGGCTTGGCCACTAGCCTTCTGGGGGTGGAGGCCACATGCCTTTCAGCTTCATGTCCCCAGCACTCAGGGGAATGTCAAGGATAAGCACTCGATTTTTCTGTCTCTGCTGGTCTGTGGCACTCCTTTAGAATCCAGTTTGCTTTTCAGGGAATTGAGAAGGAGGAGTTTGTGAACATGAAGGTGCAGTAGCACCTAGGCTGTGTGGGCAGCTTCCAGCATTTGATGCCGCACGAAAAGCAAATGGGAAGTGTTTGAGTTGTGTCTGTTATCGGGGCAGAGAGCCAGGGGTGTCATTACTTCTGTTTGGGTGAAGGAAGCCTTCTCATTCCTTGACTTTTTAATTTACTTCTGAAGGGAGTTCATATTCAAAAACAAATGAAAATAAGATCAATAGTTAAAAATGCAAATTATCCCCAATTATAAAGAGAGCTCGGTCTGAGTGACAAAAGATCATAGCTCTTGGAAAATGTACTCTTGGCTCATCTGTGAGCTGTTTCTGTGACTGACACGCCTCTGAAAGGCAAACTGTCCTGTCCATGAAAGCCAGCAGCCTAGGCTGCCAAAGCTACTAGCACATTTAAAAGTTCAAGTAATTCCGTTGTCCTGAGACACCAGCATTATCTCAAGAATCTCAGAAGATAAACACAGACACCCAGAGGACCCTGGATGAGGTGGCAGCAGTGTGGCTGGGTGCCTGGGAGCCCAAGGAGGCAGTTAATTAATTCCCTTTATTCCAAGTGATGGCGGCAAGAGAGCTTCTCTACCTGCAGGAGCTCAGAGGACCCGTGGCCACCTGCAGGGAATGAGTCAAGGGTGTTTTGTGTTGTGTTCTGCCGCTGTGTGCAGATAGCAGTGGCGTCTTAAGTGCTCGGTGGTGCAGGCGCTGCAGAAGTCTGATGTGTTTGCCGCATCAGCTCTCCCCACGCCTTTCCCATTAGCTGGCGGAGTCTGATTGGGAGGGATTAGGTGTTGGGAGGCAGCTCCAGCAAACTCTTTTCCACATTTCCCATCACACTATCTCGTCTTCCTACAGAGACTCTGGGTATTTTATTTAAAAATTTTCTCTGGTTTCATTCCCTTGAGTTTTATGTTCAAGATACCAAGCGTATGCAGATAACTTTTTTTTCCTTTTATCAGCAATGTTTTTACAGCAAAAAAAATTGTTATTCTGGTTACTGATATAGCCCCAGGTTCTAGATTGTTGCCTGGTACACAGTAGGTGCTTAATAAATATCTGCAAAAAATGAATACATTACAGAACAGCGAAGTGTTGTGTGCACTTTGAAAATAGTTGTCAAACATGAGGCTTTCCAGAAGGTGTAAGTTCCTGCATTGCGCATGGCCAGAATTACCTGTGTCGTTCCTGCTGAGCCACTTTGAAAATAGGAAGTTAAATGGGGAGCTTTCAGAACATCATGGTGTTTAAATACCCTTTCGCTTTGTCTTCCTTTTTGTGCTTTTAGGATGACCGCTGCAAGATCCCTCTCTTCATGCTGATGTCCTTCATGCCGCCTTCCTCCGTGTCTGCCTTCAGGTACTCTGCTCAGGGCAGCAGTGCAGGGGGAGCCCCACATCGCTGTGCTTGTTGTCGCTGACACTCAGCAGGCTGCCCCCCATCAGCTGTGACTTCTCACATGCTGCTGCTCGCTCTGCAGGGGAACAGGGGCAGCTTCCCGGGGCGCTCGCGTTGTCCAGGAACCTGTGGTGGCTGCGCGGAGCTAAAGCCTCTGAGCCTGAGTCGGGCACTTGTCAGGCCGACCTGCTGAGACGCCAGAGCTGCGCTGTGTCCACGGTGACGCGTTGGCCAGTGTGGCTGCGACATGGGGGGCATGGCCTCGGGCACTGTGCTGTGTGCAGACCCATGTGGACGCCGCGCCTCGGTGTGAGAAGGATATAAATGTCTCTTCAGTAGTTTCCTTTATTATATCTTTAAATGATGTTGTGGGGAGATTAGATACATTATTGAAATTAATTTTACCTGTTCCTCTTTTTTACTTTTAATGTGGTGACTACAAAATTTAAATGACTGACGTAGGGGCCTGTATTTGTGTCTCACGTTTTATTTTTTATTTGATAGTGTTTGTTATTAGCTCAGTAAAAATTACTCATTTTTATTCATATTTATGATACAATTAATATTTTGATGCTAAGCAAACATCGTTACCTCCAAATTTGGAATCTGCTCTGGAGTCTGATGGAGATAACAGGGAAACGGAGGGTGGGTTTATGTGGCATGTCAGGGAGGACTTGACCCTGAACCTGGTGTCACTGAAGCTCCTCTTCCTAAAGCTGCTTCCAGTTGTCCTCGCCTTTTTAAAAAAAAAAAAAAAAAAAAAAATATATATATATATATATATATATATATATATATATATTATTGATTTTTTACAGAGAGGAAGGGAGAGGGATAGAGAGTTAGAAATAGCGACGAGAGAGAAACATCGATCAGCTGTCTCCTGCACACCCCCTACTGGCGGTGTGCCTGAAACCAAGGTACATGCCCTTGACTGGACTCAAACCTGGGACCCTTCAGTCCACAAGCTGATGCTCTATCTACTGAGCCAAACCGGTTAAGGCTGTCCTCGCCCTTTAGACAAGCGGGAGGTTGCTGTGGAAGCGTTTGGTCTGATTTTGTGTATGTGATATGTTCAGCTGCAGTGTGATTTCCACACTGAGAAACCAAGAGGAGGGGTCTGCGGAGAGGAGCTACTTCACGCTGCTGGACTGTCTCTGCTCCTGGGGACACGTGGGGCACATTCTGGAACTCGTCTGCGACTGGCTGCCAGAGGAGCCCCCCCAGGGAAAGGTGTGCTCACATCCCGTCTCTTTAGATCTGCTGGCGAGGGCGACTGTCAGAGCGGACGCTCTCCTGGGACAAGTGTGTCAGTTTGTTGCTCTTCTTCTCTCAGACTAGCTCGGCATCTAAGCGGAAGCAAATCCCCGCCCCACGCCCCTTGAAGCCTGAGCTGGCATTGGTTTACGTGGAGTACTTGCTGACCCACCCAAAGAACCGAGAGTGCCTGCTCGCTGCGCCCCGGAAGAAACTAAGCCACCTTTTGAAAGCACTTGCAATGTCCAAGGTAACTTTATAGAACAGATACAGACCTGTGAGAGTTAGTGACGAGCGTACTAGCAGGAGTGACAAAGTCAGGTCTAAATGTTCGTATTTATGTGGAAGTTTTCCCAGCTGAGAAGGAGTGGGGAGCTGTCTAGTCCCCCCTCAGTGTGCAGACAAGGACATGAGGCGTGGGTGACTGACAGGCTTAGGAGGCGGGACTGCCCGTGGGTTCCAGGAAAAGTAGGGAAGTGCCCCCGGCACAAGTGACGAGTGGCTCTGCCCCCCTGACAGGCTGGAGGGACGTCCCTTCCCTCTGTGTTGCTGCCGCCAAACGGCCCTGCTGTTCAGTGCACTGTCGGGGAGTCCAGCCTGAGATCCCACCCAGCCCGTGGAGGAGAGTCATGTTCCCAGGGAACTGCTTTTCTCTTTCTTTTCTGTGTTGGTTGGTCTGTCTTGACAGGGCTATCTTTGCCCCTCACAGAGGGCAGGTCAGAATTTACCCCGGGGCAAAGGCTTCACCAGGCTTAAGCAAAAACTTACAAGTGCTGTTCCTGTCCCCTAGTGGGAGACTGCATTTCTTGGACAGCTTTGCCAAGTTGCAGAGCCACCTCTGCTGCTCAGGCTCCCTCTCCTGGTGCAGTTATGTCACGTGCTTCCCACCATCCTCGCCGTGCGTCCTCAGCGGGAACATGGCCACAGGCATTTTATTTTGCAGGTGGATCTGGAATCAATTCTGCAGCCGCCTGGTGGGAAAGCTGAGCACTTCAGTGAAACGGCTGCCTTGCGAGCCTTCAGCCTGCACTGTCGGCTGAGCATCCACCTTCAGCACAAGGTGTGTCCCGTCTCCACCCCGGGCCAGAACAAGAAGCACCTCTCCAAAGCCGCCCCGTCACTAAGTTACCTTTTTGTCGTTGGACAGTTCTGCACAGAAGGAAAAGTTTACCTGTCTACTTTGGAAGACACCGGGTTTTGGTTAGAAAGCAAGGTCTTATCTTTTATTCATGATCAAGAGGAAGACTATCTGAAACGCCATCGGCTTATTTATCAGCAGATCATCCAGGTTAGCATTCTTCACACAGGCCTTCCTCCTTCCTGGCCTGTCAGGTGCTTCAGGACTACGTTTCCTGCTTTCAAGCGGTAACTTGAGAAGGCGGTGTTGCTCTCAATACTTATGTTGGCCTTTGAATGTACACAGTTTATTCTTTTCAAAACATAAACGCTGCATAATTTTAATGTAATTTTATGCATTGCATGTGGTAGGTGTTTACTAATGTTTATGGCATTACATAAAGTGTAATTAGATTTCCTATGGAAACATGAGAGTTAACGTATCTTTGTGGCAGTTCCTTTATGAAACATCTTTGGAGATACCTGCTGTATGTGCTAACTGGCAGTCCATCCGCTGTGGGGAGCTTTGTGGGCTGGGCTACCTCTTTACTTTCTCTGGACTTTGTTGGTGAGTCACGTCTGCACATCTGTCTCTTACAGACCTACCTGACTGTGGGCAAAGATGTGGTGATGGTCGGCCTTGGCGATGGCAAGTTTCAGATACAGCTTTTACATTGGAGTCTCAGGATCATGCACACAGGTACCGCCATTCCGTAAAGGACTGGTTGGGACAGTTAATCAAAACCCGTCCCTCTCCCCCCCTCACTGTGCTGGTCAGGGCTGTGGCTTTAAACAGACAGATACAGAACACGCACGAGCTCACACCAAAAAAGGGATTTACAGGCTGATGCAGGCAGGGAGTTCAGAGGTGTTTTTAGCGTCAGACGTCAGTAACTCCAGTGTTTCTATGAGGTCTTGGGGGAGTCTCCTGGCTGGGTTTGCCCCTTGTTGGGTGGCTTTGCTGTGTGTGGCTGGGCATTGGCCTGGCCGCCAAGCCATCTGCTACTCCCTGTTCTCCAAGGCAAGGTCACAGAGTGCTCACCACCTGCCCGGCACAGGGGCTGTGAGCTGGTTGTTTCATGCCCCCAGGCCCACTGGGAAGTCGCCGTATCCCCAGGGACTGGCGCACCTGGGAACGTGTACCCACACTGGCTGTGTGCTCAGTACTACGTGAGTGTATTCAGTGGGTGAACGAGGGGCCAGCCACCTGGGAGTGTGTACCCACACTGGCTGTGTGCTCAGTACTACGTGAGTGTATTCAGTGGGTGAACGAGGGGCCAGCCACCTGGGAGTGTGTACCCACACTGGCTGTGTGCTCAGTACTACGTGAGTGTGTTCAGTGGGTGAACGAGGGGCCAGCCACCTGGGAATGTGTACCCACACTGGCTGTGTGCTCAGTACTACGTGAATGTGTTCAGTGGATGAACGAGGGGCCAGCCACCTGGGCCTGGGCCTAGCGATGGTCTGGGTCATTCGCCTGTGGGTTCCAGGGCCGAATTCTCACAGCCCCGTCACCTTATAGCGGGAGGAGTGAGGCTGTGGTCAGAGTCAGGTTCAGGGGAGTGCTACTGGACTGTGACCCCCACCCCACAGCTTGGGGAGCCACGTCCTGTGTGGACTGGCTGTGAACTTCTTCCTGTGCACTGATGCTACACATGCTTCCTCCTGAGATCTGTGGAAACTTGGGAATTGGCTTCTCAGTTTCTCTAAGCCTAAGTATTGCTGGAAATATAGAAATGAGATTATCATGTAACAAATTCAATATTGTGTTTTGAAAATTTGATTCAGTGAGTCTGTAACTCAGTCGACATTAGCTGCGTGAGTCTTGACCCCATGCTGCGGACCCTGTCCTGCAGGGCCTTGTCCTCGTGCCTCCGCCACTGAGGTTGATGCTCGAGCTGCAAGGCCACTCTGCTGTTCGAAGCATGTTTCCTTAGATGAACCTGAATGACAGAGTATACATTGTGTGTTTAAAATAGCCAAACTTAGACTAAATATTAAGTAGGACAAACATTATTGCTTTTAAGTTTAAAATTTCTTTTATTGATTTGAGAGAGAGAGAGAGAAACATGGATCTGAGAAAGAAACATTAATTGGCTGCCTTGCACATGCACCCAGTATGGGATCGAACCCGAAACCTGGTATGTGCCCTGACTGAAAACGAACCCACCACCTTGTAGTGTACAAGATGACTCTCCAACTAACTGAGCCATCTGGCCAGGGCCAAATGTTATTGCTTCTAACGTTTGGGTGTTTTTTTTTCTTTTTTTAATCCTTTATAACTCGTATTTTCGATTGTGAAAATAGCATTTAACCTTATGCTTAATCATTGAAACAATAAAAAAAAATTTACATTTTTCAAACTTTTTTTTCACTTAGGAATTATTTTAAAGCACTGAATCTGCATAAAATTTACTTTTCTGAGGCGTTAACAAGAATTTTAGGCTGGGTATAAAGAGTAATTACAGGTAAATAGCAGGTACATTATAATTAAGGCACTTATCAAATTGTCTTTGTTCTTTTTAAGTTTCAATAAAGGTCAGTTCTATATTTTTTTAAAAAGAGAACTTTAGATCCTCCAGTGTTGCCAGTTTCACCATGAAGAGGTGTGTATTCCCCCAAACAAAGCCCTAGTTTAGCGATTTTCAAATGGTGTACCAAAATAATTTTTAGAACATGACTATTAAGTCAGGGGCACTGACCTCTTTTCCCTTAGATTATCAAATTTAAAAAAAATGACAACAGCCAACACAACAATAGACATCTAGTGTGAATTAATAAAAATTATACCTATTTTTATTTTTGATGGGCAAAAAAATATTTTTTGGTGTGCCGCAGAATTTTAGTAATTATTTTGTGTGCCAGGGGATGCAAAAGGTTGGAAATCGCTGCTCTGAGCTACTGATGTGACTTCTGATCAACTGAAATGGTATTTGTACTTAAGCAAAGATTCTTACTTATCAGGATTGCACAGAGGAGAGTCAGCTCTGTGGTCATTCCTGCAGTCCTGTCACAAGTGGCACTGTGCTGAGCAGTTAGTTTAGCTGTTCACTGAATTAATGAAATATTTTAATTAAAAAAAAGTCACCCGCCTGGCCGATGTAGTTCTGTGGTTGAGTGTTGACCCATGAAGCAGGAGGTCACGGTTCAAAAATTCCCTGTTGGGGCACATGCCCGGGTTGTGGGCTCAATCCCCATATCAGGGCATGCAGGAGGCAGCTGATCAATGATTCTCATCACTGAAGTTTCTATCCCTCTCTCCCTCTCCCTTCCTCTCTCTGAAATCAATTAAAAAAAAACAAACACAACAAACATTTAAAAAAAGACACCAGTCACCCAAATATCCTAATATATAAAATCCCTGGGTCCATCACGACCAGAGGCCAACCAGAAGTCAGTCCTGCAGTCAGCACTGGGTTGCTGTGGCGAGCCAGCTCTGACTGCTAGGGCTGCAGGCACTGTGACCCAGCACTGACTGCTGAGGGGGCTGCGAATCAGGCCCGGAGAGAGGCCTAAAGAGAGGAGCTGGGACTGATCTGTAGCCTCTGTGGCAGCTATTGATCAGCACTTGCCTTTCTCCAGCAGCGGCGCCTCCATTTCTCTACAGGCCTTCACCAGGGCTGCTGATCAGCCCCACCTTTTTGATCAGGCCCTGTTGATAGGCCCAGAGATGCTGACTGGCATAGAAACCGACCAATCAGAACCAGGCCTGCAGGGAAGGGCAGTTGGGGGCTATCAGGCTGGCAGGGGAGGGCAGTTGGGGGGGACCAGGCTTGCAGGGGAGGGCAGTTGGGGGCAAGATCAGACTGGCAGGGGAGGGCAGTTAGGAGCGATCAGGCTGGCAAGAGAGCAGTTAGGTGTTAATCAGGCTGGCAGGGGAGCGGTTAGGGGGTGATCAGGTTGGCAGGCAGAAGCAGTTAGGGGCAATCAGGCAGGCAGGCGAGCAGTTAGGAGCCAGCAGTCCCACAGGTATTGGGCCTAAACCGACAGTCGGACATTCCCCAAGGGGGCCCAGATTGGAGAGGGTGCAGGCTGGGCGAGGGACACCCCCCCCCCTGCATGAATTTCGTGCACTGGACCTCTAGTTACTAATAATTAAGCATGGCTTTCTCCAGGCAGCAGTGTGTCTTCCAGAAGAGATGTCCTAAAGCACACATCACCCAGATGTGGAAGTCCGAGCTCACAGAATCACAGGGCCTTCTGCAGTGACACAGCATGTGTGTTTCTGAAACAGTCTGCATCCTCCTACAGTTAGGCAGTGACAGTGATGGGCTGTGGGGCAGCATGAGAAATGACAGTCCTGCAAAAATAGCGCAGCGGGAAGGGAAGGAAGGCTGTCTTTCTAGTAAAAGTTACAGCAAACACACAGCATTGTCTTACATGGAAGGGGAAGGGCAGGAGTGATGGCGACCATGGCCCTGTGTGGAGTTGGCTGTGCCAGGAGGACCAGGTGTATCTGAGCTCTAGGCTGCTGGTAACCAAACTCACAGTCAGGCTCATGCGCCCTGCCTAGCAGTGGCCTGAGTGGTGCACTGCAGGGCAGCCGGGGCGTCCTATGTCTTCTGTTGCCCACACTGAATTCTGGCTATCTCCAGGACTTTGTCCTATTTACTGAACTGCTGCCTATGTGTATTTGGTTCTAAGGCATAGACTGCTTGAATATAATGAAATCACTTTGAATTAAATTTGTAACTTTTCAGGACTGCAATGGCTCTACGGACAGACCCTCCTGTTTTCAGGGCCCTGTAATCTCACACACCGGCCACTTCTGAGCTGTTTGTACTTCATTTGAGAGCCTCAGTGCTCCCTTCCCGTCTGTTCCCTGGACTGACTGACGGGCGTGGAAAGAGTGTGTCCCTTGCCTCCTTTTATTTATCTTTTAACCCTCACCCGAGGATATTCTCCCATTGATTTTAGAGAGAGTGAAAGAGAGAGAAAGAAAAAAATATCAATGTGAGAGAAACATCCTCTAGTTGCCTCCTGCATGAGTCCTGACCAGGGCCCGGGCCGTGGAGGAGCCTGCAACCGAGGTACGTGCCTTTGACCAGAATTGAACCCGGGACCCTTTGGTCTGCAGGCCAATGCTCTATCCACTGAGCAAAACCAGCTAGGGCCCTTGCCTCCTTTTAAATAAAAGAGGTTAGTTTCTTGAAAGTTTCTACTATATTTGCAAAGATTTTAGAAACTTTGTTGATTCTGGTAGTGCCAGAGAGACTTCTTGAACACAATTGTTTCTTATACCTACTTTAGCAGATAGTAGCTTCTTACCGGTCTCAAGTAGAGCTTACAGTATCTAAAATGGAGGTAAATTCAAGATCTCTAGGGTGTGCTGCAGGATTAGGCGAACACTTGGAAAACAGTTTCCCAAATCAACATTGCACAGTGAAGTGATTCGGAAGAGAAAGACAACCAATACACTACAGGTGTTAGGAATTGAACCGTTGGCCTTCGAGAGTGTGCCGTCAGTCATATTTTGAAAGCTTGTGGGCCATCGTCTCAGACTTGTGCTGTGGACCTGGTACTGAATGGGTGTCACTGTTAGGGGAGAAATAACACACACTCTCTAACCAGGTATCCAAGCACACCTGCCCATGTGTGCAGTGAGCACGGTTCTCGGTGCCTGAGTCAGCGATACTGTTCTTGAAGGTGTTGGTCTTACTGGTATCTTTAAAGGAACAAGTTTCATCTATTGAAATTTAGATTAATCTGATTAACCTGCTATTGGCTTACTAAGGACAACTTCTTTAAAGTCACCATAATACACAAGTATTAAGTAAGAATGTGTAATGTTTTCAACTAAATTATGTGATTAGATAACTGATTTTTCCAATTTTCTTTCTAGTGAAGGGATTCTTTTATGTTTCATTGCTTCTTGGCATTCTGAAAGAGGTAACTGAAAGTTCCTTAAAGCAGAAAACAGATTCGGACGAAGAAGTTGCAATGTTGTTTGATATGGTCCAGAAAGTCTTTCAGAAAATGTTGGAGTGTATGGCCTGGAGCTTTAAGAAGAAACCGGAAGAAGGCCTGCGGGTACTCACGTCTTCACAGGGTGGGGTGGTTAGACATCAGTGGACCTGCTGAGCTGGTGGGAAGGGGCATCTGCTCTCCTGCAGGCTGTGAGCACTTGCTGTCACTGGGCTGCTGGGTTAGGTGCCGCGTGGCGGAGGAAATAGCGCTCGCTGCCACCTTAGGTGCACTTGCCACCCATCACAGATGAGCGTGGCGCACTCTGGTATGCGGTGTGAGCCAGGTTTGATGGTCAGCTTTGGTACAGGTATTCCTGCGTTGAGAGCACAGGCCAGCAGTGAGAGCTCACCTGCCATTCCCTGTAGATGATAAGACTTTCCCTGGTAAAATGCTAAATTCCACCTTAGCTCCCCCCCTCTTGCAGCTCATACTCCTTCAGCTGTGAGAGGCCCGAGCTGGCAGGGCCGGCAGCTCCCTTTGCTGATTGGGTGCTGAGTGGCCTAGAGCCAGGTTTGCGTTACTCCCAGAGTCCTGTTGTCATGGAGAGCGCCTTGTTTTTCTAAGTACAGTAGCGGCTAAAAACATGGATGAGCTACTTTTTTTTTTTTTTTAAATCCTCACCAGAGGTATTTTTCCATTGATTTCTAGATAGAGATGGAAAGGAGCCGGGGAGAGAGAAACATCTACCTGAGAGACCTGCACATTGGTTGCCTCCTGCACGCACCCCTACTGAGGACCGGGAGTCAAACCTGAGACCCTTTGTTCTGAGGGCCAGCACTCTACCCACTGAGCCCACTGGCCAAGACTGAGCTACTTTTTTATGAAGATTTAAAAAATGTTTACGTGGGAGGGCGTTTATGAAATGTTGAAAACTTCCAGTTTCGTTCTGGTCCCAGCTGAGAGAGGTAACTGAAGGTTGGTGGCGATATTTTCTCTAGCCTGGTTTTTATTTGAGTTACATTGAAAGGTTTCTGTTTTTGATGAGTTGGTTCTAGTGTCAGATGTCTGTGTAGTGTGATGTGTAAGACTTTCCACATTCTCACCAAGCCCATTACCATGGCTGCGCAGCTTCATCCGAGCACATAGCTGATGTTACGTTCAATGTCAGTGATGTTTCTTCACCTTTTCTTTCTTTCTTTTTCTTTTTTTTTTTTTTTTTAATATAACTTAGTTGATTTCAGAGAGGAAGGGAGAGGGACAGAAAGATAGAAACATCAATGATGAGAGAGAATCACTGATTGGCTGCCTCCTGCACATCCCCTACTGGGGATCAAGTCCACAACCCAGGCATGTGCCCCCGACCAGAATCGAACCCGGGACCCTTCAGTCCGCAGGCTGACGCTCTATCCACTGAGCCAAACCAGCCAGGGCCACCTTTTCTTTTTTCTCTTTGGGCAAACAATGGCAGGCAGATAATTGCTAATTGCGAGTGGGCTTCTGCCTGGTCTGTCATCTTCTGGTTGCGAACTTAGCGATGTGAGTCAGCAGCCAGAAGGAGAGGCGGGTGGACAAAGGGCAGGCAGGGTGGGCACGCTGCACCTGAGGTGTGGGGGGTGGGGGAGGGTAGGGTGGCTCCCCTGGAAGGGCCTATTCTCTAATCACTGAACTGCCGATGTGCTTTCTCCGTAGCTCCTGCACTCTGTTCAGACTCCTCTGCATGAGTTTATAACAACAGTGCAGTCTTGGCATGTGGGCACACCCGTTCACCGCGGCGTGCTTTCCACATTGATGGCGGCGTCTGTCGTTGAAATAAGTCACCAGCTGCGAAAGGTGAAGCCCATGGTTCTGAGACTTCTGTGTTTCTTGTTGACTATACCAGGTGTTCTTTTCTGCCAGCAGCACATTTTATGTTTTAACTAGAAGCCAGGTGAACAAAAATTTGTGCACTCGGGGGGGGGGGGGGGGGGCTTAGCCCGGGGCTCAGCCCGGCCTGTGCCCTCTCGCAGTCTGGGGGATGACCCTCGGGGGATGACCACCTGCTGGCTTAGGCCTGCTCCCTGGGGGATTGGACCTAAGCTGGCAATCAGACATCCCTCTGGCAGCCAGGCAGCCCTTGGGGGATGTCCACTTGCCAGCAAGGAACAGAACCTAAACTGCAGTTGGACATCCTTAGCACTGCTGAGGAGGCAGGAGAGGCTCCCACCACCACCGCTGTACTGATGGCTTGTGGCTGAGCAGAGTTCCCCCATGTGGGACTGCAATGACCACCAGAGGGCAACTCCTGCATTGAGCGTCTGCCCCCTGGTGGTCAGTGTGTGTCATAGTGATCAGTCATTCCCAGTCGTTCTGCTGTTAGGGTCAGTTTGCATATTACCCTTTTACTATATAGGATAGAGGCCTGGTGCATGGGTGGGGGCCGGCTAGTTTGCCCTGAAGGGTGTCCCAGTTCAGAGTGGGGGTCCCGCTGGGGTGCCTGGCCAGCCTGGGTGAGGGGCTGATGGCTGTTTGCAGCAGGTCACACCCCCTTCAGGGTGGGGATCCCCACTGGGGTGCCTGGCCAGCCTGGATGAGGGGCTGATGGCTGTTTTCAGGCTGGCCACACCCCCTTTAGGGTGGGGGTCCCCACTGGGGTGCCTGGCCAGTCTGGGTGAGGGGCTGAGGGCCGTTTTAAGGCTCGCCGGTGACTGAAGCTCCCAGCCTCTCCTTTTTTTCTTCTTCTTTTTCTTTTTTCTTCTGGGATTTATTTACCTTCTACAATTGAAACTTTGTTGCCGTCACTGGAGCTGAGAGCCAGCTCCTGCTTGCTCCAGCTCTGAGGCCACGGCTGGCTGAAAGCAGGTATCTGGGGTTTGTTTAGCTTCTATAATTGAAACTTTGTTGCTTTCAGTGGAGCTTAGAGCCGGGCCACGGCAGGTGGGGAACCTTGGCTTCCTCCATCACTGGAGCAAGCAAGCCTCCTGCTCGCTTCAGCTGTGTGGCTGCCGGCCGCCATCTTGGTTGGGTTAATTTGCATATCACACTGATTAGCCAATGGGAGGGATAGCGAAGGTACAGTCAATTACCATGCTTGTCTATTATTAGATAAGTATTTTTAAGAGCTCACACTTTAGTGGGGGGTTTGCTTCTCCAGCTCTTGGACCTCATAGGTAGGATGTTGTCTTTCTTGATTATAACCAAGGTATTTCTTTGGGAAGGGGAGGGAGGGAGAGAGAGGAGAGAAGAGAGAGAGAGAGAGAGAGAGAGAGAGAAAACATTGATGTGAAAGAGATATTGACTGGTTGCCTCCTGCATGCACCCTGACTAAGGGGCGGGGAGCAAACCTGCAACCCAGTACATGCCCTTGGCCGGGAATTGAACCCAAGATCCTTCAGTGTCTGGGCCGATGCTCTAACCACTGAACCACCAGTCAGGGCGAGCTGATACATTTCTTAAGATTCCTTTCTGCTGATGAGGCCAAAGTCATGGTTGGTGGTGAGCAGGTGCCGGACTCCTGGACACGGTTGGAGTAGTGCACAGGTGCCCCTGACTTTTCTAAGCACAGGAAATGCAAACTCTGGCAGCAGCCTGGACACATGATGATTCGTTTCTACTCTTGCAATGGGCTGTTTTATGTAACTAGCCTGTGTGCTGAGAGATTGCCATAATATGGGTGATAATTTAACTCAAAACAAAAAGTGCTGTTTTTCCGCGTGGAATTGGTGGTGTTGAGGAAGGGCACGAACAGGGACTTGAGAAGATAGGTTTTCTCAGCCACAGAAGGTGGGATCTGATAGGCAACACCATTGTATATGAATGTAGACATATGGCATGTAATCTTGTATTATAAGATCATGAATTTTAAAAAAGTTAACTAAATTTTTAAACATTAATAGAATTTAAGGCCCTCCTTAAAACTTGAAAGGAAGTCATACATAGAATAAGAACTACAACTTATTTCCTCCAATGCTGAGTAGCTAACAGTGATAAAGAAATCAGTGACTGGCCAGGTTTGGCCCACCCTCTGCTTTTGTAAATAAAGTTATTTTGGAGAACAACCACCCCATTCTTGACCTATTTCTGTGGCTGCCTTGTGCTACAAGAACAGAGGTGAGTAGGTGTGAAGATGGTTTGCCCACAACGCTGAAAATATTTACTACTTATCTACTACTTCAGAGAAGGCGTTTACGGACCTCTGCCCTGTGCCCCACGGATTTTGTCCATCTGCCTGTCCTCAGTGAAGGTCAGCGCTGTGGACTTCCCCTCCATGTGTCCGGGAGCATGGTCACACCGCGCATCCACCCGAAGGTTCATCTTGAGGGATTTGTCGGTCTCTGCAGCAGCATACACAGTCTGGGCCCCGCTGTTTCTCATTCCACACCGTAGATACCACAGGGGGTCTTTTTTCCCATCCAGTCTTATAATCTCTGCCTTTAAGTTGGGTTGCTTAATTCATTGACTTTAATGGAGTTACATATATGCTTGGGTGTAAGTTGACCATTTTGATGTTTATTAGTCCCCCTTTTTTTCCTCCTTTCCTGCTATTTGTATGGTTCTGTCTCTGTTGAGTTTACATTATCACTTGTGTGTAATATTTTGCAGTTGCTCTGCATTTTGCTGCCCCTGCACTACAGTGTCCTCCGACCAGGCTGGCCATCCTTGTAGATCTGGGTGTGCTCAAATCTCCAGACATGTGTTTATGTTAACCAGTCATTTGTGTCATTGTATGCGAAATGCATTTACAGCATTTAAGATGTAATGCATTTTCATGAGAAACAGTGCTATTTCATATGTAAGAGTGTCTGTAGAGGAACCCTGGGAGGCTTGTCAGGAGTGCTGTCTGGTTGTGCCGGAGTGAAATTCCCTAAGGCAGCCTCGAAATAGGGTAAGATAATGGCAATTGACATGGGGCAGGTGGGCGTGTGCACACGTCACCTGCAAGGGCTTGGATCGAGACTTCCCTAGGGCCATGTGCACAGAGAGCTCACCACCTGAAAGGTGCTGATGGAGGCCAGAGGTCCAGACCCGAGGTCCTCACTGCTCCAGAGGACATTGGCCACGTCTGCACATTTTTATTTTCACAGCCAGAGAGAGCTGCAGAGGTGCTTCTCAGGGCCTGTGGGGTACAGGGCACCCATAACAAGGAATTCACTAGCCCAAAATGTTAATAATTTTGAAATGGAGAAAACCAGATCTGTACTAATAAGAACATGTGTTAAATTTTCCCAGCATAAAACATTTACAGAAGGTAAATTAGAGACGACTGACAAAAGGTTTGTTGAGTGACATTATCTTTTTCTTTGCTCTAACTAAAGACATCATGTATATAAAAATAGATTAATCAAGGTTCTTGTAGAAATTTCAACAATTAATGAAGTCATTCTTTTGAGTTTCTGGAAAGCCTTTCTGAAGTTGAAGATAACCCAAAGCTGTGTAAAATAAGTTATGTCTCAGTCTCAACTGATAAATTACTGACTCCAAACTTTTTTTTTTTAGGTTTCTGATGTAGAAGAGCTTTCCCCTCCAGAGTATCTGTCAGACCTGCCCCCATTTTCAAGGTGTTTAATAGGAATAATCATAAAATCTCCGAATGTGGTCAGGTAATCATTTTCACTGTCTGATACTCCTCCTGCGGTTGTGGCTCAGCTGGCAGTGCTGTTCCTTTCACTCTCAGAATTTCTCAGAACTGCCCTCTTTCTTTGACAGAAACATAGATTTTCCTCCCATTTTATCAGTGATTAAAGATATTTACATTAGATTATACATTATATTTACACTAGAGGCCCAGTGCATGAATTTGTGCACGGGTGGGGTTCCTTGGCATGGCCAGCGATCCAGGCCGATCGGGGCCAGCCGGCCAGGGGGAGGGACCGCAGGAGGTTGGCTGTGGGAGCGCACTGACTACCAGGTGGCAGCTCCTGCATTGAGCATCTGCCCCCGGTGTCAATGCGCGTCATAGTGACTGGTCTACCGGTCATTCGGTCGACCAGTGGTAACGGTGCTTAGGCTTTTATATATATATATATATATATATATATATATATATATATATATATATATATATATAGACTACACTGAAACACATTATACTGTACACTTGTATAGTATACTAATACATTGTAAATATTACATAAAATAACTACATTATACTTACAGACCCATTCTGGGGCTGTATAAGTATATATAAAGTAGAATTTCTCTAACTTTCTGTAAAATATATTCATCCAAATCTGGTTGTGCTTCTCATAACTAAAATTCACTTAGAAGGAGACATTTAGAATGTTAATGTGTTTTATAAAATGCTTGTTACTGTGGGTGAGGCATCAATGTGGCTTCCGCTCGTCAGCACACACCTGCATATTTCTCCAGCCACTTCATTCACCTGATACCCTAGGCTTGGCACATACAAGACTGAAGGGTTAAAGAAAGAATAGTTTTGCAGGTGCCTGATACCTGTGAAACTTTAATAGCAGATCAGTTCAGTGAGAAATTTAAAAAGCATCGTTTTTAGCAGCTGTGAATTACCTTTCAGAAACATACTAAGTTTTGTGGTGTGTATTGGGGCATACAGAGGAGCTTCCTTCACTTCACCCGAAGACCCATTCTGATGGACTGTCTCACCTGTGGGATTGGCATACCAGAGTGAAAGTGTGGGAACTAGAATTCACGGTGGTTAATGAATCTTACCTGTATTTGTCTTTCTACCAAGTATTAGGGTGCATGCTGTCAAGTAATTTCAGATGTTTGTTTTTTGCAGGTCATTTTTAGATGAGTTAAAGGTGTGTGTTAATTCTGACGATATTGAAGGAATTGTGTGTCTCACGGCTGTTATGCATATTATTTTGGTTATCAATAAAGGTTGGTTAAATTTCTATCACTTTGTTTGGGCTGTTGCTGGCCCTATCTTAGAACTGTCTGGAACTTCTAGGAACTCAGCTCCCGTGTTCCATGATCCCCTGCTCTGACACTTATCTGCCCAGCTCCCTCTACTTGGCTGAGCCTGCACTGGGGGTAACCTGCTGGCCTGAGCTTCTTTTTTTAAAAATATTTTATTGATTTTTTTACAGAGGGGAAGGGAGAGGGATACAGAGTTAGAAACATCAATGAGAGAGAAACATCGACCAGCTGCCTCCTGCACACCCTCCACTGGGGATGTGCCCGCAACCAAGGTACATGCCCTTGACTGGAATTGAACCCGGGACCCTTCAATCCGCAAGCCAAACCTCTATCCACTGAGCCAAACCGATCAGGGCTAGCCTGAGCTTCTTAATGCACTTCCTGTCCCCATCATCTTTCCCCCCTGGACCCAGTACGTATTGCTCCTGTGCCTCAGGATTGAATTTATTTGGTTTGTCATATATTACCTACTAGAGGCCCAGTGCACGAATTTGTGCACCAATGGGGTCCCTCGGCCTTGCCTGCAGGATCAGGCTGAAACCAGCTCTCTGACATCCCCCAAGTTGTCCCGGATTGTGAGAGGACACACGCCAGGCCGAGGGACCCCCCTGGTGCACGATCGGGGCTGGGGAGGGACGCAGAAGGTTGGCCAACCGGGGAGGGACCAGGGGAGGGCTCCAGGGCGTGTCCAGCCTGTCTTGCTCAGTCCCAATTGACTGTACCAATCGGAGGGTCTGCCACCTGGTGATCAGTGCACATCATAGCGACTGGTTGACTGCCCCCTGGTGGTCAGTGCATGTCATAGCGAATGGTTGAGCAGCCTTAACATATCATTAGCATGTTACACTTTGATTGGTTGAACGGCTGACCGGTCTATCGGGCACTTAGCATATTAGGTATTTATTATATAGGCTGTTTAAAAATCCGAATATATTTTGCTAATGATGGTATGTTTTGGTGTTAATATTGAATGTATCTGCAAAATGCTTAAGCCTTAGCTTTGCCTGTTGTGACTGTCCCAGACAATTGCAATAGTACTGGGAAATGCCTGGAGCTGCCCTAAAATGCTTCCCTCAGTGTACAATACAGTAACACCCTGCAGTGAATTACCGTTAACTTTCTATGTTTTTGTTCAGTTTTAATAATGTCAAAATTATTAGATAACATGTTATATCTAGAGAGTGCTCCTAGGACGACCTCCCCCATAAGCCCGAGTCTGCAGTCTTATGATAATGTTCGGTAACTGGTTTGCCCGAGGCCAGGCATCAGAAAAGCTTCCCCTAAGGGAGTGTCCCTAGTTGAGATCTGTAGGTCGAGGGGACCTGCTCTGTGTGGAGGGTGTGAGAATGGAGTTGGGTTGCTGATGAGCACCGAGGACTTCATAGGTACTTACGTATTTGCCAAGCCGGGGGTGGCGCTGCGGTGTGGTCGTTGTCATTCTCACGGAGGCACAGGGAGGCATGCACTCGCTGGTGGACAGACTCCTGGGTCACCTTCATCAGAGCTCTCTCTGCCTCAGAGCTGCGGGGAGCTTCGCCAGCATTGGACCCTCACGTCCTGTGGGGGGTCAATAAGGGGGCCAGCGCTAGGGGGTGGTGGGTGCTCAGTCGTGTTGAAATGGTGCCTGCATTGATGGCAGACATATTTGTCTTTAACATACTTACAGGTAAGCATAGAAGTTCCAAAGTGAAGGATGTTGCAGCTGCCGTTCACAGAAAGCTGCAGACCTTCATGGAGATTACTCTGGAGGAGGACAGCAAGGAGAGGTAAAGCTCGGTTGTTCCACAGGTGCCTTTTACATCACGTGGTCCCTCTGCCCACAGCCAGGGGGTTAGGAAACAGGATTGTAAAGATAGAAACATTTTGTTGGCAAAACCCTTGGAACATATGTTTAATTGATTTCTATGTCTGTCTTCAAAAACAAAAAACTTTATTTGCAAAATATTGCTCTAGAAAAGTGTATATGAACTTATTTTGTAGATTATTATTTTTTTATAAGAAAGTTCATTTTTTTAAAATATATTTTTTACAAAGAGGAAAGGAGAGGGATAGAGAGTTAGAAACATCGGTGAGAGAGAAACATGGATCAGCTGCCTCCTACACACCTCCTACTGGGGATGTGCCCGCAACCAAGGTACATGCCCTTGACTGGAATCGAACCTGGGACCCTTCAGTCTGCAGGCTGACGCTCTATCCGCTGAGCCAAACAGGTTAGGGCTGTAGATTATTTTTGATGGTTAGCTTTGCCTTTGAAGCCATGGGCATTCTAAGCTAGACTGCTGGCACGGGTGCTGGCAGTGACCTGCCGATGCTCCTAGGAATTGTGTGGACTCTCAGATCAGCCACAGAAACCATGTTTTTCCTGCTGTTTTGTCAACTTAAGTTTACAGAGCTCTGCACTAGGTAATCAGTTTTGTACATGCCTGGGAACGTAGCCATTTTCTCCTTTGGAGAAAAACTCAAAATCCTGACTTGCTCATGAATGAGCGGACAGTTTTGTTTCCCCCTCCCAGTCTGTATACCTCTTGCCCTTTCCTGCCTGACCGCATTAGCCAAGACTGGGTCACACGCTGAAAAGGGTGGCCAGAGGGCACCTCCCTGCCTTGTTCCTCTCTGAGTCTGAAAGCTTCTTCTACTTTCCCAGAATTAGGTGTGATGAGAAGCCGCGGGTTTTTATACACGTTCTTTATCAGGTTGATGAGCTCCACTCATGAGTTTTCAATATGAGTGATGGGTGCTGGATTTTTCAGTAGTTTTTTCTGCGTGTATTGATATGACCATGTGATCTTCTTCTTAGCCTGTTGATGTGATGGATGACAATTGATTTTCATGTGTTGAAACATGCTTCTGTCATCACCAATAGTGTGGATAATTAAAAACTATGCATAAATAAGACAGCTCTTTAATAAAAACATACATTGTTTCTTATATCGTTTTCTCCAAAAATTATTGCCTGCCCCGCTGTGGCTGTGGCTGTGGCTATGGCTGTGGGGTGTTCTCCATCACAAGGGCACAGCCTGTGGGCAGTGGGACCCCCCCACCCCCGTGGCCGTGGCTGTGGGGTGTTCTCCCTCACGTGAGCACAGCCCCTGGTAGTGGGGTTGCAGGGAGGCAGGTTGTGAAGACTCACGCGGCTTCTGCTGTGCTTAAAGACGTTTAGACTCGGGTCAAGTGTCTTGACCCACAGGAGAAGCCAGGCCCAGGGTTTAATTTGTCTGAGGTTTGCCCCCATCCCTTCCGGCTCTAAAATTCCACATTTCATTCATTTTGTTCTTTAATATCCCTATTTTGTTGGTGTACCTCGTATAGTGAGCCTTGCCCCGGCATTAGGAGAGTGAGTAAAATAGAGCTGAGTGCTTTCAGTCTGAGGCTCCTTAGGAGTCAGGAGACAGACGAGCTGGGTTCGAACCCAAACTCTGCCCTTATCTGCTGTTGGTCTTGGGCCCGCCGGCCCTGGGTGCCTCGCTTAGGACGGGAGCATGTGCGATGCCAGCGGTCTGTGTGTGCTGGCTCCGTCTCGGTCCCGGGGTGACGCAGTCATGTCTGTGCCAGTCTAGACGTAGGTAAGCTTGAGTGGCTGATGCCTAGAGTTAATCAGCTCTCCTGCCAAGGTGGCTGAATGCTTTTCCCTCTGGTCTTTTAAGGCCATGCTCACTTAAGGAGACAGTATTTTGAGTAAGTGGAGTGTTGGTGACTTGGTGTGCCCTGTGTCCCTGTCTCAGCTCCTGGGGGTAAGAGAGGGTGCTTTTCTCTCCTAGGCCACCAGGGATCTTGGGTCTGGCTAACACTGGCCCTCGTGACTGTCCTGGTCTCTCTAAACCAGCGGTTCTCAACCTGTGGGTGGCGACCCCTTTGGGGGTTGAACGACCTTTTCACAGGGGTCGCCTAAGACCATCGGAAAACACATATATAATTACGTATTGTTTTTGTGATTAATCACTATGCTTCAATTATGTTCAATTTGTAACAATGAAATTGGGGGTCACCACCACATGAGGAACTGTATTAAAGGGTCGTGGCGTGAGGAAGGTTGAGAACCACTGTTCTAGACCCTAAAGAGCTGACCTGGGTGGGGGGCGCTATCTTTTCCGTCACCGGGGCTGGAGGCCTTGGAGAGCTGAGGGGGCATCGGAGTGTTCTGGTGTTTCTTTTGGGGGCCAAGAGCCTGCTCACTGCTGTGGCGGCAGCTTCCATGGCCTGCGCCTCTCACATCACCATCTGTTTCCACCTGAGTGTCCACAGGACACAGACAAGAACCACCACACATGGGGTGGCCCAACAGTTAGAGAGGAACAGTCAGAGCCCACCAAGCATAGCAATGCAGCACTCAGGAGAGACATCACTGCTGAGTTCAGACTCCAGATGGGCAGAGGGAGCACGTCGGAGGGATATGTCAGAACAGATACTGATGAAAAGTTATAGGGACAAAGGCAGACCAAGAGAATAGACCCAAGACAGGCAATGATTTAATAACAATAGGAAAATGTGTAATTTTTAAAATTTTGTTGTTTCACTAAATTCTGGATGGGATTGATGACAAAAAATCACATCCAAGTGTTAGTAAAAATTCCTGAATTCCAGGGATAAAGAGAGAATTTTAAAATGTTTCTAGATTTGTGCTGGCCCCTATGCCGGCCACTCATCCCTTGTGGACACTGAGGATTCAGAACGTGAGTCAGCTGAGCTGAGCGGGGCATGGCATAGAGTGCACACCGAGGCATGGAGACAGCATGGCCATGATTGTGTAGTTGTCAGCAGTGAAGCGGGGGAAGGAGGGAGGGAGAGAAATTTTGATATGAGAGACACATCAATTGGTTGCCTCCTGCACGTGCCCCAACCAGGGCCAGGGATCGAACCTGCAATCCAGGTACAAGCCCTTGACCAGGAATCAAACCTGGACCCCTCAATGCTCTGGCAAACTCTCTAACCACTGATCCGCACTGGCCAGGGCTGTCAGCAGTGTTTTTATATTGATGGTTGATGGCTGTCTTTTGGGTGTATTGGGCTAAATAAAACATTAAGATGCACTTCACCTGACTCTTTTGACCTCTTACTGTGGCTGCTAGAAAGTGCAGCTACACATGTGCTGGCACTGATAACTAGAAGGGCTGTTTGCGGGCCATGTGGTGGGTCCTCTCCACAGGGGGCAGCATGTGGGGCTCTAGCTCAGGAGACATCATTTGGGGTAAAGATCGATATCTGTGTCTAGGCAGGAACTGAGCGCTCAGCTGGCTCGTGCACCCTCTGAGGGGAGTGCCGGACCCTGGTGGCATTTGGGCAGCGAGAAGGACGGGAGTGTCTTTAAGGCTTGGAGAGGGGGTGCACCTGGCATGTGCGTGCTGCCCAGTCGGCTCTGGACCTGGAATTGACTGTGGTGGTCTCTCCAGGGCCTCCAGCCCCAGTGACAGAAAAGATAGTGCCCCCTCAACCCCCCACCCAGATCAGCTCTTTAGGGTCTAGAGCAGTGATGGCGAACCTATGACACGCGTGTCAGAGGTGACACACGAACTCATTCTTTTGGTTGATTTTTCTTTGTTAAATGGCATTTAAATATCAAAAATATAAGTCTTTGTTTTACTATGGTTGCAAAGATCAAAAAAGTTCTATATGTGACACGGCACCAGAATTAAGTTAGGGTTTTTCAAAATGCTGACACGCCGAGCTCAAAAGGTTCGCTATCACTGGGCTAGAGAGACCAGGACAGTCACGAGGGACCCTGCAGGGCTTAGGTGAGGTCCAGCCCACATCGGCTGGGTGGGGCAGGCAGGGAGGGGAGGGCGCACGGTGAGGCCTGTCTACAGGTCTCAGGTGACCGAGCCAGTGGCTGCCCTGTGGTAGTGCATCCCCGTCCTTGTTCCTGTGTAGAAGGGAAAGCTCAGGATGCAGGTGCTAGAGGGGACGTGCACGCGTGTGGCGGAGTCCACTGAGTACCGAGTCATGGGCAGAGCCTCCACACGCGAGCACCGTCAGGGAGGAAGCCATCTCTCGGAGTAGGTTGACTGACTAGTTTCATTTGTGTGGAGGGATCCTTGGGGACCCCTGAGCTGCTGGCTGTGGGGAGTGATGGCCGCTGTGTTCACTGACGCTTGTCCACATGCTACGTATCCGCTAAGACAGTGTGATTCTTCCTTCTCTGACGTACATGGACTGGTCAGTGGGCAGTGACTGCTTGTTTCAACTTTCTTTTTAAGTGTATTTGGTTTTTAGATTTACTTTGTGAAAATGTACATTTGGACAATTTGGTCACTTATAGCTAATTCTTTCTTTCCTTGTATTTCAGATTTCTCTACGAATCATCATCAAGAACTTTGGGAGCATTTTTGAATTCATAACCGAGCCAAAATCTTTGGTTTCGTAAAAATAGAGAAAAGGGACTGACAGGAAATGAAATGAGTGTGTATTTCCCTCGTGTTTTCAATATATCCCATGTAATAGAGAAGGTGGGATTTGGGGAAGTGTGTGTAGGAAGCTCAAAGTTCTTAAATGTTTGCCTAGTGCCTGCAAAATAATATAGTTAATGTAAAGGGCTCAGGAAACCCGGGGTCCAAAGAAAAAGTCACCTTTCTAGCACCCCTGGTTGTTTTAAAAATGATACATATATATGTGTATATGTATATATATATATATATATATATATATATTATTGCTTGCAAACTGTAATAAAGCAAAGAAAACACGTATTCTGGGGAGCCTGTCTTCTACCGGAAGGTGCTGTAGCGGAACCATGGCCGGGCACGGGGGGAGGGCCACACTCAGGTCCTGGAGCCGCCACCCTGGGGTGGAGGTGGGCCCTGTGGCTGCAAATACGAGCCATTCAGTTGAGCTGAACTACTGTTAGTTGATCTTTTCTAACTGCGAGCTGTTCCATGCCCACAGATGACTGGCGCCTGGCTTCCTGGCCGCATTGTCCATAACCCTTTGTGCCCGTCCCGGTTACCAGGAAGTCACCACGTTCATCCCAGATCCCTGTTGGCTACGGGTCCTAAGTCGTGGTCAGTCAGCACCTGCGGCCTGGAGGCCACCTGGTAACAGGTGGGAAGGGAGACCCTCGGGCATGTGTGCATTCTGTCCTCAGACCCGACGAGAGAGTAAAGCAGTGCCCGTGTCTGCAGGCCCCGGTGTCCCTGAGAAGCACACAGACGGACTGCGCACTGTGGTTGGGCTTTAGGGCCAGACTTGGTGCAGGGACCGCAGAAGTGAGGTGGGGCTTGTTTTAGGAGCTGTGAACACACTCGTATGGCTGCCGTATTTTGCGGTGGGTACTCGTCACCGTGGGCCTCAGGCTGCTCGTCTGAGTAAGGCACCTGGGTCAGGCTCGACCCCAAGAGCGCAGGCCGGCAGGCTGTGGGGACTGGAGCTGAGCAGAGGCGCCTGCTGAGCCTGGAGAACTCGGGTGGAAGAGCTGGTTTGTGTGCAAGGCCTGGAGCCTGATGACATGCACCCTCCTCAGGCCCCTTCCTGCCACTCGCTTGCATGGGAGGCAGGAGACCTGGGAACCCAGAGGCCTCAGACAGAGAGCCTCCACATTCAGGTGTGAAGGGAAACGGCACGGACTTCGCAAACTCATTACTCTGAGCCCATGCACAGTGTCGCCACGGGAGCAGCTGTGCACCCTGTGTGACGGACTGGTGCCGGGAGTGGGGGGGTGTAAGGCAGGAAACGTCCCTTCCTGGATAAGACCCCACACAAGGGGCGGCACACAGGGACAGACCTAACGTGTCAGGAGCAGAGGTGACACACCTGCTGCAACAGCCTTTTTCAGAAATGCCCTTCGTTTTCAGGAATGAGCTAGAGAGTTTATGAAGTATGTTGGCCCAATAAAGATGGAATTACATTTTTTTCACAAATTGGATTATTTCACCCTCTAAGACACAAAAGAGAAAACCTGACTATCCTAAAAACTCGTGCGTAACTGAAACTAATTACCCTCTTTCCGCAAGGAAAATACCCACCCAGTTTTGGAGGCGAGTGCTCCAACTGCCCCAAGGAACTCCTGTCTCACAGGAGCTCCTGGGATCTGGAGACACCTCCGTGCGTGCCAGGAGGCTTGGCTAGTCAGAAACTGACTCACAAGGGCCAGGGCAAAGAAGAAATATAATGTGAAGTTTAGGATCTTGAGTTGGGATTCATGCTGTCTGGGTGTGTCCTAATGCCATCACGTGACCTTGTGAGGGGCACGGAGGTGAAGGTGGGCACTGTAGGAAGCCATGGAGGTCTCCTGAGCCTTTGGGGAGTGCGGCCCTGCCCTGCCTTAACTGTGGCTGTGGCATCGTGGGCTTTTGGCTCTAGAACCGGACAGAATAAACTCTAGTCCATCCTCTCCTGCCCCCTCCCCTATGTACCTTCCTATTGATCATCACTGGATAACAGTGGGTCTCCTGTCAGAGTGCACGGGCTCTGCAGGGGGCCTTCCTGCAGGAGCTGCCAGCCTCGCTCAGGGCCTGCCTTCCCAGTGCTGATGCCCCCGCAGCACAGCTGCGCTCAGGAGCAGGTGACCTGAAGATGAGCTGAGGCATAGCAAGCGACATGGAGGCCATGGCAACTGCAGATGCCCTGTTCCCCACCTTTCCACACCCCTGGATGCCAACATGACCTCCTGGCGAGGTAACCAACATGTTCCTTCCTGAGGGTCCACAGCAAGCCAAGGCCATCTTCTGAAGAAGAAAATCCCGTGCCGCCAGGTGCCTGCTCCTGCGTGGAGCTGGCCCTGTGATGGCTGCCCTGGCGCACAGGCTGCCACGGTCTGTGGGAGCCTCAGTGTGCACGCTGCAAGGCCAAGCGCAGAGCAGCTGGTCCCGTGGGTGGAAAAGCTCCTTTCGACTGGGGGCCTCACGAACATGCAGCGTTTTGGTCTGTCCAGGAAGTGATCAGTGGCACACCTCCAAGCCTCAAGGGTTCCTGGGGTGGCCACACAGCCCACCCAGCCACACATGCTCTGTCCTGGTTTGGCTGTGATGTGTGCTGGCCGTGGCATGAGGTGGGTGAGGCTGCTGTGCAGGCCAGGCCCCATGTGGATGCCAGGACATTCCCGCATCTTCTCCACGACCCTCTGCCCTCCAAATACCACACTGGGATAGAGACGTGATAGGAATTGCTGCCCTGCATTGTTCAAATCTCTGACAAGGTACAGATCTCCGAAATTCCAGAGAAACTGATATTACTACTTTAAAAATGGAATACTCTCCATGCAGTGAAAAACACTGATCTTAAGTCAATGGTTTGGTTAGTTTTAATCCCTCCAGTTGGGGTTCAAACATGCCCATCCCTGCAGGGTGCTGCCTGGCCTTGGACCTGGTGCTGTGAGATCCTGCTGGACGTGCTCTGTGTGGCTTCTCTCACGGCTGCAGGCTGGTCATTCTGGACTCCTGTTTGTGGACAGGAGTTCAAGTTTATGCTCACCCACAGCATTGGTTGTAAGTTACTGCTTTGTAGGGAGGGGCCTCCCTCGTTCCATGGGACTAATCTGTAATTGTGCACATTACTGAGGCCACATAAAGAAACATGGGAAATGGTATGAGTGGGTTGGGGGCCACCTTGGTAGACCACATGGCATCCTGGTTGCAAGGGGTTAGGATCAGCCCCGTCCCAGCCAGGCCTAGACAGGGGGAGGCTCTTGGACACGGGACAGAGGTATGGAGCAGGGTGGGGGGAGGGACTTTTTGGGAGGGCAGTGGCTGCTGGGGACACAGCATCAGCGATGAGCGGAACTGGGGACATTGAGGGTCAGTAATACGTTCTGACTATAGATGGACTGGGCTGAGCCATGACACTTCGCTGTCACCCCACCCCAAAGCCTGCCCAGGCCAGCCTTGTTGGGGCGGAAAAGAACCCAGTTAACAGCTGTGAGAAGGCTGGCTGATGAGGGCCAGACACCAAGAAGAGTGCGGGGCTATGGGTCAGGCAGCGTAGAGAAGCTGACATTGGGCAGATGGACCCACAGGGTCAGAGCAAGATCAGGCCCTGCCAGAAGCTGAAGCCGGTGGGATTGGGCACCAGGTGGGGAAGGGAGAAGACAGGGCTCCCCGGTAGGGCCACAGGATGACGACGATGATGATGGAGGGGTTAGGAGGTGAGGAACACACTCTACATCCTCACACATGCACACAGCACACACTCCACACCCCTCACACATGCACACGGCACACACTCCACACCCCTCACACATGCTCATAGCACATACAACACACATGCTCATGGCACACACTCCACACCCCTCACACATGCACACAGCACACACTCCATACCCCTCACACATGCACACAGCACATACTCCATACCCCTCACACATGCACACAGCACACACATAACACACATGCTCATGGCACACACTCCACACCCCTCACACACATGCTCATGGCACACACTCCACACCCCTCACACATGGACATGGCACACACTCCACACCCCTCACACATGCACATAGCACACACATAACACACATGCTCATAGCACACACTCCACACCCCTCACACACATGCTCATGGCACACACTCCACACCCCTCACACATGGACATGGCACACACTCCACATCCCTCACACATGCTCATAGCACACACATAACACACATGGTCATGGCACACAATCCACACCCCTCATACACATGCTCATGGCACACACTCCACACCCCTCACACATATGCTCATGGCACACACTCCACCCCCCTCACACATGGACATGGCAGACACATCACACACATGCTCAGCACACACTCCATACCCCTCACACACATGCTCATGGCACACACTCCACACCCCTCACACACATGCTCATGGCACACACTCCACACCCCTCACGCACATGCTCATGGCACACACTCCACACTCCTCACAAATGGACATGGCACACACTCCACACCCCTCACACATGCTCATAGCACACACATAACACACATGCTCATGGCACACACTCCACACCCCTCACACATGCTCATAGCACACACATAACACACATGCTCATGGCACACACTCCACACCCCTCACACACATGCTCAGCACACACTCCACACCCCTCACACACATGCTCATGGCACACACTCCACACCCCTCACACATGGACATGGCACACACATCACACACATGCTCAGCACACACTCCACACCCCTCACACACATGCTCATGGCACACACTCCACACCCCTCACACACATGCTCATGGCACACACTCCACACCCATCACACACATGCTCATGGCACACACTCCACACCCCTCACACATGCACACGGCACACACTCCACACCCTCACACACATGCACACGGCACACACTCCACACCCCTCACACATGCCCATGGCACACACTCCACACCCCTCACACATGCACACAGCACACACTCCACACCCCTCACACACATGCACACAGCACACACTCTACACCCCTCACACACATGCTCACGGCACACACTCCACACCCCTCACACACATGCTCATGGCACACACTCCACACCCCTCACACACATGCTCATGGCACACACTCCACACCCCTCACACACATGCTCATGGCACACACTCCACACCCCTCACACACATGCTCATGGCACACACTCCACACCCCTCACACACATGCTCATGGCACCCACATCACACACATGCTCAGCACACACTACACACCCTCACACATGCACATAGCACACATGCTCATAGCACACACTCCACACCCTCACACATGCACACAGCACACACTCCACACCCCTCACACAAATGCACACAGCACACACTCCAAACCCCTCACACTCATGCACAAAGCACATACTCCACACCCTCACACAAGCACATAGCACACTCCACACCCTCACACACATGCTCAGCACACACTCCAAACCCTCACACACATGCACAAAGCACATACTCCACACCCTCACACACATGCACAAAGCACACACTCCACACCCCTCACACAAGCACATAGCACACTCCACACCCCTCACACACATGCTCATGGCACACACTCCACAATCCCTCACACACATGCTCATGGCACACACTCCACACCCCTCACACACATGCTCATGGCACACACTCCACACCCCTCCCACATGCACACCCCACACACTCCACACCCCTCACACCCATGCACATGGCACACACTCCACACCCTCACACACATGCACACGGCACACACTCCACACCACTCACACATGCACACAGCACACACTCCACACCCCTCACCCACATGCACACAGCACACACTCCACACCCTCACACATGCACACACCACACACTCCACACCCCTCACACATGCACACAGCACACACTCCACACCCCTCACACATGCACATGGCACACACATCCCACACATGCTCATGGCACACACTCCACACCCCTCACACACATGCTCATGGCACACACTCCACACCCCTCACACACATGCTCATGGCACACACTCCACACCCCTCACACACATGCTCATGGCACACACTCCACACCCTCACACACATGCTCATGGCACACACTCCACACCCCTCACACACATGCTCTTGGCACACATTCCACACCCCTCACACATGGACATGGCACACACATCACACATATGCTCAGCACACACTCTACACCCCTCACACATGCACATAGCACACATGCTCATAGCACACACTCCACACCCCTCACACACATGCTCATCGCACACACTCCACACCCTCACACACATGCTCATGGCACACCCCCCACACCCACCCCACACATGCTCATGGCACACACTCCACACCCCTCCCACATGCACACGGCCCACACTCCACACCCCTCACACACATGCACACGGCACACACTCCACACCCCTCACACATGCCCATGGCACACACTCCACACCCTCACACATGCACACAGCACACACTCCACACCCTCACACACATGCACACAGCACACACTCTACACCCTCACACACATGCTCACGGCACACACTCCACACCCCTCACACACATGCTCATGGCACACACTCCACACCCTCACACACATGCTCATGGCACACACTCCACACCCTCACACACATGCTCATGGCACACACTCCACAATCCTCACACACATGCTCATGGCACACACTCCACACCCTCACACACATGCTCATGGCACCCACATCACACACATGCTCAGCACACACTACACACCCCTCACACATGCACATAGCACACATGCTCATAGCACACACTCCACACCCCTCACACATGCACACAGCACACACTCCACACCCCTCACACAAATGCACACAGCACACACTCCAAACCCCTCACACACATGCACAAAGCACATACTCCACACCCCTCACACAAGCACATAGCACACTCCACACCCCTCACACACATGCTCAGCACACACTCCAAACCCTCACACACATGCACAAAGCACATACTCCACACCCCTCACACACATGCACAAAGCACACACTCCACACCCCTCACACAAGCACATAGCACACTCCACACCCCTCACACACATGCTCAGCACACACTCCAAACCCCTCACACATGCACACGGCACACACTCCACACCGCTCACACACATGCACATGGCACACACTCCACACCCTCACACACATGCACACGGCACACACTCCACACCACTCACACATGCACACAGCACACACTCCACACCCCTCACCCACATGCACACAGCACACACTCCACACACCCTCACACATGCACATGGCACACACATCCCACACATGCTCATGGCACACACTCCACACCCCTCACACATGCTCATGGCACACACTCCACACCCTCACACACATGCACACAGCACACACTCCACACCCTCACACATGCACACAGCACACACTCCACACCCTCACACATGCACACAGCACACACTCCACACCCTCACACATGCACATGGCACACACTCCACACCCCTCACACACATGCTCATGGCACACACTCCACACCCTCACACACATGCTCATGGCACACACTCCACACCCTCACACACATGCTCATGGCACACACTCCACACCCTCACACACATGCTCATGGCACACACTCCACACCCCTCACACACATGCTCTTGGCACACATTCCACACCCCTCACACATGGACATGGCACACACATCACACACATGCTCAGCACACACTCCACACCCGTCACACATGCACATAGCACACACATGCTCATAGCACACACTCCACACCCCTCATACATGCACACAACACACACTCCACACCCTCACACAAATGCACACAGTACACACTCCAAACCCCTCACACACATGCACATAGCACACACTCTACACCCCTCACACATGCACATAGCACACTCCACACCCCTCACACACATGCTCATGGCACACACTCCACAATCCCTCACACACATGCTCATGGCACACACTCCACACCCCTCACACACATGCTCATGGCACACTCCACACCCTCACACATGCCCATGGCACACACTCCACACCCTCACACATGCACACAGCACACACTCCACACCCCTCACACACATGCCCATGGCACACACTCCACACCCCTCACACATGCACACGGCACACACTCCACACCCCTCACACACATGCACACGGCACACACTCCACACCCCTCACACACATGCACATGGCACACACTCCACACCCCTCACACACATGCCCACGGCACACACTCCACACCCCTCACACACATGCACACGGCACACACTCCACACCCCTCACACACATGCACATAACACACACTCCACACCCCTCACACACATGCTCATGGCACACACTCCACACCCCTCACACACATGCTCATGGCACACATTCTACACCCCTCACACACCTGTACATAGCACACACTCCACACACATGCACACAGCACACACTCCACAGACCTCACACATTCGCTCACAACACATCCACGTTTGCTCTGATACATGCAGCTGTGCCAGGCCTTTAGGACGTAGTCTCCTGGGGCGTGCACGAGTCCTCAGCGCCCTCCCAAACCTGGACAGTGGCCAGCACAGAGCCAGGCCACAGGGAGGAGGGAAGCGCCCCGGCAGGGCCCCCCCCACTGGGAGTCCTGACCCCTGACAGGAGCTCAGAGCTCAGGAGTGGCTTCCTGGCTCCAGCTCCCATTTCCAGATGATCTTCCAGGTTAGGCTCCCACTAACCCCCACCCCTTTGCAGGCTGAGGACTCCCCTCCCCTCCTTGCCCCCATGCTCAGACCATGCACAGCCTGAGCTCCAGGAAGCCCTGACATTACCTGCTTCAGGTGAGATTCAGACCCAGAAAACCGCCAGGCACATATTTTTTGTCAGCCTCACCCAAGGATACTTTTCCCACGGGATTTTAGAGAGTGGAAGTGGGGAGGGAAGAGAGGAGAGAGAAGCTCTGGCGGCCAGGGCACCGGCCACACTTAGGTGCTGGCGGCAGTGGCCGGTAGCCGGCAGAGAAGGCCCCATCCATCCTAGGACAGGGTGCGGCGGGCCTTCAGGCACATCTAGGGTAGCAGTGACGCCCTCCACCCCCACCCGGACCCTGGCGGGCGGGCCGGGCTTCCACTGGGGTCAGAGGGTGGGAAGGGCGCGGGGGTGAGGCAGGGGTGGGGTGGAGGGAGGGGTGCGGGCTCGGGCCGAGGGAGGTACAGCGCGGGAGGCTGGGCGCCCACAGGTGGGGGGCAGAGGGCAGGGCGGTGGCGCGGGGACCGCGGGGGTCGCGGGTGGGCAGGGCCGGGGCGGGGCCGGGGCGGAGCTGGCGGGCGGGCGCGCGGCGGGGGCGGGCCGGGGGCGGGGCCGGCGGCGCTGTCCGGTGCTGAAGCGGCGGCGGCGCGGAGCGGGGAGAGGCCGCCATGGACCGAGCCGCCAGCCTGGGGCCGCCGCTCGCGCTGCCGCTGCTGCTGCTGCTGCTTCTGCCGCTGCTCCCGCCCGCCGCGCCCGCGCCCCTCGCCCGGCCGCTCGCGGGGCTCCTGGGTGAGTGGGGGGCGCGGGGCGGGGGTCCGAGGCAGAGGGGCGGGGAGGGTCTGCGTGGGGGGGGAGGGGCGCCGGGCAGGCGGGACGGGCTCCCGGGGCGGCAGGGGGTCGCGGCCCAGCGTCGTCGTCCCTGCCCGAGTCGCCCCCGCGGTCCGGGTCGCCCTGTGCGCTGCCCTTGCTGGTGGCGTGGGTGCGCCCCGCGTGTTCGTGCCGCGTGAGCGGGGGGAGCACGAGTGTGGGTCCCGCCTGGCAGCCGGCTCCTCTGGCGTGGTCACCGCGCGCCGGCCCCCCTCCTTCGTGGCAGCCCCGGGGGGACAGGGCGCCCGAATCAGCTGAGCGCTCCCGGGGTCGGAGCCGGCAGGGCGCGGGCCGCTCCGGGAGGAACTGGGGCGCGCAGTGCAGCTCCCCGCCCGGTCCTGATGGAGCCACTGGGCTGCCCGGGCCCTGGCCGGGCGCCCGTGGCTCACCTGGAGGGAAGCTGGGGGCGGGGGAGGCCGGGTGCTGGCGGGCAGGGGGCACCCCCGCGGATCTGCACCGGCCCTGCCGGCTGGGGCCTCGCCACGCCGCCGGCCCTGCGCCCTCCTTTCGGGCTCGCGTCACCCGTGAGCTGTTTGTTCAGCGGCCGCCACCTCCACGCACGCAGCTCGGGCCGCCGCTGACGCAGCCGGGAGCCTCCTCGGAGCGGGGGCGGCGCCCTGGCGGGAGGCCGGTCCCGGCTGCTCTCCTTCCGGCAGCTGCGGGTCAAGCATCTGCGAATCCGAGGCCGGAGAGGAAGGCGAGGGGGCGGCGGCGGACGTCCGGGCGGCAGTGGTGCTCTGAGTCCGTCCCCTCCATTCGCCAGGCGCCCCAAGGGCTTGCTGGGCCCAGACCTCCTTAGCAGGACCCAGCGCCTGGAGACAGGACCCGCCACGTCCCTGCAGGTGGGAGGGCACAGAGCGCAGCTCAGCTCCCTGCCTCCTGCCCGCCAGGTAGCTGCGGCCTGAATTCAACCCAGACCCGGGCTCCAGGAGGGCTGGGAGCCCTGGCACCCAGGAGAGGCACACGCTGCCCTCTCCCGTCCCTCCCCTCCCCCTTCCCCTCCCTCCCTCTCTCCCTCTCCCTCTGCCTCTCCCTCTCCCTCTCCCTCCCCCTTCCCCTCCCCTTTCCCCTCCCCTTTCCCTCCCTCTCCCTCTCCTTCTCCCTCCTCCTCCCCTCCCCTCCCCCTCCCCCTCCCCTCTCCCTCCCTCCCCATCTCCATCTGGATCTTGTTTGATCACCATCACACCCTCATTATCCAAACAACAGCACAAATGAGAGCTGCACTCAGACTTGGCCCAGCCAGGCCCCTCATGACCTGCATGCGTGGCCATCAACACCTGGCTCCCTTGGTGAGGCCTGCGGAACAGCCGGCCCACGAGGCCCACAGGGTCCGAGTCCAGGCCCCTTTCCTGATCCCCGCCACTCCCTTTCCCCTTTAATCCCTTTAGCTTCCAGCCCTGGCACCACCCAAGCGCCCATGTCTCCCTGGTGCACAAGCCTCCCTTCGCAAACGCAAACAGTAATGATCACCGAGCAGAACAGGGCGGGACAGGCCAGGGAGGTGCCATTCAACTTTGCTCATGGCCCACATCCCACCCCAGGACCCGCAGCGGGCTCTCCCCTGCCCTCCCCTGCCCGTGGCTGCTGGCAGGGCGTCCTTGGTCTGTGCTCAGTACTTTCTCCCTAAACCAGCCGAGGGCCAGCCCTTGTCTCCAGGCGCGTCTTCGGTTGCAGGAGGCCGGTGCCAGCCCGAGGGCGCTCACAGGAAAGACCCTCTTCCTTGGGGAGAGGGACCACTCCTTTGCCAAAGGTCAGAGCCAACCCTTTCCTACACAGGCTGCTTGGGGACCTAAAGTCACACCTCGAGGATGCACCTGTCTCCGTAGGCGGCTGCGTGTTTAGTTTGCTCCTGTTTGGCCTCCTGATTCGCTCACACATGCGTTTCACGCACAGGCAAGCCCTGGCCGAGGGGAGGAGAGCCGGCGGGAGTCCTGCCTTTGTGACCTCGGTGGCGCGATTGTTTATTTTTAAATCGAAGCACCCTTCCTCCTGCACAGAAGCGCAAAGCCATCTTTGCTTCTTGGGGCCCAGAGCCCGGGACCTTCCCTGTTGGTTGTGAGGAATGAGAACCGCCTGCCCCGCTGCTCCCAGCCTTCGGGAAGGCAAGCCTTTCTCTGCCTGTGTCTCCTCAGGGAGTCCTCACCCTCAGGGCCGATGGGCCTGTGCAGGGGCTGGGGCTTGGAAAGCCCTGGGCTTTGGGGAAAGGGAGGCGCAGACAATGGGCTCACCCACAAAACCAGGTGCGTTGGGTGGGACTCTCGACCTTCTCCTATGTCCAAAGATGGCTGTTCAGCGTGTCATCGTGGGAGGACCTGCGGGGATCACACAGGTGTCTGGTGGCTCCTCTCTGCCAGGTCAGCGAGCTCAGGGTCTCGCAGCCCTTATCCTGAAAGCCGTCGGCCTCACTGCTCACGGGCTCACCCTCCTGGTGCCGCCCACAAGGAGGGTGCACTCTGCGTTCCTCCGTGGGGTGCTGGCCCCGCACTGGCACATGCCCCAGGGGTTCCCACGCACCGAGCGTGGGCCTGTTGGGCGCGTGGGGGCAGCAGTGCCAGTGAAGCGGACTTTGGGCTGGCGCGGAACCCCAGCTCCTCACCCCAGGGTGTGTGAGCTCTGGGGCCGCCATCCATGGCATCTCTAAAAACTTCTGCATTCTGGGTTCATTTTGTTGTGTTTTGAATGCAGTATTACCTAATTTGTGAATGTGGTTATTCACCCGTTTCTGTTTGGATTTTTGAGAGCTGGGACGTGGGGAGAGGTAGGTAGGAGTGATGGGCCGCTGAGCTGTCAACCTGCCGGGCTGAGTGTGGGAGGGTGTCTAGCCCTGGCCCATGTGGCTCAGTGCTTAGAGCACCAGTAGGTCTCAGGGTCGATTTCCAGTCAAGGGCACATACCTGGGTTGCAAGTTTGACCCCCAACCCCAATTGGGTATGTGCAGGAGGCAACCAATCAATGTCTCTCACATTGTTTCTCTCTCCTTCCTTCCCTTTCTCTCTCTCTCTCTCTCTAAAAAAAAAAAAAAAAAAAAAAGGAAAAACATCCTGGGTGAGGATTTAAAAAAAAAGGTTTTCTATTAACATGAGCCCTTAGAGAAGCGGTTCTCAACCTGTGGGTCGCGACCCCTTTGGGGGTCGAACGACCCTTTCACAGGGGTTGCCTAAGACCATCGGAAAACACATATATAATTAAATTGTTTTTGTGATTAATCACCATGCTTCAATTATGTTCAATTTATAACAATGAAATTGGGGGTCATCACAACATGTAGAACTGTACTAAAGGGTCACGGCATTAGGAAGGTTGAGAACCACTGCCTTAGAGCATTGCCTTAGATTTTAACCTCCTTATGAGAAGGTGTTTGTAACTAAATGCGGCCCAAACTAAAAAAAAAACCAAAAGACCTTTTGAGCTTGGGTGGCCAGTATTTAAGCTGCCTGGGTATGTGCAAAATTGCTAGTTCAAGGATTGTTTATGTGTGGAAAGGCACAAAGCTTAAGAAGTGGGCAGCAGTGTTCATTCAGAGGCATCCTATCCTGGTGGTCGCTGGAGGGCACAGCTGCGGAGACCTGTCCTCTTCACTTCCGGGAGAGGGCACCCTGTGCGCCCATAGGCGTCTGCCAGCTGTCCTCACAGGTCGACACTGACCTGGTGGGCGGACACCCAGCTGGACGTGTGTTTTTAATCTTGGTTGATCGGAGGCCAGAACGGGGAGCCCTCTGGGCGCCTGGAGGCAGAGGACGTGTCTTCCCCTCTGGCCGCTCCAGCGACGCCCCAGCCACTGCTTAAGCCCCCACAGGACGCGGTAAGGGGTGGTTCTCCTGCAAACACTTATGTTCACACAGGAAGTTCCGTGTTTGCTGTCTGAGTCTGTGTGGACAGGGCATGGCTCCAGCCCTTACCTAAGAAGGGAACTTTGGCCTGAGGTGTAGGTGTGTGAAACTCCAGGCCCAGCTGCCTTGCAAGTGTGAGCAGATAGGGAGCTGTCAGGGCTTCGCGATGGCCAGCTGGCGTTGGCCCTCCTGCAGGAGGTGGGCGGAGGGTGTTTGACCGACTTCTTCTGTCCCCTCTGACCTATGGCCCGTGGCTCCCCGTCAGCACGTGGGTTCTGGCGCCGGTGCGGGGGACGTGCTAGTAGCTATAAGACAGTGCGGAGCTGTCTGTTTATTTCAGTGGAAGCTCTCGCGCGGTGAAGTGATCTGTGTGTGCACTGCCCTATGCGTGGATTCTGGTGACAGGAGCTAGAAGCCCGTCACCCACACTCCTCTGGGCAGCCTGCCCGTCCCCTCAGCCCCGGCCACTCCGAGAGCTGTCTACCTGGTTCCATGTGCCCCCCAGAGTAGCGTCGATGGGCAGCATCCTGTCTGTTCACAGCCGGGAAGACGGAGGACCCCCTTTCTCTCCCGGGAAGGGAGGGCTGGCTGTGCAGGGTTCTGCCGAGAACAGGCGGCGGCTCGCGCTGCCATGGACAGAGGCCGTTTCCACTAGCCACGCTGCCTTTCTCACGGGGCCCAGGGCCTGTTGTGGAAAGCGTGCGGAGCTCGTTGGCCTTGGCCGGGCTTTCCCACGGGGGCTGTTCTGAGCGCCGGAGCCGGCATTTGGTTTGCCTCTGAAGGAACCTTGCTGTTTGGAGGGGAGGCTGTGTGGGCACCGTCAGCCTCCTGCGGTGCAGGGTGCAGGGTGCAGGGTGCAGGGTGCAGGGTGCAGTGCCACGACCGTGGAAGCTTGGAAGCTGTGGGCCTCTGGCAGACCCCCCCCCCCCCACAGCCCTCGGTCTCTATGGGCCTCTTTCTGTTTTGCTTTGTTTATTCATTTATTTTGTTTGTAGACCCACATAGACGTGACATCACATGGTATCTGTCTTTCTCCGTCTGATGTATTTCTCGGAGCTTACTACCCTCTCAGTCCATCTCCCATGTCGCCTGTCCCACCCAGCTCAGGAGCACCTCTTCTGCATCCACATCCTGACAATGTAGTTAATAGTGCGATGAGCGTGGGGTGCAGGTGTCGTTTTGAATTAGCATTTTTGTTTTTTTCAGGTAAATACCCAGAATGGAATTATGGGTTGTGTGGCAGCTCTTTTTAACTGTATGAGGAATCCCTATTCTGCTTCCCACGTGGCTACAATAGTTTGCACCCCACTGCCAGGCTCCGTCCCCACATCCTCGCCATCCTGTCGTCTGTGGATGTGCCGATGGCAGCCGTGCTGACAGGTGCGAGGTGACACCTCAGTGTGGCTTTGATTTGCGTCTCAGATGATCAGTGACTTTGGGCACCTGTTCCTGTGCCTGTGGCCCGTGTGACTTCTGCCCATGCCTATGATATACTTATTTATTCAGTATACTTTTTATATTGTTGGCACTATTATAGGTGTCCCCCACGTCTCCCCTCTTTATCCATCTCCACCCAGCCCCCACCTACCTCCTCTGGCTTCACCACACTGTTGTCTGTGTCCATGGCTGTGCCCATTTTTAATTGGATGGTTTGGGGTTTTTTGGTATTAAATTTCATAAGTTCCTGAACTATTTTGGTTATTAGCCCCTTATTGAATACATCACCCAGAGAGGTCTTCTCAGCGCTGTCTTTTCATTCTGTTGATGGCTTCCTTTGCTGTGAAAAGTTTTTCAGTTTAAAGGAGCAGACTTGTTATAACAAAAGCCCACTTCAGAGTGGGGATGGCAGCCGGTCGGAGTGGCTTGGTGGTTGAGCGTCACACCCTGCACTGAAAAGTTGCAGGTTCAATTCCCAGTCAAGGCACATGCCTGGGCTGCAGGTGTGATTTCCGGTTGGGGCACGTACAGAAGGGAACTGATCAATGTTTCCTCTCTCTCTCCCCCTTCCTCTCTCTAAGCATGTCTTTGGGTGAAGGAGGGGTTGCTGTCCTAAGAAAAGTTGGAGAGCAGCGGAAACGGGCCACGGATGGCTCAGTGCAGTGCCGCCTCTTTCGTGTGAGGTGTGCTGGTGGGTGAGAGAATGGCGCTGTCTCTCCCATGATGCGGCTGTTCCGTGTCACCACGCGGTTCTGGAAGCTCATGTCGGCTTCGGGGGCAATGCCCTGCACACAGCGGACGGCCTGGGTTTGGAAATGGTGTTTGGTGAGAGAAATGTCCAGGAGAGGCTGACCTGGTTTCCAAAGAGAAAGGACTTGATATTAATGGTGCCGGTCAAGTCTGCCTCCAACAGCAAAATGCAGTCCACGTGCACGTGCATGAAGCCGCCGGTGGCGCTGGCGGGAGGCCAGGCTGTTCCTTCGGGCCATGGCTTTAGTCCGGCTGAGAGCAGACACCGTCCTGTGGGGCGGCGGCATGCAGCTCAGCGTGTGTGTTCTCTGAAGCACCTGCTGGTGTTTTAAAATAGACATGGACACGTTTCTATTGATGTCAGAGAGGAGGGGGGTGGGAGACATCAGTGATGAGAGAAAACTACCGATCGGCTGCCTGCCTCCTGCACGCCCCCCACTGGGGATCGAGCCCACCACCTGAGCATGTGCCCTGACCAGGAATCGAACCGTGACCTCCTGGTTCATAGGTCGACGCTCAACCACTGAATCACGCTGGCCGGGCTACTTGCTGGTATTTTAATGGCACCAGATGAGACATCCCAGGGAAAGTGCGGCTCTTCGTGGCTGCCAGGCACGGGACTGGTGAGGAAGCAGCTGCATGGCCTCTACAGGCCTCCCCACCCCAGGTCCCCTCTGCCCAGCCAAGGCTCTGCGGCTTTTACCAAAACGCAGTCAGGACTCCTTCAGCCTTGTCCTCTGCTTTCGCCTGGAAACAGGCCGCCATCTCCAAACTCCTGTTGCATTAGTGGCGTGTGAGGGGACGCAGGCACTAGTGAAGCCTGAGAGAACGCAGCCGCTGGGGGCTCTGTCCCTGGGACCTGGGCTCTGTGGCCTTGCGCCTGCTCACCGGGCTCAGTCCTGGTTCCATGAGACAGTCAACCTGGACAAAAGGAGGCTCCAGCATAGCTGAAACCGCGGGCAACTTCCAAACGCAGGCAGAAGGCAGGCTGTGGGCCCGCAGACAATTCAACTACCAGCACCCGCTCACCTGCTGGCGGGCAGGTGGGGCCGTTCTTTCCAGCTCCATCATCGGCACCCCCAGCCGCGCAGAGCACTGCCGCTCCCCTCTGACCTCTGAGTGAGCGTCCTCGGAGCTGGGGGGGGCGGTAAGGAGGGGGAGGGGGGAAGCCCTCCTGCTCCCAGAAGCCCAGGCTCTATGCACAGTGTTGCGGGGAGGCCAGACAGGGCAGAACACGTCGTCATTGCAAATCATCTCACTTTGGAGGCTCTGGGTCTTGGCTGAGTTTTTGCAGAAGAACAACCATTCGATTTTATTTTTATTCGTTTGTTTTACTTTTTACCTTCGATTTTAAGTAGTGACATCATTTATGTGTTTCTATTGATTTTTTGAGAGAGAGGAAGGTGTGTGTGTGTGGGAGAGAGAGAGAGAGAGAGAGAGAGAGAGAGAGAGAGACATCCCTCGGTTGCCTTCTGCACACGAGCCCTGATGGGACGGAACCCACCACCTTTTGGTGCACAAAGGTGCATGGGAACGATGCTCCGACCGCTGACAGCGCAGGGCGGAGCCGCGCTCTAATAAGCATATTTAACTGATGCAGCTAATCCCGTGGCAGTGAGGACAATGGTGGTGACTCTGTCTAGAGTTTATCTCCTGTCCCCCCTCTTAAGAGCTAACAGCCATTGAATGAGAGGTAGGGCTGAGGCCTGGCCCAGCGGCTCAGCTGGTTGGAGCGCCGTCCTGTGCACCGAAGGGCGGCGGGTTCGAGTCCCACTCGGCACATACCCAGGTCGCGGGTGTGATCCCTAGCGGGGGCGTGTGTAGGAAGCAACCAATCGGATGTTTCTCTCTTTCTCTCAAAATCAGTGCAAAAATATCCTCAGGTGAGGATATAGGGCTTAAATAAGAACCCTACGCATTCTCACACGCTGGAGTGGAAAGTGTAATAAAAGAGAATACACACCCTTTCTCAGACACACGGGTCACTTTCTTTTAAATGTGTGCCCTCTGACGAGGCAGCAGCCAGAGCACATTTGTCAGTTCGTCTGCCACGCGAGGCTGCAGGTGCTGAGGTGCCTGGACGTGTCTGTCACCGAGGCCTGGAAACCATTTGGCGAGAGAGCGAGAGGATGCCCACACTCCGAGGAAGTGTGCAGGTCACCAGTGCCAGCCGCGGGGCCGTGCCCCTTCTGTTCGCCTGTGCGGCGTCTGTCCCCCAGCGCCAGCCCTGGCTACAGGCAGATGCGGTCCGAAAGGGTCTGTGCCTGGGCTACTGGGGGCTGCTGCTCCCATCGATGCCTGTGGTTCGCTCCGTAGGTCCCGTTTCTTCCCAGCGGCCTTTTGCTCAGAGGACTGACCAGGGGAGGCACCCGCCCTCTCCCTGACCTTTCCGAGGCTCCTGAGGTTCTGGGACCCGTTTGTGGGGAGGAAGTGTCGGAGTTAATGTGCACCCCCTGCCGGGGCCACCAGCTCTGACGTCCGAGTCCTCGATCTGCCCTTGTTGCTATGAAGGTGGCTCGTGTGGGAGCCTGTCACCTCCCAGAGAAGCTCCTGTTGTGGGCGGGAGGGTGCAGGGTCCCCTGTGAGGCCCTCTTGCTGTGGGGGGCACACTCCGCGGTTTGCCCAGCGAGGACTCCACGTTCTAGCCCCTAATATCTATTTCACACCCGAGACCTGGAAGGCGCCTTCGGACAAAGGCTGTGTTAGAGTCGAGCTGAACAGACAAACTGTGATGTCAGAAGCAAAACCGTGGAGACGCTCATTTCTGCAGGACCTGCTTCGGATAGACGGAAACCCTCCTCTGGCCAGACACACCCGCCCGTGCTGTGCGTCAGCGGGCACACGGCCCCCTCTCTGTGACCACACCAGGCCGTGGGCTCTCGTTTGCTTTTGCCTTATTTGGGGCAAAAAGCAAGTCCCTTAAGGGGTTCATCAAGCAAGGAGGATGAAAGCCCAGGAGATTCTGTTACAGGAGCCTCCCGCTGGGGTCTGTGCTGGAGGAAGCCTTTTTAAGAGGAAAAAATGCTTTTCAGAGTCAAGATTAGATTCTGAGTTTAGTGCTCTGAGAAGCAGGGTCTACTGACTTTCTCATTTCTGTGACAACTTCCAATAGTCGTCTGTTCCCAACAGAAAAGGAACTTAGGTTTCGGTGGGCCTGGCACAGAGCAGGCCGTGCGGATGGGAGGGACCTCGCAGCGTGAGTGGCATTGCTCGTGTGCACAGCTGAAGCTCACATGACAGGCAGGAGTCTGGGAGAACGGACCACGGCAATTCAAAACGACAGTTTGGGAATGAAAACTTTGTTAGTAAAAAATATGGTGGCTTAACAAATACGGGCGGTGTGCACGGGACTGAAAGGACATCGGTATTTGGTAATGAAATTAGATTCTGCTCGGCTGTATCTCTGGGAGTAAGAGGAAATTCTCAAAGAACATCTCGATGCGGGGCTGCTCTGGGAGGTGAATGCGCAGTGAGCTGAGAATGTGGCCGCTGATGCAGATACACCTGTTCTTATTCCCCAGAGGCTTGAGGTAGGGACACAGACGTCGCATCCACTGTAGGGCACATAAACTATGTATTGACATGTCAGTACATCCCTTAAGAAGTCTGTCTGTGATGAGAAAAGTGGTATGTTCAGTCTAGGTTGGTACTGCTGAAGGATGCATAGCATTTGTTTAGTGGTTAAATGTTTTCCTTAGGAAACCCGAAAGGACAGATACCGTGGGCAAACTTAAAGTCAAGCATTATAGGACAAAGGGTGTTTGAGACCATTAGAGTTGATCTCACATAAAATAACTCCCACAGACAGTGTGTGTGAAATGGATACTAATTCCAAACTCAAAGTCTCCTTTGCCCAGGGCTGGGTGTGTTGTCACCAGGTCCCAAATGCTGTACTGATTCCTCCAGAACATCAGCAGCTGCTGGGCAGCCCCTCCTGTTTGGACAAGGCTGAGGGGCCTTGGGCTGGACGCAAGAACCCCTCCTGCAGGAGGCGCCGCGTGACAGGGTCTGGGTGCTGCACGTGCTCACATCGCTGACCAGGACCAGACAGCATGGCATGCGGAGGGAAGTCCAGGTGTCTATCCTTTCCAGTTGCCTCTATTCTCACAGTCAACAAAGAGTTTCAGTTTTCCACTACATGACTAGCTAGGTAGCAAAACCTCTGGTCAGGACAAGGGGCTGAGCACCTACTGTGTGCCAGGCCCTGCACCAGGCACTGGACATGCGAACATGAACAGGACCATGTCCCTGCCCTCTAATTCCCTCCCTGCCTTCCAGAACCTTTCCTGTGTCTAGAATCCCCCCCCCCCTTGACTTCTAAAACCTTCCCTGCTTCTAGAACAGTGGTTCTCAACCTGTGGGTCGCGACCCCTTTGGGAGTCGAACGACCCTTTCACAGGGGTCACCTAAGACCATCAGAAAACACATATAATTACATATTGTTTCTGTGTTAATCACTATGCTTTAATTATGTTCAATTTGTAACAATGAAAATACATCCTGCATATCAGATATTTACATAACGATTTATAACAGTAGCAAAATTACATTTATGAAGGAGCAATGAAAATAATTTTATGGTTGGGGGTCACCACAACATGAGGAACTGTATTAAAGGGTCGCGGCATCAGGAAGGTTGAGAACCATTGTTCTAGAACCCTCCCTGCCTTTCTAAAGCTCAGCAGGAACTTTATCCCATGAGTCCCTAATGCTTGTCCTATAGTGGAATTTCATTAAGTTAATTCACGTAACTCTAGAGAGCTTGGTTTAGGAAGCTTTCCTACGTCTCCATATGAGAAGACCGCGGTGAATAATGCTGCATTTTCCCGTGGGCATTTATTTTGTTGTTTCCTAGTTCCTGCCAGGAAATGGAAGCGGCACCTGTGAACTTGGCTTTTGCCTGTGGGACCTTAAGGGGTCGATGCTTTTCATTAGATGGGCCTTGTTAAGGATCCCAACATGCAGAACACAGACACCCCCCCCACCCCCCCAGCCTGCAGCAGGAGTGGGATGGGATGGGAGGTCCAGGCGCGGCCTCTGGCTTCCTCCCTCCTCCTCCTCCTCAGGGTGTCTGTGACTTTGCCGTCTAGGGCAGCTGTTTGGTCAGAGAAGAAAGCTCTTGTGTAAACCCCTAAAAAGACGAAAGCATCACAGAATGGACTCCTTAGCCAGGAGCTGCAGGCGACCTCCACCCGCAGTCCCAAAGGCCCGCGTGCCAGCGCCACTCTCTGCTCCTCGCTGTGCTCACTTGGCTGTGTTGGCATCTGCGGGCTGGGTCACAAATTACCAGGAGGAAACGCAGGCGGTGGGGTGCGAGGGGAGGGCCCTGTGGGAGGTGGCGAGGCCCTGTGCCCCGGGGAGCGAGGTCCCTGCGGGCCGGGCTGGCAGGGCTGGCCCGGAGTCCAGGCGCTCAGACGCCCTCTGCTCACTGCCTCGGGGTGTTTCTGATGCGCGAGGTTGAGGGGGCAGCACCCCTGTGTCAAGCCTGGCGGAGCAGGGACCGCAGCAGCTAAGCAGCGGGGAGCAGGCCAAGGGCGCCAGTGACCGGGAGGGGAGACCCTGGAGGCGGGCTCACCGCGCACCTTCTAGGAACATCACCGAGCAGGTGCGCTGGCCTCTTGCGGCGAAGCCCCCCACCCCCAGGGATCCCCCGTCTCCCACCCAGGACTCCCCCTCCCCAGGGATCCCCCCCGTCTCCCACCCAGGGCTCCCCCCTCCCTCAAGCCCCCCTCGCCTCGCCCAGGGCTCTCCCTCCCCCGCCCCCACCCCCAAGGGGAGGCCGCGTGTCCGTGGGTCCTGAAGGCGCGATGGCCGCTCTTCACAGGAGGACGGGGTGGCTGCGCGGCCTCGCCCGCCTCCCCCTGGCCTTTCACAGGGAGGCCTGGCCTGTCTCTGGGCAGCGCGGCGAGGTGGACACGTGTGTGCCGGGAGCCCTGGCTCTCGTCGCTGGCAGCGCGGCTCGTCCTGGTCGGTCCTCGAACATCCTGGCTCTGGGAGCCCCGACTTCATCCTTTCTGGGCGCAGTGAGGGCGGCCCGGGATTCAGCCGCGCCGGCACCAAGGGGTCTGCTCCCTCAGCGGCCAGGGAGCTCTGTGGGGCCCCGCCCCAGCAGTGACTGGGTGCCACCTGGCGCGAAAGCGGCTGGCGGCTCCATGCGGAGGGCACAGGGACCTTCTCCGTGGCCGGGCGCAGGCACCTGGACAGACTCTTTTTATTTATTTTATTTTTTTTTATTGCTTAAAGTATTACAAAGGGTATTACATATGTGTCCTTCCCCGGCCCCCCAGACTCTTTATGTTCTTTTCCCTTCCCTTTCTTTCCTCGCCTCCATCACCATTGATCCCGGCCCTGCGGCCCGCCCCCGGGAGCCCCGCCCCCCGGCCGCAGAGTGCCTCCAGCAGGACCACTATGCAGTTGAGTTGCCTGCTGGGGGGCTGGGTGGGAGCTGGTGTGGGTGTCGGAGAATGAGGGTCCTGCAGGCCTCAGGGACCGGGCGCAGGCTGGGCCTTTCCGGTCCTAAGGAAATGCCTCCACCAGCAAATGCCGCCTGGCCGTGGGCGCCCTCTGCGTGGCGGGTGCGGACGAGTCGCAGATCCGAATAAACACCGGGCTCACCAGGAAGGCAGAGCCAGCTGCAGCCGTGCGTTAGTGGTGGAAGCCATTGAGCTCCCTTCGATTTTGGACCATCTCTGTGGTTGTGCTGTTTGCGAACAGACCCGCCATCACGGCGTTGGCCCCAGGGAACCTGGGACACCAGGAGCTGCCCTGGGCCCGGGGGCTGCACTGCTGTGGACGCGGCCACTGGGGTGGCCCCGGACGGCCATGACGGGGGGCGGGCTCTGTCTCCCCCAGGCCTGTCTGCACAGCTCCCGCCACACGCGGTCCCTGAAAGCCTCTGTGAGCTGAGTGTGTCATGGAGCCCGGGAGGCCTGCGTGCAGGGCCCCCTGAAGTCCACCTTGCAGGGTACCGTCTGCCCTGGGGCCTGCGTGTGCGTGGCTCTCTCCCGGGAGCCTCCTGCTGGCTTGTCTCCTGGCCTCTCCCCCACAGCATGGTTTCCAAGCCAATCGGCTTCCATGAGCCGCGCAGAATTTGCACAAAAGCAGCACCAGGGACAGGGTCTCCCTGCTGTTTCTCCTGAAAGCAGGTCCCACTGAGAGAGGGGCCCCTGTCCCAGGGCCTGTCTCCCTGTCCCAGGCCCATTCTCCCTGTCCCAGGCCCCGTCTCCCTGTCCCAGGCCCATTCTCCCTGTCCCAGGCCCATTCTCCCTGTCCCAGGCCCATTCTCCCTGTCCCAGGCCCCGTCTCCCTGTCCCAGGGCCCGGCTCTCCCTGGGTTTGCTCCAGAGGCCTTCACTCTCGATGGTGCTCCTGCTAATGGCAGCCACAGGGCGGCTTTCCTGGGCGGACGGATTGATGGCTGCTGGATGGGCCAAGCTCTGTCAGCCTCACTCGCTTTGTAAATAAACATGTGCCACGTGAAACGAAAGCAAAGGGGTCTAAACCCACCAGGACACTGAGGCTCCGTGGGGGGCACTCAGGTGGCTGCGGCTGGGCGGGCTGGATCCCGGCTCCTGCTAATGCCCCCTCTGGGTGACCAGTGAGGGCACTGCGGGGGGGGGGGGGCTGACGAGGGTGTGGGCAGCCCCACTTCCATGCCCTGGTGGTGGGAGTAGAGTTACCTCCTCTTCTTACAGGGCGATTGGCCGTATCCATCACAAAGCACAAACCTCTAAACCTGAAATCCCACTTCCAGGAATTCGCCTCCAACCTTCCTGCCCACGTGTGCAAGGTGCTTGCCCAGAGCCTGCGTTGCTTTCGTCTGGCCACTAGAAACAACTCATTTCTGTGTGACAAGGGACGGGTTACACGCATCACTGCACGCATATATCAGACCCGGAGATGCACAGAACGGGACCCACCTCCAGAGGCGGTGCCCAGCACTGAGCTGTGGGTGTTGGCGGGGGCTGCCCCCCCTTTCACTGTCCGTCAGTGCTGTGACGTGTGCTCGGTGGGCTCCCGCAGGCCTCTGTGATAGATACGCACTCTACTGGCAGGTGCTCTGTAAGTAGGAAAGAGCGTTCGTGAGAAAGTAGGAACCTTTTCGAAGAGCTCACCGTCTTTTCAAAGTTTGTTGAGGGAAAAGAGGAAGGAAGGTGAGATGGCCGCGAGTCCTCTGGGCGTCTCTGGCCCCCGCTGTCCCAGGGTCAGGCCGCACTGGGCCTGGGTCAGGCCAGGGTTTGCAGAAGGGAGTGGGCCTGACCTGGCCGCAGCGCGGGATGGGGAGGGGCGGGAGCTGAGTGCTGTGTGATCAGCTCCGTCGGGGAGAAGCCCAGGGCCTTGTAATGAAGCCACGTTGCCAAGGTCTGTGGTCCAGTTTCCCAGCTGACGCAGCTGGGTGCTGGCAGGGGCTCCTCCTGCTTCAGGTTAGGAACCATCATCACCAGTTTGCAAACTGCTGCGTGAGTGAGACCTGCCTTTCCTAATGCTCTCGGTCTGCCCACCGCGCGGCCCGCTCCGTTCCACCCTTCCTGTGTCGGACTCCAAGCAAAGGCCTTTGGAGACAAGTTCATACCCATGACCAGACACGATGCTGCCCACCGCACCCCACGCCCCCTTTGGCTGCTGCCTCGCCTGGGGGCAGGGGCTCTGCTCTGGGTCCCCCACGCAGGAGGCAGTGGCTCTCTGTGCAGCAGGGCTTGGCCACAGTGGCGGAGCCTGTGCAGCCAGGTGGGCACTGTCCAGGGAGCACTGCCTGCGTCTCTGTGCTGGGCGGGTGGGGACGGCCGTGCCTCTGAAGGGCCGCTTGCATAGAGAAGATTTTACATCTTGGGTTGGTATTTAGTTAACGCGCCTCTGCCCACGTGTGAGCAGAGCAGGGCCCATTATGTTTTGGCTCGGGTCCCGCGGCGTCGCCACCATCGATCCGGATTGCCGGCATCCAGCCCGTAGCTGAGGCCGGTGGTGCAGCAGAGGCGGCGGCTCAGGAGTGATTAAGGCTCCGCTCTCATGGCCTGTGACTCAGCACATCCTTCCTCGCCAGGCTCAGAGCGGGTATGGCTCAGGGTGTGCTTTCAGTGCTAAGAGGACTATTAATAACAGGGAACTTAACGCCACGCTCGCTGTGGGAGGCGGGGGCCTAACACCACAGCCTGGTGTCCCTGCGTTGACCTGACTTACTCTCCACGGTGGCTGCTGATCTGATGCCACGTCCCAGGCAAAGGGAAGGGGGGGCTGTCAGCCCCTCTCCCCAAATCAGAGGACCCTCTACTGACACCGGAAGAGCTCAAGCACCGGCCTCTGTGCCGGCCCACTCAGCACCGCGGGTCTCCCTTGTTGGAATGTCTAAGGCAGTTGCTCTCAACCTTCCTGATGCCGCGGCCCTTTAATGCAGCTCCTCATGTGGTGACCCCCAACCATAGAATTATTTTCGTTGCTACTTCATAACTGTAATTTTGCTACTGTTATGAAGCATAATGTAAATATCTGATATGCAGGATGTATTTTCATTGTTACAAATTTAACATAATTGAAGCATAGTGATTAATCACAAAAACAATATGTAATTATATATGTGTTTTCTGATGGTCTTAGGCGACCCCTGTGAAAGGGTCGTTCGACCCCCAAAGGGGTCGCGACCCACAGGTTGGGAACTGCTGGTCTAAAGGGACTTGCCTCGCGGGAGGTGGTGTGGCCTCGGCCCAGGCATCTGCCCAGAGGCCATCCTTGTCTGACACGATTCTCACATCAGGGCGTGACTGGGTGGGTCGGGTGTGAGTTAAAATGCAGTTTCAGGGTCAGGTTCCGACCCTCCATTCTGCGTTTCTGGGGCCACACTGAATCCGCATGAGGTGGAGGGGCTAAGCGATCAGCCCCCTGTGGTTGGGCGTCAGGGAAGAGTGTCGGCTTGAGTTACAGCCTTTCAGTGCACGTGTAAGACTATTTAGTCTTTTCACAACGTCTCCTGTACCCAAAGAAAATGTAGAGATGGGCGGCTGCTGTGGCCAGTGTCCACGTCGTGTCCATGTCATGTCCACGTCGCACGGGGAGGGCTGTGACCGGGCTTTTCTGCCACAGCAGGTGCTGGGAAACGGGGATTTAGGAAAATGTCCTCAATGTTCATCAGAATTGTTGGGTTGTTACTTCTGGAACCTTTGGGAAGTTCTGGCTTCCAGGAACTGAGGGACAAATGCCCGAGCCACGTGACCGCTGACGTCTGAGCTTTATTTACGTGTCAGGTTTGCGAGGGGGGATGTTAGCAAAAGGAGGACCGGGCCCCACAGTGCTGCCATTCAGAGTGCTGCTTGTGGGTGCAGGACTCACCGCTGGGCAGACCGGCCTTCTGCCGGGAGGGACCACGGACCGAGCCAGTGCAGCTCCGCAGGTCTCCGTGCGCAGACTCCCAACCGTGCGGAGCTCTGGCCCCGGGAGGCGGAAGGAAGGGAGGCAGCTGACTTCTCTTAAAGACATTCAAGTGGAGTTGCTAGTCCTTTCTTGGCGAGCCGGGTTATTTTCGGCTCTAACTGAACAGTGTGTGCCTGTCGGTTTCTGTTCTCAGAGCTGTGTTTTCTCTCTCAGCACCTGGTAGGGCTCCTCATCGAAAGTGAGGTGAGTGGGCGTCCCTGCATCTGAGTCAGTCAGAGTTAGACGAGGCCACCCCGGCTTCATCGGGGTCCGTGGTCACCGTGGTGACTGGATACACTCAGAGGCTGTGCAGGTCAGTGAGGGGAGCAAGGTGGACTCAGGGCACCAGGCACCTTAATTTCACACGATTTGTGTCCTGCACCTGGAGGCTCCCCTCCTGTCTGCCCACCACTGGGTAGTAGCTGGTGCCAGCCCATGGGCTGGGCACAGTGCAGAGAGGCCCTGGGAGGCAAACCCTCGCCCACAGCAGGTGCCGCCTGCGCCCACCGGCCTCTGAGCTTCCAAGGTGGCGACGTTTCAGGCTGCTTCTTGTGATCTCAGAGAGGGAGGGAGAGGGAGAGAGAGAGAGAGAGAGGAACACCAATGACAAGAGAGAATCACTGATCGGCTGCCTCCTGCACGACCCCTACTGGGGATCGAGCCTGCAACCCGGGCATGTGCCCTGACCAGAATGGAACCTGGCTCATAGGTTGGCACTTACCACTGAGCCCGTTGGCGGGCACAGCCTCTGATACCGACAGCGGGGAGCGGTGCCAAGACCGCCGGGCAGCCGCGAGCACGTCCTCGGAAGCAGCTGTTTCTGTTCGATGCCTCAGTGCCCTGAGCATTATGCCCTGAGAGGCCTTCATTCTAGAGGAGCACACAGGGGCCGGGGGCTCCGTGCAAGTGGCAGGTCCAAGCCAACGCCTGGCGGCTGGGGTTGCCATGCAATTGTCTTTCTAATCTGGATGCTTCTGGGAGCAAAAGAGGTCAGGCCTGAGGTCAGACCCGCCCCTGGGGGGGGCAGTGCCCCGGGGCCCGCTCCCTGCCACGCAGATCAGTGGGAGCTGCCCTTGGGAAGAAGGGCGCTCCCTCAGCCACGGAGCCGGAGCCCCGTGGCAGCCACAAGGACGGGAGGAGCAGCACGCCTGCCAGCAGGTGATGGGCCACCCCTGCCCTTCAGGGCCGCTCCTGTGGATTGTTTACTTGGCTCTGAGGCCACAGCTGGTGCAGAGCGAGCGTTTTCCCGACCAGGAGGACAGCCTCCCGGGAACAAAGCCCAGAAGGCAGGCACCTGCTGGAAGCCACCCAGGGCCCGGCACACACCATACGCCTGGGGTTCGGTGTCCCCCCCGGGCGAGCTGGCCACCGCCTCAGCCTCCCTGGCAGTTCTCGTAGGGACGCTGTGTCCGTCCCAGAGCTGGACAACTCCCAGGAGCTCTGGTGTGTGCACAGGGCCTGGCCTCTGTTCAGAGGCCGCCTGCCAAGTGGGGCCTCGCTCCGGCTGTGGCCGGGGCTGGAGCAGAGCCTGGGGCGGGAGGGGCGGCCGAGGGCTTGGGCCAGATCACAGCTGCATCCCCTCGCAGGTGTTTGGCAAGGGAGCCATCGCTGAGCCCCACGGAAGGAGCCCCTGCATTCAGAGCACACCTGGCACCTGCCCTGGCCTGCGGGGCTCACGCTCCTGCATCTTGTCTGTCCCCAGCGCGGGCTGGGCTACCGCATGCGCAGGCGCCACCCTTCCTCCGGCCAGTGGCTTCGGATGCAGAGGCCACAGCAACAGCTCCTGACGACTCTCCGACTCCCCGAGGGAGACTCATGTCCCACTCAGGGTGAGGGAGGCTGGGGTCCCTGCTGAGCGGACTCTGCTCTTCCCCAGCACAGGTCTGGGTCCCTGGGACTGTATTTCCCTTGTTAAGGGGTGTTTGTTTAATTAAGGGGTGTGCTCCACTTCGGCTCAGAAGCAGCCAATATTAGGGGTGCTGTGTCCTCCCCTGCCCCCCCATGTGAGTGAAGCAGCAGGTGGAGTTGGGTCTGTGTATAGAGACGGGGGTCTTTCTGAGTTGCCATGGAGACCACACAGCTCTCGCCCACCTGCTGCCTCTCCAGGAGTTCCCATGGGGCTGTGGGGTTCCAGGGGCATTTCCAGGGGAGACGCCTCCACGTGTGGTTGGCGGCGGCTCCGTCAGGATGACATTGGAGCCTTAGTGCCAAGTGGGTTGGGGTGGGGTTTGGTGTCTGGGTCACCTGGTGCCAGAGGGGCCTTATGGGGCCCGGGGTCCACAGGGGCCGGAGTGGGGAGCGGCCATGTCTAGGGTGCACTGACCACAGCCTCCCGGGGCCCAGGGACTGTGAGCCGGTGCTCAGTTTGCCAACTTTTAACCACCGCTGTGGCTGTGCTGGCCTTGGGCCCCTGTGGGCTCCACGTGGGTTTGGCCGACCGGCAGTGGCCGTCCTCCTGGCACCCGGCAGCACTGGGGGGCCGTCTGCTGGTGCCTGTGCGCGGCCTCGGATTCGGCTTGATGCTGTCGGGGAACGGACACGGCTCTGCTTTGTGCCGCTGGTCCCTTCTCCTGACCTGCAGGCCTGGGGGCCTGGGCCCGCCGCCCTTGTGTTATTTACGGAGGAACTGGATCTGCAGGGAAACCTCCGGGGGACGAGGCACAGGTGGTCCGTGTCTGCCTCCAAGTGCTCATGCGGCTCTGCAGCGGCTCTGCAGCGGCTCTCACGGGGCCAGGGTGTCCGGGTTGCTCCTGGCCTTGCCCTCCGGATGGCTAGGGCACATGTTCCACTCACGTAGCCAAGGGCTGGCACAGTGCCCCCCTCGCTGGGCATGGGGTTGGTTGATACGTGCCTGGTTTCCCCGGACGGAGCCCTGGCCAGTGTCAGGGACCTACTCGGCGACTGTGGCGGTGCGCGGGGTCTCCTTGCGGAGTAAGTGAAGCGAAGTCAATAGCGAGAAGAGGTGAATTCCCTGCACAGAACTGAGAGCCCTGGGGCAGACCCTGGGTGTGGTGAGGGGTGAGCTGGCCCCGGGGGCAGCAGGCAGCACACAGCGACACAACCTCCAGGGCTGCCCAGCACGTGCCGCCACTCTCACTCGATTCCCGTGTGGCCTCCTCTAAGGACTGCCTGCCTCCTGCCCAGCCAGTCACACCCCCTCGCCCGAGCCACACACCCCGGGGCCACCCGCCCGTCTAGCCGGCTGGAGCAGATACCTACAAGCCGAGCCTTCGAGCCCTTCACAAACCTCGCCCCCTGGCTGCTGCGCTGGGCACCGTGCTGGCCTCGGGTGGGGTTGTGGCTGGGCTGCTGTCCGGGTCACCCTGGCCAGTCTCCCCCTCTGGATGGCCCTTTGCTCGGGGGACGGAGGCTGCCACCTGGTCTCAGACAGCGATGCCCCGAGGGCACTGGGCTAGATGCCCTCCACGGGCATTTACCTGCTGCTGGCAGCGATTTGTTAAAAGGTCCAAGCGAGTGCTGTGGGGCCTCCCCTCCCTGGGGCCGGTGGAAACCACCAGGTGCTGGAAAATTCTCTCTCTGCTGCATTGAAGCTGCCCCTCCGTCCCTTTCGCCGAGGAGGGGGTGACATGACGCGATGCCTGCTGCTTTCTCTCCCGGAGGACGTGGCCACTTCCCAGACCCTTCACTTCTTGTTACTGCTCCTTTGACGTCTGAAAGTCCCTTTGAAACCGGAGGCAGGAAAAACATGCAAACAATGTGAGGCGAGCATGCCGTGAGTCTCCGGTGCACTGCTGTCCGTCTGTGGAGGCCGTGGGCGCTGCTGTCCGTCTGTGGAGGCCGCGGGCGCTGCTGTCCGTCTGTGGAGGCCGCGGGGGCTGCTGTCCGTCTGTGGAGGCCGCGGGCGCTGCTGTCCGTCTGTGGAGGCCGCGGGGGCTGCTGTCCGTCTGTGGAGGCCGCGGGCGCTGCTGCCCGTCTGTGGAGGCCGCGGGGGCTGCTGTCCGTCTGTGGAGGCCGCGGGCGCTGCTGTCCGTCTGTGGAGGCCGCGGGCGCTGCTGTCCGTCTGTGGAGGCCGCGGGCGGTGGCCGGTGGCGAGGGGCTCCCGGCAGGAGGGAGGACCTGGCCTAGGAGTGAATGGCCGACATGCCCCCTTTTCAGTCTAGTTGCTGAGTCCAAGTTTCCTCAGATTTAAAATGGAGGACGCAGTGCCTCCCACGGGGCGGGGAGAGTGAGCACAGTGCGTGGTTGATCATGTCCCACACTGGGTGCTGCGTGTGTCCTGAGCTGGAATCCGCCCAGCCTCTCCCACCTTCTGGGAGAATCCTCTCAGCCAGACCCCGTGATGTGACCAAACCTCCCCCAGGCCCCGGTTGGACGGCTCTCACTCACATTCACTGTCTGGCTGACCCTCCATGTCACTCTGCTGGATGAGGGTTAAGTACAGACACGTGGGGAGCTCAGCTATTCCAACTGTAAAAAATGTTTTTTATTGATTTGAGAGGAAGGGGGCGGGGAGAGAGAAACATTGATTTGTCCCACTCATTGATGCTTTCATTGGTCGATTCTTACTTGTGCCCTGACCGGGATTGAACCCACAACCTTGGTGTATAGGGATGATGCTCTAACCAATGGAGCTACCCAGCCAGGGTCGGAAATTATTTTTAATTGGCTATTCCTATGTTTAACAGGGGAGAGGGTGTGTGTGTGATAAATCAAACATTTAAGTATAAACTTACAAAGGGGGTGTTCCCCCAAACAAAGCCGAGTGGACAATGAGAACGGCTCCTGGCTCCCGCGATGGAGGAGGTCGGAGTCGGGAAACGGCTTCATGGGGCCTTGGGCACCTGCAGCTACGGGCCGTGGCCGTGCCAGCGAGGTGTGTGTGTGCTGGGGTGTGAGCTCCTGGGCAGGCCTGTGGGGGAAGGGAGCTGAGTGCCAGCCCTCAGCCCTGCTCTTGCCTTGCTCCCAGCCCAGACACCCGCTGGGCTCGCTGCTCCCAGGCCTCAGGCGGAGGCGGGCAGAGCGTGGGGGAAGGAGCATGGAGTCCGGTGAGCGGGGCTGTGGTGTGTGGGACAGTGCCCGTGGGGGACAGTGCCCGCGGGGGACAGTGCCCGCGGGGGACAGTGCCCATGGGGGACAGTGTCCGTGGTGGACAGTGCCTGCGGGGGACAGTGCCCGCGGGGGACAGTGCCCACGGGGGACAGTGCCCATGGGGGACAGTGACCCTGGGGGACAGTGCCCATGAGGGACAGTGCCCCTGGGGGACAGTGCCCATGGGGGACAGTGCCCGCGGGGGACAGTGCCCGTGGCGGACAGTGCCCGCGGGGGACAGTGCCCGTGGCGGACAGTGCCCGCGAGGGAAAGTGCCCGCGGGGGACAGTGCCCGTGGGGGACAGTGCCCGCGGGGGACAGTGCCCATGGCGGACAGTGCCCATGGGGGACAGTGCCCGCGGGGGACAGTGCCCATGGGGGACAGTGCCCGCGGGGGACAGTGCCCGCGGGAGACAGTGCCCGTGGGGGACAGTGCCCGTGGGGGACAGTGCCCGTGGGAAAGGGCTGTGTGCCTGACAGACCCCCAGCCGGATGTCCCCACCTGACTGCCCTTGGCAAAGGCCTGGGCGGCTCAGGAGGAGGGGAGACTGGTGTTCAGGCGGAGGATCAGGTGAAAGACACGGGGCCCAGCCCTGGGGGAGTGCCAGTCGCTTCCTCCGTGCCGGCCCCGCCCTGCACGGCTGGTAGACTCCGGGGCTCACACACGCCTGCCTGTCCCCAAGGCAGAGACTGTGATTCCAAACGTTCTGCCATCTTGGCAGGAGTTAAAATTTCTTCATTTTTATTTTTAGGTAATGCAGTCACCCATCCTGTCTTTTTGTCACGTGCCGGGCGTTTTCACTACCATAGAAGGAACACACAGCCCCTGAGCCCGAGCACCATGCGGACGCAGGCCTGTTAGAGGGCTTTGTGAGACCAAACCAGCCGTGGGAGGCCGGCCTGTGCCTCCATCCCTGCCCTGTGGCCTCCGGCGTGAGGGCGCTGCAGGCCTGGCCTTCCCTGCTGGGCTGTTAGCTGCTGGCTGGCAACCAACAGAGTGGTTAGCAACACGTAGCAGCGCTGCATACAACAGTGCTTACGTGGAGGCCGATGCACGACATCCATGCAAGAGCAGGCCTTCCTTCTCCGACTGCCGGCACCGGCTTCCTCTGGCACCTGGCCCTAGGCTTCCCTCGCAGCCCCCGCTTCGTCCAGAAGGTTGTTGGGTCTAATTAGCATATTACCCTTTTATTATTATAGATACTTGACACACAGAGGGTAAATGAGTATTAGAAGAAGACAGAAAGATTTGCAGGATTCGGACAGATTGTGATCATTAGGCTGAGACGGCAGGAGGGCTGAGGGCTGCTCCGCTGTCAGCTGGAGGGTGCCGGGGGCAGACCCTGCCTTGGCTGGTGGGTTCAGCCCCATCCCCCAGCAGCCCTGCAGAGCCTGGAGTCGCCCGCCCCCTGTGTGCGCGCTGCTCTTTGATGTCCCAGAGAAGAGTGAGAAATCAGTACTGAATATGAAAATAAGGGCGCTGGTTTCTTGGAACGAATGAAAAATCTAGAAAACAGACCCAGTTTTATTTTTTAAAGAATGTGACTGCAGCTACAGAGACACACTCTGTCCCCTGTTCTTCCTCAGGAATCGGTGCCTGTGAGTGATTAGATCTGAGCTGGCGGTTGTCAGTGAGGCTGTAATAAAGTGCAGCTGTGGTCTCGGGCATCCACCAGGTAGTGTGCGATGCCCTGCTCACGCTGGGCCCTGCACACCCCCCTCCTGTGCCCTGCAGCCCTTCCTGGTTCTCACCCCTGGAACGCGGAGCGAGCATTTTGATTTTTCTCCCGCCCACCTGGCTGGCCCTTCGGAGAATTCCCTGAAGCTCACGACTTGGCAGCCAGACGGCACCGAGCTTGTGAACTGGCAGCCAGACATGGACCGAGCGTTTCCTCCTGGGAATCGAGGCAGGTTTTCGGTCCCGACGCTGTTCCCTGTGCGTGCCCACCTCGCGGGGCCCCAGGCCCCGTCTGTGGAAGTGCCGCTCATGCCCAGGACAGAAGGCGCCGAGAGGAGGGTGCCCGACCTTGGGTGGCAGGGCCTGGGCCGGGACGGGCAGGTGTCCACGGAGTCACTGTTGCCGCGCAGCATTCGGACTTTCAGAAAACACTCCCTGCTGCCGGCAGGCCAGACCCAGGGGCCACCGGCTGTGGCAGCAGAGTTCTCAGAGCAGCAGCAACACCAGCCAACACCAGCCGCAGCTCTGTCCGAGCGAGGACCTCCGATAACACAGGGCAGGGAGCCCGGGGCCAGGAGCGCCTGACACTCACCCTCACAGCGCGCTGCGCTCCCAGCAGGGGCAGAGGCACTGACTCACACGGAAGCCGGAGCGCAGACTCCCACAGCCTCTCCTGGTCTTGCGTGGCGACGGGATCAGGATCAGACCTGGATTCGAATCCCACCCGTGACTGGCTGTGCAGCCTCAGGCAGATCACTCAACCTCTCAGCCTCCATGTCCTGTCCTCATCGGTAAGATGGGGGTCTGTCTCGTAGGCTGTTGTGAGGATGAAATAAGGGCATTTGTGGAAAGCCCCTTCGTGGTCAGGACCCAGCCAGTGCCGGATGTCTGTGACCGACACTGAAGGGCCCCGGGAGGTGCGGGCCCAGGACACTCACTGTTTTCCCAGCGGAAGGAACACCGCGCGGATTTAAGGGTGGATGAGGCGTCAGTGGCAGCGGGTGTGTCCCCTCTGCTGGGAGGGGCCCCAGAGATGTCACTGCCCCAGGTCCCAGGGCTCAGGGTCACCCCCCCCCTCCCCCGCGAGAGGTAGCCAGCCCCTGAGGGGAGGGGAGAGGCGGGTGGGTGGGGAAGGGGGACCCTGCTGGGAAACCCCACCTTCTCCAGGCACCAGGACGAAGGAGGACACCCAGCTGCCTCCAAGGCCTCTTCGCCAGCAGGCCCCGCCCAGGCTCCTGTCCCCAGCCCCCCCCCCCCCTCCCCAAGGAGCCTCCTGAGGCAGCGAGGAGGCCTATCAGGCAGCGCCAGGCCAGTGGGCAGGGGACGCCACGGCCTGGCTGTGAGGATTCCCAGACCAATCCAGCCTGGACCCTCCCCAGCGGGTGGCTCAGCAGGGAGCTTCCCCAGGGGCCTGGGGCCCTGATACAGACAGACAGCGACAGCGATGGGCTCAGCCCGGACAGACAAACAAGTGAGCTCTGTGGGGACGACAGACGTGATGGCTTCCCTGAGCGGGAGCTGCCCTGTCTCATCCAGTGAGCTCACCCTCTTCCTCCAGAAGGCCCGCCCGCCCGCGCCTTCTCTCCCTCCCAGAGGCTGGAGCCCAGGGGATGAGCTCTCCAGGACACACGCTGGGGCCTGCCATCGAGACCCTGGGGGACGGGCTGGGGCTGGGCAGGTCCAGCCGGCTCTCACGGGAGCAGCCCCGCGGGTGCTGAAAGGCCGCCGCGGCCCGTTGCGGGTAAACCCGTGTTAATGAAACAAGCACAGCCAGCATTACTGTGACTTGCTGCGTATCTTCGATGTGGATGAGATAGTGAATCCACACCTTAGCGCATTTCAGTGTAAATTTCATAAGATTCTCAGGCTCCTTTGAATTCATGGTCCTATTTTTAGAGGAATTTGGAGAAACAGTTCCCTGCTCGTCTGCAGTCTGCATCTCCGCAGTGTCTGGCCGCGGGAGAGACCCGCACGGAGCATCGCTCTCCTGCGAACCTTCTGAGCCTGCAGTGTATTCTCTCAGAGCTGGACCTCCAGAGGGAGGCAGGTGCTCCCTGGCTGTGTCGCAAGGACCGCCCTCGGCCCCCAGCTCAGGTTTGGGAGTGAGCCCTGTGGGTCCTGCCCTGGCCTCCCCACCAGCCCGGCAGGTTGGGGAGGGAGGAAGTGGATTAGGAGGAGGGGAGTTCCTATCTGTGAAATGGCAATGAAATGCCAAGTTCACCGACTGAATTACGGGATGATGTGCAGCACTGCACTCCGGGCGCGCCCCGAGCTGGTGTCCAGGAAGGTCTGCCCGTGTCCTCCGTGGGGACCCGCCGTGTGGAAAGAGGCTTCAACAGCAGAGGGCGCAGCCCGTGGCCTCGCTGCATGGGCGTGGGGATTCGTCTCGGAGGAATTCTAGGACCTGCCACGCGTGACAGAGGCCGCTATAAAGCCATCACTCTGTTCGTGGAGGCGTCGGTGTGAATGTGCTCCCGCCGGCCACACTAGAGCCATAAAGCAAGGCCACCGTGCTTGCTCTCGGGAAGCTTGCAACGAGACCCGAATCGGGAACAGACAATGGAACCAGGAGGCGACTTGAGACTGCCCGTGAGTGGATTTCCACAGACTGACAGCCCAGCAAGGAGGCAAGGCGCTAGGAGAGAAACCATGGAAAATCAATGTTTATACTTTTGCTCTCAATTATTTGATAAACCAAAGAAGAGTCTAGAAACTTTCAAAATGAGGTGCAGTTCCCAGACCTGGCTGCATGCTCTGTGGGGCAGCCTGCGGGGGGCCGGAACTGCCTGCACCGAGTCGGACAACCCCTTGTCCTCCCACCCCCTCCCCGGGAGTGTGTCCACGGTGCCTCCTCCTCCCCCCGGGAGTGTGTCCACGGTGCCTCCTCCCCCCCGGGAGTGTGTCCACGGTGCCTCCTCCCCCCCGGGAGTGTGTCCACGGTGCCTCCTCCCCCCCGGGAGTGTGTCCACGGTGCCTCTTCCCCCCCGGGAGTGTGTCCACGGTGCCTCCTCCTCCCCCCCACCCCCGGGAGTGTGTCCAGGGTGCCTCCTCCCCACCCCCCCGGGAGTGTGTCCAGGGTGCCTCCTCCTCCCCCCCCGCCCCGGGAGTGTGTCCAGGATGCCTCCTCCCCACCCCCCCGGGAGTGTGTCCAGGATGCCTCCTCCCCACCCCCCCGGGAGTGTGTCCAGGGTGCCTCCTCCCCACCCCACCCCCGGGAGTGTGTCCAGGGTGCCTCCTCTGTTCAGTGCGTGGGAAGCTGAGTGTTTCCAAAGCTGGAATAAATAAATATTTTCTCTCACCAGCTCTAAAATGATGGCTTTTCTGTGTTTTCAAAAGCAGTTCTACGAGAATTTGAAGAAACTAATTAAATTTATGAGCTCAAGGTGGAAGTAGCAAATATTACAGGAAAGAACTCTCTTTATCAGGGAGCTCAATGGGAGCCATGCTGGGCGCGCTGATGGGTCCAGGGGAGAGCAGGGTGAGGCGGCCGTGTTAGGTGTCTGCACAGGAAGTGGAGCTGGGGAGGAGCCGGGGCAGCAGGTGGCTTTGCTGGGACGTGGCCTGGGCTCACTGTCCTCCTCCACTGGCTCAGGCTGAGGCTGGCCTCTCATCCTGTGGTCTGGCCGCTGTCTGCTGGCGATGGGTCACCAGGGCGTTGGGGAGGAGGGAGGATCAGGGAGGATCGTGTGGGCGTTGGGGAGATGGGAAAATCAGGTTCCTTCCTGGGCTCCCTCCTGCGGTGATGCCTCCGGCTGGCCCTGTCCTTGTCCCCTGGGCCTCACCTTAAGACTATGGGCCTTGGCTGCTCGCTCCTCACAGACCCAGGTTCCTCACACCCTCAACACTTCCTGTCAGTCCCACTTCCTGGCTGCCCACAGCTGCCCACTCGCTGATCCTGCCCCAAGTGGTGGAGGGAGACCAAGCAAGCCCTCAGGAGGAGGAGGAGGAGGAGGGAGGGAGCTCTGAGCCTGGCTGGGAGGTGGCCGGGCCTGCCGCTCTGGTTAAACAAAAGCGTGCTTGGGGGCTTCTGGTTCCTGGGGAGGCACTAGTGTTGTGTGCGCTGGGGGCTGCAGGGCTTGGGGAGCTCATTGTGTTGAGAGCCTCGTTCCATCCCATTGACAGGCACAGAACCTGACTGTGCCCGCGGGTCCGCGGCCGGCTCGCTGCCTCCGCAGGCTCTCCGGCCCTCGCAGGGCTCCGGGCTGCTCCAGGTCCAGAGAGGGGCTGGGGTTGCTGGCTGCTGGAGGGCGTCCTGGGGCGTCTCCTGGAGGCCCAGCAGCCTCTGAGCTGACAGTTTGGTCCTGCCCCCCTGCCCCTGATGGCGAGGCCGGCGGGCGGGTAACTTTCTCACGGTCACTGCTTTTGGGGAACAGAGGGGAGCTAGTCTCCCCCGCTGCCCGCCGTGCCGCTTGCCTTTCGGTTGTTTGCCCCTCTCTTCGTCACCCTCTGGAGGCTGCGGTCACCAGTGAGAAGGCGGCGGGGGGAAGAGTGGAGCTGAGGACTGGTAGGTGCAGGGGTGACGTAGGTGAGATGTGTTGAAGGGAGACCGAAAAAGGAAACGCGATTTCCACGAGAGCACATTGTTCTGGGAAAATGGAGCTTTCGCTTCAAGTTGTGGGGAGAGTCTTGCTGGATGAGGAGGCGCCAGGAGCGGTCAGGCCGCCGCCAGTGCTACAGGAAGCGGGGACTTCGGTGGCTCCGCGCCTCCTGGGCGGGTGTGAACATAGGTCAGGGCCTGCGGCCTCACCGCCGGCTCCCCCGGTGGACGCACACTGTCCCTTCTCTGCCTCAGGATGCCCGGTGGAGAGCAGCATGCGTTACCGCAGAAGACTAAAAGTGGAACTGCCTTATGCCCCGGCCGTTCACTTCTGGGAATTTATCCGAAGAACCGCAAACACTAATTTGAAAGAACCTGTGCACCCCTATGTTCAGCACAGCGTCGTTCACAACAGCCTAGATCTGGAAGCAGCCCACGTGCCCCTCAGCAGACGAGTGGATAAAAAGCTGTGGCACGTTTACACCAGGGAACACTCTGCAGGTGTAAAGAGAAGGCTCTCTTACCCTGTGAGACAGCAGGGAGGGACTGAGAGCATCACGCTAAGTGAAATAAGTCAGTCAGAGAAAGACAAGTGTCACATGATCTCACTCATATGTGGAATCTAATGAACAAACTGAACTAACAAGCAAAATAGAGACAGACTCATGGACAGAGAGCTGGCAGGCAGCTCTGGTGGGGCTGTTGGGAGGGTGGAGGGTTGAACATAAAAGAAAGGAAGAGAAAGAATCATGGACCCAGACAGCAGGTGGGGAGGGAGGGAGGAGGTGGAGAGGCGGGGGATGGATGGTGATGGGAAGAGGATGGACTAGAGAAGCGGTCGCCAACCTTTCGGACCTCAGGGACCACTGGTTGGCGACAGCTGGACTAGAGCACAGGACAGGATGTCCGCCTCCTCTGACGGATGCCCCCTGCATAGTGGTCCCTGGTGGGATCTGCACCTGTCTGTCTGTCTCTCCTCTGCACACGTGTCTCCCTCTGCCTCCTCTTTCTATGCTTGGAACAAGGCAGGCGTGTCTGCATGGGGCGTGCACACGGTGGGTGGGCACAGGAGGGCCTGTGAGTGACGGTGCCCATAGAGCCCCACAGGCCTGACCCCAGAGGCTCCACCAAGAAGATGTCTGCAGAGAAGGTGCGCCTCACGCCCCCAGCTGTCCCCTGGAAGGTCCCGGGCAGACGGCCGGAGGGACGGGATGTGTGCGTGGGCCTCGCACCCACTGGGGCCGGGCCCTCTGGCTCCCAGATGACCTGCGTGTGCCGGGAGCGGAGGCCAGCTCACAGCTGCTCCGAGGCCTGACCCGCTGTTTTCTGTCCCCCCAGGGTGCTCGCTGGAAGACGGCCTCTGCAGACGGTGGGAGACCTGTGTCCACGGTGAGTGGGCGGCGGGCGGGCCTTCCCCACCTACGAGCCCAGCCGCTCCGAAGGCTGCGCAGGTTCATTTCGCTTGACGCCCGAAGAGCCGTGTAGCGAGGCCTCTGCGGACATGGCTGAGGGAGGAAGCAGAGGGCTGGTGGGAATGGAGCCGCTCCTCATGTGCTCGTGTGTCTGTGTCCGAGTGTTTAAGGCGATTCCAGATTACGGTGGTGCCTCCGGAGCCTGACAGTGACGGGAACTGCCTGCCGCCGCGCCCTGGCCGCGCCTCGGTCCCCTTAACCCCTGTCTGCTCTGCCAGCGGGAGGCTTCGCTTCCTCTTGTAGGAGGAGGAGAGAACTTGGGTGCTCTGTGCGGTCAGGGAGGCACAGAGGTGGGCCTGGGATACTGGGTGGGAGGCCCCGCAGCCGGCCAGCTCCCGCCCTGTGACCCCAGGGGTGAGCTCAGGACTCGCCTCTCAGAGGAGGAAAGCTGAGTGTCCTGGGCCATAGGAGCCAGGGAACTTGATGGCTGCCCTTCAACTGCTCAGGGGAGGGGCCAGGACACCCACAAAGGAGCCCAGGCCAGGCAAACGGCTTTCCCTGAAGTCAAACGGGTTTGTCCCTGGGGCCCGGCCCTGGGAGGTCCCCAGGCGTGGATTCTCTTCTCCCTCCGTCCTTAGTTTATGCTGCGCATCTTGGGGATGGTGGGCTTGTCACTGCCAGCATCTTGCTCGTGCCCCTCCTTCCATCCTGGATCTCGGGCAAACCTGGTGCCAGGGTACAGCCGATTCTCAGAGCCCCCTGATGCCGGGACCTTCGCGTGGGGTTCAGGCTCTGAAGGAGGGGCCGACACACAAATGAAAATGCTGGACCAGAAATAAGAATTTAGAAGGCGTGGGGGCCAGGGGGAGCCTCTTTCTTGAAGAGACTCCCTGACTTCTGGCCTGGCCCGCCTTTTATTCGCGTGAATACACATTTGCCCTTTAGCAATGCACACAGACAGAGCTGAGGTGAAGTTTGGTAAACAGTGCAGAGATGACCAGGCTGGGAAACCGCCTCGAGCCTTGCGATCACAGCGGGGGGCTGACTGCAGAGCCCACTGGCAGCTGGCGTCTCAGCCTGCACAGAGCCGGCCGGGCTGCGTAGCTGATGAGGGAGGACAGCAGTGCAGCCTGGATCTGTGTGGCCACTGTGAAGGCGTGCAGCCTGCCAGCGGGCGGGCAGAGCGGGGTGGCGGCCATGGCGTGGAGTCCAGAATGTTCTGTGGTCAGACACTGGGTTCCTTTCTCTCTGTACTCTGTTCTTTTCTTGGGATGTAGGTAGAAATATATAATTTTATTAACCTCATATGTGTTTTTAAAAGCCCAACAGACCAACAAGTGAAATGCGTGGGGTAGGGTCCCGTGTCTGCAGGGATTGGCTCTGGGCCCCTGGGGAACCCAAATCCCAGGAGGCTCAAGGCCCTGCTATAAATGGGGACAGCATACAGCGGCTCTGCTCCCATGACTCCCAGCATTCCCACCTGCAGGTGGAAATACTGTTTCCCACACTGGCGGGTGAGCTTAGTGGTTAGAGAACCAGCCCATGTTCTGAAGTTAGTCAAGGGCACACACCTGGGTTGTAGGTTCGATCCCGGCCCCAGTCAGTGTGTCTCTCACATCAATGTTTTTTTTTCTCTCTCTCTTCTACCCCCTCCCTTCTATTCTCTCCAAAAATCAATGGAAAAAATACCCTCGGGCGAGGATAGAAAGAACATACTGTTTCCGATCAGTTGGTGGGATCCTCAGCTGGGAAGCCAGGGATACAGGGGGCGACTGTGTATTGAGAAAGAACCTGAGGCTACGCGGGCCGCACAGCGCAAACCGTGCTGCTCCAGGGCCAGCGGCGCTTTATGGGGGTTGGGGGGTAGACGCAGCCCCTCACCGCTGGGCTGGCTCTGTAACAAAGCCAGCAGACAGGCACTGGCGAGGGTGTGGAGGCGGGACCCTCGCACACAGTGCGTGAACGTAAGACGGCGCAGCCGCTGCGGAAAGCAGGTCTGCAGCTCTCTGAAAGGTAGGTGTGAAGTGACCATCTGTCCTGGGAGGCTCTGAGGGTACAGCTGAACGGGCAGAGAGCAGGACGCAGGGACATTGCACCCGAATTCACGGCGGCATTACTCACGGGCGTGGGCGGCAGCCAGTGCGACCGGCAGGTGAGGGGATGAGCTATGTGGTCCATGCACCGGTGGGTATTCAGGCTGACAGAGAGAGAGGGAGAGAGAAACATCAATGATGAGAGAATCACTCCTCGGCCGCCTCCTGCACGCCCCCCACTGGGGATCGAGCCCGAAACCCTGGCATGTGCCCTGACAGGGAATGGTACCCTGACCTCCTGGCTCAACCACTGAGCCTCGAGGCCAGGCTGTGTCCTGGATCTTGATGGCAGTCTGCAGCCTGCCCTCCCCCTGCAGGGCCGGTGGTGTGTGCGCCCCCCCCCCCCCAGAAGGCTCCCCCCTCCCCCCTCCCACGGGGGTGCGCCTTCCATGTGGCTTCTGGGGAGCGCACCAAGGCAGGGGCTTTAATATATATATTTTATTGACTTTTTACAGAGAGGAAGGGAGAGGGGTAGAGAGTCAGAAACATCGACGAGAGAGAAACATCGATCAGCCGCCTCCTGCACACCCCCCACTGGGGATGTGCCTGCAACCAAGGCACATGCCCTTGACCGGAATCGAACCTGGGACCCTTCTGTCCGCAGGCCGATGCTCTATCTGCTGAGCCACACCGGTGAGGGCCAGGCAGGGGCTTTTGTGAGAAGGGAAGGGGTCCACCACCCTTTAGGCCCTTCATGTTCTACTTCCAAGTAGATCATGCAAATAGCATGTGGACACATTGTATGAGCAGCACTCAGCCGGGAGACGTGTAGAACAGAAGTAGCTTACTTCCCTCGTAGGCCTGCGCCCCGTGATGGCGACCGCAGCTGCGTGTGCCCTGCACAAGGTCCGTGCCCATTCACTCAGGCATGGGCACTGCTCGTGGCATTCATTCAGGAGATCCGGCAGCAGCAGGAAAGGGCCCACCTCCTGGCACCGTCCTCTGGGGAGTTAGCAACAGGCTGTCGCCCACGCTGCCCTCACAGGGGCAGGGCACCTCGCTGATGCTCAGAGCCCAGGGTGCGGGACTGCCTGCCACGCAGCCTGACCAGGAGGCTCATTAGACCGCTGAGAGGCAGGACGTGGGCTCCTGAGCTGAGGACTGGGAAGCGCCGTGAACGGGCCTCTCAGGAGGAAGAGGAGCCTGGTCCTGAGCCTCCCTTCATGAAGGGGGATGAGTGGCAGTGGGCCCAGCTCCACTTGTGTGTGCGCGCGGGCACACACACACACACACATACACACACACACACACACACACACGTGTCCTATGCGTGGGCCTCACTGCAGGGGCACCAGGCTTGGCCTGTCCTTGGCTCCTGTTACTGCATCTTGGGCTCTATGGTCGGATCACGCGTCACACTTCTCAGCCTCGGGGGTGGGGGGGCGGTCTGATTGACGGACACGCAGGGCAGGGCCCCGAGTCAGGAGAAACGTGCCCAGACGCGGCCATTTGCGGGTGTGGCCTCCCTCTGAGCGGCTCTGGGCCCTGAATTTCCGTGGAGTCACCGGCTGATCCTGCCTGCCTCTGGGCTGGCACTGCCGACGCGTTAAAAGGTTGAGGACTGCTTTTGCGTCTTCTGGGGCGTAGGACATGGAGCCCTGTGCCACGCGGGCGTCGTGGATGCGACCTGAGCTTGTGGCTCCCGGTGGCTTTGTAACTGGTGGCGCAGCCCGGGAGCACGCAGCAGGCCAGAGCCCGGGCGTCCGTGGGCAGGTGCGCACTGCTGCTCGGTGCGTCTGGGTCGAGCCTCCTCCCCGTCACAGTGCGGAGGCAGGCGCTCTGTACTGGCTGCGCCAGGCCTGCTGTGGTGGCCGGGAAAGACCCCTCCCTGCAGGCTTCCTCTCGCTGGCGGCGGGCGCCCCTGCAGCGCTGAGGACCTGGGCAGGGTTTTGCCTGGCGTGTTCAGGGAACAGAAATGCTCTCCAGCCGGCGGCGGGCCGGCGGGCTGGCTGTCAGTCTCCTGTGTCTGGTGCCCATCACTGGCTCCATCTAGCAATCTGATTGGCCCGGCTGGTCTTTGGCCTTAACCCCTTGAGCCACGCGTCTCCTACTGGCCCAGTCAGGTCAGGGTCAGGGCCTCGAGCTGCTTACGCCAACTTCTCAGCGGGCCGCAGGCTCCTCCGCCACAAGTGAAGGCGCATTGACACTTTGTTTGGATTCTTCACTCTTTAAAAGAATCACAAACAGAACAACTAGACCCAAACTTTAACATTTGTTTGGTCTCTTCATTGTGGGTTGTTTTCATTTTCTTAATCTGAAAGCTTGATGTCATTGATGGGTGTGTGTGTGTGTATACGTGTGTACGTGTGTGTGATGTGTGTGAACACGTGTGCATGCATGCGGCGATGAACTCTGTGGTACAAACCTATTGGTTTGGGAGTCAGGAAAGTGGGGGCCGGTATGGGCTCTGCCACTGGCTGTTTTCTTGACTTCTGTTCCGTCACTTCTCCATGGAAGGTGCCAGACTTCCCGCCTATAAATGAGGAGTGTGGCCATATGCGTGGTTGCCGACCATGGCTGCCCATTGGAAATACTAGTATCTGTGCCAGGTGCTGCCTGACTGAGTCGAATCAGAATCTCGGGGCAGGGGTGGGAGTCAGGCCTCAGCCTCCTCCCGCTTCCTTCCTTCCTTCTCTTTGTAAAGCCCCTTGAAGTGTCTCTGCTATGTGCTCCTGGCTGAGGACCGCGGGCAGCTGACCGCTCACAGCTTCCGCCCAGAACGTGCCATGGCATCTGCACCAAATGCCAGCTGTGTGAGGGGGATTCAGCCTCATTGCTTCTATGGTTTGTTAGCGAGAACATCATTAGCATAAATTATATTTCTCTATGGAGATGCAAATAAATGCTAATGACTAATTTGCCATTTAAGAAATTGCAGGTTGCCATGCAAAATGGTCTCAGGTAAACAACCCCCTCCTAATTGAGTGGCAGCATTCTGTGTTTTGTTATTAAAGATATTAGCCCAAGACACTGAAAGACTGAAAAATGCTACCAATTATTGCTGATACCTTTGCTGTTTTACAGTTTGTGGGAGATTCTTATGCTTTATTTCAATTGAGCCACACAGTTCTGGGTGTGCTGTAGACCGGCTGCTTGCAAGGCTGTTATTTTGTCGGGAGGAAAGGAGAGGGCGGCAGGACCAAGAAGCGAAAGGCAGACAGTAGAGACAGGTGCTGGCCGGCGCAGACTTTGAACCGAAAGAATGGTGATTAATATGTTCAGAACAATGGTTGGTACATGGAGAATTTCAGAGAAGTGTAATCTATAGGAAAGAACCATGTGGAAATTCCAGTTCTGAGAAACACATGAACTGAATTTAGGAATGAAGCTGGAGGGTCAGCAGCAGATCGGACTGAGTGGAAGTGGGTTAGAGAGTGTGGAGGAGGCCAGGGGACCAGCTCCCGAGATCAAAGAGCGATGGGAGATACATGGAGGGGGAGGGCCATGTGGGCCTGCGTCAGAGATGGCACACTGGGATCCAAGTCCGCTCGGGAGCAGGAGCAATGTTGACGAGTTTCCAAAATGTATGAAAGACATCAAGCAGAACTCAGGAAGCACCATGGGTCCCAAGAAGAACATGCATTCACCTGGGACTTGGGAACAGGATGTGAAACTGTTGAAAATACAAATTTAAGAAGCCCACAGGAGGTCAGAGCAAAGGCGGCACCGAGCCTGCAGGCGAGACGGGCACAGGCGCAGCCCTGGGGTGCAGGAGCCTCCCGGCCTTCACTGGGCCCACCTTATCTGGTGCACCTTGGCAGCTGGATGAGGGTGGAAAATGGGGATTAATCCAGAGGTGCTGGCCCCGAAACTGAGAACCTCCCTGCCCCTCTGACATGATCATGCAGACATGAGCCAGCCCATGGGCCCGCCGGAGGAGGAGAGCCATGGGGGCCGGCCTGCTCATAGTCAGCGAGAGAGTGCCAGCTGTGGTTTCACACCCATGAGTTTTGGGGGTGGTTCCTTATGCAGTTGACAGACAACTTCAACAGGATTGGAGGCAGCTAAAAGGTCATGGAATTTAAACTTTAAAGAACTGAAAGACAATCACTGTCAGCCATTCTATACCCAGAGGAAGTATCTTTCTAACAGGAAATGGAAATAACATTTTCAGGCCACCAAAAATGGAAAGAATTTATCGTAGCTGCCCCGACTAAACAAACACTGCAAGGAGTCCTCAGGAAGAATGGCGTGACCGTTGGGAGACAGTGGAGAGGCCAGAGGAGAGGAAAAGGAGGCACACAGCTCCCAGTGCAGGCACGAGGCAGCTGGGCAGCTGGGAAGCGGTGTTCAAGGCAGCAGGACCAATATTGTAAAAACATCAGTTCCCTCTGCATTAGCCTTTATGTCTAGACCAGGGGTCCTCAAACTACAGCCCGCGGGCCACATGCGGCCCGCCGAAAACATTTATCTGGCCCGCCGGGTGTTTTTGCCACCGCTGTGTGCGTAGGAATTCGTTCATAGTTTTTTTTTAAACTATAGTCCGGCCCTCCAACGGTCTGAGGGACAGTGAACTGGCCCCCTGTTTAAAAAGTTTGAGGACCCCTGGTCTAGACAATCACAATGAAACATTCACCATTATTGTTTTGTAATTAAGCAACTAGCTTTAAAGTGCATGAGGCTGATAGGAGAGTTCTGAACGGAGACCGTGCGGTGTGGACTGACACTCCCGGCTGTGGTGCCTCACGAGATGGAATATTGAAACCCGAGTGGCTGTGATCACAAAACAGATTGAAGGAAAAGAACAGAAAGTCTAGAAATAGACCCAAATGCATATGGGATTTTAGTATATGATAATGATATTTTAATCAGTGGGGAAAATGTATTATTCAATAATGATTTGGGGACAACTGGCCAGACATTGGGAAAATATATAGCTAGATCCTCCCAAGCTCCTTACCCCAAAATAATATCCAGGTGGCTCCAAAACTTGAAAGAATATGGGATTTTATAAGTACTAGAAAACTTGGGGATAACTTTTTAAATAACTTTGAGAGAAAATTAATGTTTTTAAGCAAGACAAGAAAACCAAATATCTAAGAAAATTTAAGGTGCATACTTTTAACTCACCATGTCCACTTGTATGAAATTATATGATGAATATGCTTAAGCATATGTGTAAAGAATCCAGTGTAAAACGATTCTTTGAAACACTGGAATAGACAAAAACACGAATATCCTAAATGTTCTTTAAATTATGGTTCTTCTTCAAGACGGAATTATATAGGTGCTGATAGAGAAAGATCTCAAAACATTTTGGATGAAATTTGAAGATGAAGAACAGCTGAGATCCATATTAGAAAAAAATGAAATTAGATCTAATTTCTTTCAGAAGAAGCAACTATACGTTTGAAAGGCAAAACTATAGCCCTAGCCAGGTGGCTCAGTTGTCATCCCAGTGGTTGTGGGTTTGATCCCTGATCAGGGCACATCTAAGAATCAACCAATCCTATATAATAAAAGTCTAATATGCTAAATGTCTGGTCAACCATTCAACCAATCAAAGCATAATATGCTAATGATATGCTAAGGCCAGTCAACCACTCGCTATGACGTGCACTGACCACCAGGGGGCAGATGCTCTGACCGGTAGGTTAGCGTGCTGCTGGGGTCCTGCCGATTGGGACTGAGTGAGACGGGCCGGACACGCCCTAGAGCCCTCCCACAGTCCCTCCCTGGCTGGCCAATCTCCTGCATCCCTCCCCGGCCCCAGTCGTGCACCAGTGGGGTCTCTTGGCCTGGCCTGCACCCTTTCGCAATCGGGGACCCCTCAGGGGATGTTGGAGAGCCGGTTTTGGCCCAATCCCATGGCCCAGGCCTAGGAACCCCACAAATTCATGCACCGGGCCTCTACTTATTGCATAAATAAGTGGATCATCAAATCAATGTTTCTCTTTATCTCTAATCAATAAATAAAATATAAAAAAGAAAATAAAAACTATACAGATTTTTTAGAGCAGCATATAACTTTTTCATGATCTCAGAGTAGACAAAGATTTTGAAACAGGACATAAAAAGCAGTAATCACAAAGGAAAAGATTGATAATTTCATCTCCTCTATTAACATTGGACCATCTCTTAATAGAAAAGCACACTAAGGAGAAAGTTAGAGGAGCAGAGGCAGAATGGGAAAAGATACTTTAACAAGCATAACCAACAAATTATTTTTAAAAAGACAACTAAGAAAAAATTGGCAAAACATTTTAACAGGAACTTGGAAGAAATCCAGATGCTGGAGGACTCTGTAAGGCGAGCTCCACCTGAGGGCTAAGTCGCAGGCGTGCGGAAGCCCCTGGGGCGCGGGGAGGTTCGTGGGGAGAAGTGCGGAGGAGCAGAGCATTCTCGGCAGCCTCCTGCAGAAGAGACAGCTGGACTCGCAGAGCATCTCAGAAGGGGGCGCACCCGGCCCCCCCAGCTTCAATGAGGTCCCCGATAGTTACATCCTGGGTGTGCAGGTGAGCCAGGGAGAGCGCCCTAGGAGAATGCGCAGGGCAGCCTGGATGGGAGGCAGGGAGCTGAGGAGGGAGGGGAGCCAGAGCCGTTGCACACGATGCCTGGCACTCGCGTTCTGTGGTCACGAGTGAACGTCCAAGACCAAGACATGAAAATAGTTAGAAGTGAGTCTGCAGACAGCTGTGGGACTTGTCACACATACATTGTGACAGAGCTGTGATTAATATGTCCTGGATGTCCAGGACAAGAGGGAAATGTTACCAGAGAAATGGGCTCTGGGCTCAGAACAATGAAACGGAAGGACCATCACAACGGAAGGTGTCAGGATGGATAGGACAGAGATTGGACATGGCAGAGGGAGGGCTGGTGACCGGAAGCGGGTCAGCCGGAAGCAGCGCGCAGTCACAGCAGAGCCGGCAAAGCCGCAGAGAGTGCCTGAGGCCCGGGGCGCTGGGGCGAGTCCCTGCGCCAGGAGCTGTGGCCCCCGAATAGGGAGAAAATGGTGCGGAAACAGTGCCTGGGGTTTCTTTCCAAAACTGAAGAAAGACACCAAACCTAGGACTTAAAAAATTTCACAAAATAGCCATTTGTAGGTAGAAAAGGTTGCCTGTTGGCAGTTTTGTGTGGTTCAGCGTCATGGATTGAATTAAAAGAGAACCACCCCCTGAACTTCACAGGGAAATCGGGGGCACCTGGAGCTGGAGACACACCTGGGACCCAGCGTTTCCTTTGCCAGAAACCAGGACAGAAGCAGAGGAGGCGCTCCCGTCGCCGCGTGAGAGCAGCGGCTCGGCCTGGGGCATGGCACTCGCTGAAGTGGGTGTTTGGGTTTGAAGGTGAAACAAACCCTCAAGACGCCATCAAGAGAAGAGTGTCCCTAAGACACGAGGGGCAGTTGTGCTGACAGATGGAAAGTAGCCACAGGGAGCCAGGAGACGGGGGATGGAGAGCGGGTGGGCAGGGGGTGGACACGGACCTGCTGGCGCGGGCGGCGTCCTCAGAGCCATACCGCCCAGGGTGAAGTGGCTGCTGCCCTGTGACAAGTTAGGGAAGATGATGTAATTACTGGGGTGACCACAAAAAGAGGAGCTAGCAAGCTAACAAAGGAAAAAAAACAATAAAAATTCCAAAGGAAGGCCACAAAGGAGAGAAAAGAACAGGCGCAGCCCTGGCCGGTAGCTCAGTTGGTTTGAGCGTCACCCCCATACACCTAAGTGTGGGCTCAGTGTCCAGTCAGGCACATACAAGAAGCAATCAATGAATTCATCAATAAGTGGAACAACAAATCGATGTTTCTCTCTCCCTTCCTCTCTCTAAAAAAAAATCAATAAAAAAAGAGTAGACATAAAGCAGATGGGACAAATAAAAATCAGTGATAAGATGACAGGTGCAAACCCCATGCACCAACATCACAGGGAAAACAAATGCACAGAAGGCTCCCATTGGAAATGAAGATCGCCGTTAAGAAGTCAGCCTTGTGATATGCTGCTTACGAGAGACCACCTTACATGTCGGGACAGGAAAGATAGAAAATAAGAGGACAAAAGGACACACCATGGCACACTGACCCCAGGAGGGTGCACAGTCATCACACACAGGCGGCTCAGGGTGAACTCTGCTCAGAGCAAAACGACTCTGAGGAAGCAGGAGGGCCAGCCTTCCCGGCACAGGACTGATAAGCCAGGTGCCCCTGAAGATCCAACTCCAGCCTGTACACAGCAAACGCTGAGAGAAAACAGCCTAGTTTGAGACATTAGCATATCTCACTAAATAACTGATAGAAAAACTGTCCCCAAAACACTAAAAAAAAAACCTGTAAACATGCAGCAGCTGTGAAGAATGAAATGAGCACCCTTCGCCTAACCAACACAGGACACGGCCGCCGTCCAAACCGAAGGTGCACGCTCTCCAAATGTAAACGGAATATTTGTCCAAATTGATTATGTGTTGGGCAAGAGAATTTCTAAAGTTGACATCATCCAGAATGTTTCTATGGCTTAAGAAATTAAGGTAGAAACCAATAAAGACAAGATAACTACAAAATCTCCAAATGTTTGGAAATTACTCCCCTAAATACCCAATATATCAAAGAAGAGATCTCAATAGAAATTAGAAAATATCTTGAATCGGGTGATCATGACAACATGACATTATGGAATTTGTGGATACAGCTAAAGCTATGGTTGGAAGGAAATGGTGATCTTCAGTGTGTTATAAGAAAGAAGAAAAGTTGAAAACAAATGATTCAAGTATCTGTCTCAAGAATTTAGAAAAAGAACAGGAAACAAACAAAGAGGAGGAAGGAAAAAGAAAGAGCAAAAATGCTGTAGTAGAAACCAAATGTATAGCAGAGGGAATGAACAAAACCAACCATTGGTTCTTTAGAAAAGATTTTAATATAAATTTCTGGCAAAACTGATCAAGAATAAAAGAGGGAAGGACCAAATCACCAACACCAGGAATAAAAAGTGGACATCACTACAGACCCTACAGACATCAATAAGACAGTAAAGGAATGTTATGGACAACTTTAGCCCATAAATTGCTACTGCAGATAAAGCAGCAAATCTAGGCACATATACTTTTTCCTTATGATTCAGCAATTTCATCAGAAATGCACACTTAGAAATACAAAGGATGTTGCCAGCAGCTTGATTCACATCTGTGAAAGCGGAACAAATTCATTTATTGTGGCCCAACAATTCCACTCCAATTGTATACCCAACAGAAACTCATACTTAGGCCCTAACTGGTTTGGCTCAGTAGATAGAGCATTGGACTGCATACTGGAAGGTCCCGGGTTCGATTCCGGTCAAGGGCACATGCTTGGGTTGTAGGCTCAATCCCCAGTAGGGGGTGGGCAGGAGGCAGCCGATCAATGATACTCTCTCATCATTGATGTTTCTCTCTCTCCCTCTCCCTTCCTCTCTGAAACAATAAAAATAAAAATTAAAAATTAAAAAAAACAAACTCATACTTAGGTATACAAAGAAGAATGCCTAAGAATTTTCCTAGTAGTATTATTAAAAACAGCCAAAAACTGGAACTAACATATGCATCTATCACAAAGAAATGCGTGATTGTGGCATGTTCATACAGTGAAATACTGTAGAGAAAAACATCCACTGTTGTTATAGAAACACACACAAACCTGCTGAGCCAGGAGCCGGTGGAGGACACAGAGGGGAGTGACCGACCGTGACTGGGCGGCGGGGCCTTGGGTTTGGGTCTGTGTGGAGGGCTACACACTCCTGAGTCTCCTCTCTGGAGTGCTCGTGGTGTTTCAATAAAGCGTTTATAGAACAGCATCTCTACAGCCGTGCCTGTTCTAACACTCATCGTCTTAGCGACCCAGCAAGGCTCTGGGGAGGAGGCTCCCAGCATTCTGGGAGTGCCCGTCCCCTCACCAGTGCGGGGTGGTCTGAGCCGGGCCCAGCGCCCCATCCAGTTCCCACCCCCTCCACACGGCCTCAGAAAGCAGCTCTGCCTGCCCGGGTGAGGGACATGCTGTTTCTAGTTTCCTGAGGGAGGGACTCCCTTCTGGGCAACCTGCTCCCTCTCAGGCCTCACCAGACAGGACAAGGCCCCCCTGATTGATGTGAAAATTCCTCTCCAAACACCTTCACAGCTACGCCTACTGGTGTTTATCACAGGGCTGGGCAGCAGCCTGGCCAAGCACAGTCATACTGACCATCACGACCAGACCAGCCGTGAGCCCGAGCCACCAGGGACTCTGCTGCAGGCGGGGCGCACGGCCTGTTGGAGCCCGGGGGTGTCCGCGCCACGCTCTCCACTCCAGTGACGGGGGTGGCAGGTGCCTTAGCCCTGCCCTTCGACCTGATAGCTCATGGTTGCTCATGTGTGTGCAGCTGTCCCGTGTGCTCACCATATGTGTAAGTTCAGCAGAGTTATGAAGGAGTGACTAAGGAGGGCCTGCCTTTTCTGTTAATCCTCACTGGAAGATAGTTTCCCATTGATTTTAGAGAGTGGAAGGCAGGGGGAGAGAGAGACAGGAACAAGAGAAGCATTGATGTGAGAGAGACACATCAATTGGTTGCCTCCCCCACACTCCCCAGCTGGGGTAGGGGGCCTGCACCCAGACGAGCTCTTTTTTATTTTTTTTATTTTTTGTTTTATTATTTAAAGTATTACAAAGGGTATTACATATGTCTCCTTTTTTCCCCCACCCTTGACAATCCCCTGGCCTCCCCTACCGCCCAGTGTCTTATGTCCATTGGTTATGCTTATATGCATGCATACAAGTCCTTCGGTTGATCTCTTACCCCCCTCCCTCCTGCCCCCTAAACCTCCCTCGCCTTCCCGCTGCAGTTTGACAATCAGTTTGAGGCAGCTCTGCCTCTGTATCTATTATCGATCATAAGTTTATAATGGTCTTTATTATGCATGAATGAGTGAGATCATGTGGTATTTTCCTTCATTGACTGGCTTATTTCACTTAGCATAATGCTCTCCAGTTCCATCCATGCCGTTGCAAATGGTAAGAGTTCCTTCCTTTTTACAGCAGCATAGTATTCCATCGTGTAGATGTACCACAGTTTTCTAATCCATTCATCTACTGATGGGCACTTAGGCTGTTTCCAGATCTTAGCTATGGTGAATTGTGCTGCTATGAACATAGGGGTGCATATATCCTTTCTGATTGGTGTTTCTGGTTTCTTGGGATATATTCCTAGAAGTGGGGTCACAGGGTCAAATGGGAGTTCCATTTTCAGTTTTTTGAGGAAACTCCATACTGTCTTCCAGAGTGGCTGCACCAGTCTGCATTCCCACCAGCAGTGCACAGTGTTCCTCTTTCTCCACATCCTCTCCAGCACTTGTCGTTTGTTGACCTGTTGATGATAGCCAGTCTGACAGGTGTGAGATGGTACCTCACTGTTGTTTTGATTTGCATCTCTTGGATGATTAGTGACTTGGAGCATGTTTTCATATGTCTCTTGGCTTTCTGAATGTCCTCTTTTGAAAGGTGTCTATTTAGATCCTTTGCCCATTTCTGATTGGATTATTTATCTTCCTTTTGTTAAGTTGTATGAGTTCCTTATAAATTTTGGAGATTAGGCCCTTATCAGATATGACATTGGCAAATATGTTCTCCCACACAGTGGGTTTTCTCGTTGTTTTGTTGATGGTTTCTTTTGCTGTGCAGAAGCTTTTTATTTTGATGTAGACCCATTTGTTTATTTTCTCTTTAGTTTCAAGTGCCCTAGGAGTTGTATTGGTGAAGAAATTGCTTCGGCATATGTCTGAGATTTTGTTGCCCTTGGATTCTTCTAGTATTTTTATGGTTTCTCGTCGTACATTTAAGTCCTTTATCCATTTTGAGTTTATTTTTGAATATGGTGTAAGTTGGTGGTCTAGTTTCATTTTCTTGCATATATCTGTCCAATTTTCCCAACACCATTTATTGAAGAGACTATCTTGACTCCATTGTATGTTCTTGCCTCCTTTGTCAAATATTAATTGAGCATATTGGTTCGGGCCAATTTCTGGGCTCTCTATTCTATTCCATTGATCTATATGCCTGTTCTTCTGCCAGTACCAGGCAGTTTGGAGAACAGTGGCTTTGTAATACAGCTTGATACCTGGTATTGAGATCCCACCTACTTTTTTCTTTCTCAAGATCACTGCAGCTATTCGGGGTCTTTTTTATTCCAGATGATTTTTTTTAAAATTTTTTTTTAAAATATATTTTTTATTGATTTTTTACAGAAAGGAAGGGAAAGAGACAGAGAGCCAGAAACATCTATGAGAGAGAAACATCGATCAGCCGCCTCCGGCACATCTCCCACTGGGGATGTGCCCGCAACCCAGGTACATGCCCTTGACCGGAATCGAACCTGGTACCCTTCAGTCCACAGGCCGACGCTCTATCCACTGAGCAAAACCGGCTTCAGCTCCAGATGAATTTTTGGAGAGTTCGTTCTAGATCTGTGAAATATGCCGTTGGTATTTTAATGGGAAGTGCGTTGAATTTATAGATTGCTTTGGGTAGTATGGACATTTTAATGATGTTGGTTCTACCAATCCAAGAACATGGTATGTTCTTCCATCTGTTTATGTCTTCCTTTATCTCTTTTTTCAACGTCCTGTAGTTTTCTGAGTAGAGGTCTTTTACCTCTTTAGTTAAGTTTATTCCTAGGTAGCTTAATTTTTTTGGTGCGATGGTAAACGGGATTGTTTTTATAATCTCTCTTTCTGAAAGTTCACTATTGGTGTATAGAAATGCCATAGATTTCTTGGCATTAATTTTGTATCCTGCTACATTGCCGAATTCATTTATTAAGTCTAGTAGTTTTTTGATGGAGTCTTTAGGGTTTTGTATGTATAATATCATGTCGTCTGCAAATAAGGACAGTTTTACTTCCTCTTTTCCAATTTGGATGCCTTTTATTTCTTCTTCTTGTCTAATTGCAATGGCTAATACTTTCAGTACTATGTTGGACAGAGGTGGTGAGAGTGGGCATCCCTGTCTTGTTCCTGTTCTTAGGGGAAATGGTGTTAGTTTTTGTCCATTGAGTATGATTTTGGCTGTGGGTTTGTCATATATGGCTTTTATTATGTTGAGGTATGATCCTTCTACTCCCACCTTGCTGAGAGTTTTTATCAAAAATGGGTGTTGGATTTTGTCAAGTGCTTTTTCTGCATCTATTGATATGACTATGTGGTTTTTTTCTTTCAATTTGTTTATGTGATGTCTCACGTTTATTGATTTTTGGATGTTGTAGCATCCTTGCATCCCTGGGATAAATACTACTTGGTCATGATGTATGATCTTTCTGATGTGCTGCTGGATCCAATTTGCTAAGATTTTGTTGAGGATTTTGGCATCTATGTTCATGAGGGATATTGGCCTGTAATTCTCTTTCATTGTGTTGTCTTTACCTGGTTTTGGTATTAGAGTGATGCTGGCTTCATAGAATGAGATTGCAAGTGTTCCTTCCTCTTGAATTTTTTGTAGTAGTCTGAGGAGGATATGCTTTAGTTCTTCCTTGAATGTTTGGTAAAACTCCCCTGTGAAGCCGTCTGGTCCTGGGCTTTTGTTTGCTGGAAGCTTTTTGATGACTGCTTCAATTTCTTCCATAGTTATTGGCCTGTTGAGATTTTTAGATTCTTCCTGATTGAGTTTTGGAATGTTGTATTTTTCTAGGAATTTGTCCATTTCCTCCAGGTTGTCTAGTTTGTTGGAGTAGAGTTGTCCATAGTATTTTTTAACAATCATTTGTATTTCTGTGGGGTCTGTTGTTATTTTGCCTCTATCATTTCTGATTTTTGTTTATTTGGCTCCTCTCTCTTTGATTCTTGGTGAGCCTGGCTAGAGGTTTGTCAATCTTTTTTATCCTTTCAAAGAACCAGCTCTTGGTTTCATTGATTTTCTGTATTGTTTTTTTGGTCTCTATGTCATTTATTTTTGCTCTAATCTTTATTATCTCCTTCCTTCTGCTCACTCTGGGGTTTTCTTGTTGCTCTCTTTCTAATTCTTTGAGCTGTAGATTTAGATGATTTATTACCATTTTTTCTTGTTTTTTGAGATAGGCCTGTAGAGCTATAAACTTCCCTCTCAGGACTGCTTTCATTGTGTCCCATAGGTTTTGGATTGTTGTGTTTTCATTGTCATTAGTTTCCAGGATGTTTTTAATTTCTTCTTTGATCTCATTGGTAACCCAATCAATATTTAATAACATGCTATTCAGCTTCCAAGTGTTTGAGTATTTTGGGTTGTTTTTATTGTAGTTTATTTCTAATATGCCCTTGTGGTCTGAGAAGATGCTTGGTATGATTTCAATCTTCTTGAATTTGGGGAGACTTTGTTTGTGACCCAATATGTGGTCTATTTTTGAATATGTCCCATGAGCACCTGAGTGGAATGTATATTCTGTGGCTTTGGCGTGAAGTCGTCTGAAGATGTCAATTAAGTCCATCTGATCTAGTGAGTCATTTAGGATTGCTGTTTCTTTGCTGATTGTTTGCCTAGAGCAGCCGTGGGCAAACTACGGCCCGCGGGCTGGATCCCACCCGTTTGAAATGAATAAAACTAAAAAAAAAAAGACCGCACCCTTTTATGTAATGATGTTTACTTTGAATTTATATTAGTTCACACAAACACTCCATCCATGCTTTTGTTCCGGCCCTCCGGTCCAGTTTAAGAACCCATTGTGGCTCTCGAGTCAAAAAGTTTGCCCACCCCTGGTCTAGAGGATTTATCCAGTGATGTCAGTGGTGTATTAAAGTCCCCTACTATGATTGTATTTTTGTTGATCTCTCCTTTGATATCTTCCAGGAGTTTTTTTTATATATTTGGGTGCTCCTGCATTGGATGCATATATGTTTACCAGGGTTATATCTTCTTGTTGTATTGATCCCTTTAATATTATGAAGTGACCTTCCTTATCTCTTGTTATGGCCTTCACTTTGAGGTCTATTTAGTCCAATATAAGTATTGCTACCCCGGCTTTCTTTTCATTTCCATTTGCCTGAAAGATATTTTTCCATCCCTTCACTTTCAGTCTGTGTGAGTCCCTTTTAATGAGGTGAGTCTCTTGTAGACAGCAAATGTATGGGTCATGTTTTTTTTATCCATTCAGCCACTCGATGTCTTTTGGTTGGAGCATTTAGTCCATTTACATTTAAAGTTATTATTATTATTTTTTAATATATTTTATTGATTTTTTTTTTACAGAGAGGAAGGGAGAGGGATAGAGAGTTAGAAACATCGATGAGAGAGAAACATCGATCAGCTGCCTCCTGCACGCCCCCTACTGGGGATGTGCCCGCAACCCATGTGTATGCCCTTGACCAGATTCGAACCCGGGACCCTTCAGTCTGCAGGCCAACACTCTATCCACTGAGCCACACCGGCCAGGGCTTAAAGTTATTATTGAAAGGTACTTGTTTGTAGCCATTTTTTTTTGTGTGTGTGTAGCTGTTTTCTTTCTGAGCTTTGTATTTCTTCTTTTTACACCAGTCCCTTTAGTATTTCTTGCATTGCTGGCTTGATGGTGATAAACTCCCTTAGCCTTTTTTGTCTGTGAAGCTTCTTATTTCCCCTTCAATTTTGAATGATAGCCTTGCTGGATAGAGTATTCTTGGATTCAGTCCTTTGCTTTGCATCACTTTGTAAATTTCCGTCCGTTCTTTTCTGGCCTGATGTGTTTCTGTTGAGAAATCATTTGATAATCTAATGGGTGATCCCTTGTATGTTAATTTCCGTCTCTCTCTTGCAGCCTGTAAGATTCTCTTTGTCCTGAACATTTGCCATGGTAATTATGACGTGTCTTGGTGTGGGTCTTTTTGGGTTCACTTTGTTTGGGACTCTCTGGGCTTGTGTGACTTTTTTCTTCCCCACCTCAGGGAAGTTTTCTGATATTATTTCTTCGAATAGGTTTTCTAATCCTTGTTCCTCTTTCTGTTGTTCTGGCACCCCTATTATTCGTATGTTGTTTCATTTCATGTTGTCCCAAAGCTCCCTTAGGCTCTCCTCCTGTCTTTTAATTTTTTTCTTCAATTGCAGTACAGTTTGGGTGTGTTATGCTTCCTTATCTTCTAATTCACTAATTCGGTCCTCCGCTTCTCCTAGTCTACTGTTGATACTTTCAATGGTGTTTTTTATTGCAGCTATATCACTCTTCATTTCTTCTTGGGTCTTACATAAGGTATTGATTTTTTTCATCTGTTTCTTCTTGCTTCTTGCATAAGTTGTTGATTTTTTCCTCCATCCGGTTTATGCACTATAGGACCCTTATTCTGAATTCTTTTTCTGTCATGTTGCATGCCTCTGTATCACTTAGCTGCTTTTCTGGTGAGTCCTCTTTTTTTCTTTCCTTTGGGGGTTTCTTTGTCTACCCATGTTTGATCTCACTGACATATCTAGATGTTGAGTCGTTCAGTGGCTGCTCCCTGGGTGGCAGTGGCTCCTCGGGCTGTGGTTGCTGCTCGGGTGGTTGCGGTAGCAGCTGCTCCTCAGTTGGCAGCAGCTCCTCTGTTGGGTGCTGTTCACAGCTGTGGTGGCTCTTCTGGCTGGTTGTGGGAGGCTTCACATTAAGCTGCTGTTCCTCAGACAGAGGGTGTGGTGATCAGGAGGCTGCTGTTGCTTGGATCTGCTGCGTTGATTTAAGGGCACAAAATACAACACAACAAGGCACAACGTACCAGGCACTGAGCACAAATGTATTCACGATATTAATAACCCCAAATAAAGGTGACCACCCGAATTAAGAGAATTAGGGATAAGGAAGAAAGAAGAGAAAAATATAAAAGAGAAAAAAGAAAAGAAATAAAAATAAGAAAAAAAAAGGAGTGCAAAAATGAAATTGGGAAAATGGAGGGGGGGAAAAAAGAAAAAAAAGAGCGAAAAGAGAGAATGAAGTAGAAGAGGGGAAGAGACTATTTATATGAGGAGAAAACTCTAATAGAACTACCACTAATTCCAACAAATTCCAGCAACAGTTCTGTGGAGATGAATGCAAACTACAAACAAACAATAATATCAAGTGAGGGAAGGGAAAACAGAAGCACAAAAATAATCAGGGAGCGGGGGGGAGGGAGGGGAAAAACCAGCAGAAAAAAATAAAAATAAAAAGCAAAACAACCTCACAAACAATCCTAAAACAAAACAAAAAAAGCAACAAAACAATATACTCAACAATCAAGCAAACAGCAACAAAACAATAGAAAGATAAAAGAAGAAAAAAAAATTTTTATAGTGAAGATAGATAAGGGATGTGTGTATAAGGATTTAGAGCAGTGGATTGGAAATAGGATATATAAGTAGGGTGAAATTTTGACAGGGGGTAAACAGAAGGAATAGGGAAAATCTAAAGCAGGAATAGGGTAAGAGAAACAGGACAACAAAAGGGGAAAAGTGAGGAAGAGAGTTTTGGCATAAAGGTAAAATTGAGGTAGAGGAAAATGATGCTAAAGGAACGATGAAAATAGAATGGAGAACACTAATCCCAAAATAAAATAAAGAGAAAATAAAATGGCACTTTAAAAAAATGGTAAATTAGTAGCAGTAATAATACTGGTTAAAAATAAAAATGTGGTAATTAAAAGGGTAAAATCAGGTGATGGAAAAAGAAAAAAAAATTGGTTTCTTAGTTAAAAGGTGAAAAAAGTAAAAAAAATTTTTTTGTAGTAGTGAAAGTCCTTCGGTTCTTCTACTCTTCAGTCTGGCTCGCCTTAGTCCTGCCAGGTATTCAGGAGAGTGTTGAATTTCCCTGCGATACACTGTTCCTCCGTGTTGTAAACCACAGTCCTGATTTTAAAGCAGGCCGTATTTGTGTCCCAGACTGCCTTAATTTGTATTTACCTAAGAGTCAGTTTGTGACTCAGCCTCTGGGTGGCAGTGTTTTTGGATTGGCCTCTGAGGCTATACAGCCTCTCTATCCAGTAGCAAGGGTTTATTTTCTCTATTGCACTTAAAACTGGTTTGGGGAAGTCCACTGCCTAGAGCTGGTTCTTTAATAGTTACCCTGCTCTGTGTTGTTGCTGGGACTCCCAGACAAGCTCCTGACCGGATAGAGCCCGAGACCCTTCACATTGTTGGGCAGTGCTCTAACCACTGAGCAACTGGCCAGGGCAGGAGGGTCTGTCCTTGATGAACTTTCGTCCCCGCAGTCAGGCCCCCCGCCTTCCACATGCACTCGGAGCCAGCCTGTCCCCGTGCCAGACTTCGGAGCAGTTTCTGAAATGATGCCGCACGTTGCTCTGCCTGTACTGCCTGCAGCCGAGAGGCAGTGGCGTCTGTTTCATCAGGGCTTCCCGGCTGCTCGGCGTCGTCGAGCCGGAGTGGAGAAGGGCTGCCCGGGGAGAGTGGACAATGCGTCCTTCTGCAGGCGGGGCCTCGGTGCCCACAGGTGGGGCCGTATGCCCGCACAGGCCTCCTGGACCCCCTGGAAGTGTGGTCCCTGCTCAGATGCCTCCCATCCTGGGCGGGAAGCTCAGCAGTGTCTCCATCCTCGGGTCCTCCAGTGTCGAGTGCAGGGGGTGGGCACCAAGTGAGCTGTGGCTCAGAGCACAGCGTGCAGCAGCGTTTCTGTGGTTAAAGCCCATCCCCAGTTCTCTGACCGGGACAGTCCTGCCAGGCCTGTGCTCTGCCATCGCCTCCTCCAGGGGAGCAGGGAGCCAGCCGACCATCACCAGAGCCCCAGCTTCCCTTTAGGCTCAAACATACGTGCCCTGACTGGGGATCGAACCCGCAACCTTGGTGTATCAGGACGATACTCTAACCAACTGAGATACCTGGCCAGGGCACTCCTTTGCTATCTTAAAAAGTGACAGTATTTGAGCCTACTCAGTTTGGCTCAGTGGATAGAGCGTTGGCCTGCAGACCAGAGGGTCCGGGTTCGATTCCAGTCAAGGGCATGTACCTTGGTTGTAGGAGGCAACCAATCGATGTGCTTCCCTCACATTGATGTTTCTCTGTCTTTCCCTTTCTCTTCCACTCTCCCTAAAAATCAATGGAGCCCTAGCTGGTTTGGCTCAGTGGGTACAGCATCAGCCTGTGGACTGAAGGGTCCCGGGTTCAATTCCGGTCAAGGGAACATGCCCGGGTTGTGGGCTCGATCCCCAGTAGGGGTTGTGCAGGAGGCAGCCAATCAGTGGTTCTCTCTCATCATTGATGTTTCTATCTCTCTCCCTTCCTCTCTGAAATCAATAAAAGTATATATCTATAAACCAATGGAAAAATATCCTCGGATGAGGATTAAAAAAAAGTGACAGAATTTGAGATAAATTTGCATTTTAAATATTTTTCTTTAATATTCACCTGAGGATTCATTTATTGATTTTTAGAAAGAGGGAGGGAGGAAGAGAGGAGAGAGAAAGAGAGGACCATCAATTGATTGCCTTCCATATCTGCCCTCACCAGGGCTCAAACCTGCAACCTCTTGGGTGTAGGGGATGGCTGCCCACCACGGGGCTTATTTTGCATTTTCCAGGCCTCCCCTCCGGTTTTCTTGTTGCCTGTGCTCACTGTGGGGAAAGCAGCTCTGGTCCCAAGGTTCGATGAGGTGGTCCCCCCAGGACGCCAGCTTGGCCCCACACAGGCCTCACCTCCTCACCTTCCGTGGACAGCGGACAGCAACTCCCACACTGGTTAGTCTTCCCATCCTCTCTTCACAGAGAGCGGGTTGGGGTGCACGGAACTGCGTTGCCTCGGGCTGGGGAACCAGGAGTGGCCCTGCTTCCAGGTCCCACTGGAGCTCCCATCACAGGCGCCGTGCTCCGTGGTGGGCCCCGCGCTCTGTGGTGGACATCTCACTCCGTGGTGGGCCCCGCGCTCTGTGGTGGACATCTCACTCCGTGGTGGGCCCCGTGCTCTGTGGCAGGCGTCTCACTCCGTGGTGGGCTCTGCGCTCCGTGGTGGGCCCCGTGCTCCGTGGTAGGCTCCGTGCTCTGTGGCGGGCGTCTCACTCCGTGGTGGGCCCCGTGCTCTGTGGCGGGCGTCTCACTCCGTGGTGGGGCCCGTGCTCTGTGGCGGGCGTCTCACTCCGTGGTGGGGCCCGTGCTCTGTGGTGGGCGTCTCACTCCGTTGTGGGCTCCGTGCTCTGAGGTGGGTGTCTCATTCCGTGGTGGGCCCCGCGCTCTGTGGTAGGCTCCGTACTCTGTGGCGGGCGTCTCACTCCATGGTGGGGCCCGTGCTCTGTGGCGGGCGTCTCACTCCGTTGTGGGCTCCGTGCTCTGAGGCGGGTGTCTCACTCCGTGGTGGGCCCCGCGCTCCGTGGTAGGCTCTGTGCTCTGTGGCGGGCGTCTCACACCATGGTGGGCCCCGCGCTCCATGGTGGTCCCCACGCTCCGTGGTGGGCCCCGCGCTCCATGGTGGACCTCGCGCTCCATGGTGGGCCCCATGCTCCGTGGTGGGCCCCACGCTCTGTGGTGGACATCTCACTCCGTGGTGGGCTCCGTGCTCTGTGGCGGGCGTCTTACTCCGTGGTGGGCCCCATGCTCTGTGGCGGGCATCTCACTCAGTGGTGGGCCACGTGCTCTGTGGCGGGCGTCTCACTCCGTGGTGGGCCCTGTGCTTTGTGGCGGGCGTCTCACTCCGTGGTGGGCCCCGTGCTCCATGGTGGGCTCCGCGCTCCGTGGTGGGCCCCGTGCTCCGTGGTAGGCTCCATGCTCTGTGGTGGGCGTCTCACTCCGTGGTGGGCCCCGTGCTCCATGGTGGGCTCCGCGCTCCGTGGTGGGCCCCGTGCTCCGTGGTAGGCTCCATGCTCTGTGGTGGGCGTCTCACTCCGTGGTGGGCCCTGTGCTCTGAGGCGGGTGTCTCACTCCGTGGTGGGCCCCACGCTCCGTGGTAGGCTCTGTGCTCTGCGGCGGGCGTCTCACACCTTGGTGGTCCCCACGTTCCGTGGTGGGCCCCGCGCTCCATGGTGGGCCTCGCACTCCGTGGTGGGCCCCGCGCTCCATGGTGGGCCCCGTGCTCCGTGGTGGGCCCCGCGCTCTGTGGTGGACATCTCACTCCGTGGTGGGCTCTGTGCTCTGTGGCGGGCGTCTCACTCCGTGGTGGGCCCCGTGCTCGGTGGCGGGCATCTCACTCCGTGGTGGGCCCCGTGCTCTGTGGCGGGCGTCTCACTCCGTGGTGGGCCCCGTGTTCTGTGGCAGGCATCTCACTCTGTGGTGGGCCCCGTGCTCTGTGGCGGGCGTCTCACTCTGGCAACCACTGCTCTCCTGTGTCCACGAGCTTCCGTTTCCAGCCCACATGTGAGTGAGATTGTGTGGTCCTGAGCTTGTTCCGACCGACTTCCTTCACTCCGCATAGGATTTCAAGGCCATCCCTGCTGTTGCAAATGGCGTATTTCATCCTTTCTCATGGCCGACTAGTCCACTGTGTACACGGACTGTGTCTTCTGCATCCAGTCTCCCTCGATCGCAGGGCACTTTGGTTGTCTCCATGCCTTGGCCACTGTGATGACTACTTTTAAGTATAAATAGTTTAAATTTCAGTCCATCCCATCAATACCAAAAGAAGCATCCGGCTCCCGAGGCAGCGCAGGCCCGTTGGCGGGAAAGCCAGCCATTTGCTCCGTTTCTCAGCCTCACTTCCTTCCGCACTCGTGGAGCCGTAAGATGGTTTCCGTGTTTCAGCTCGAACCCGTTTCTGAGGAGAGTATGTCCCCGCTGTCCTGAAGCCACTGCTGTCACAGTTCACACGTGAGCCGCCTGTCCTCCTCCCGCTCCTCTTCGAGGCATCGCACGGAAAGCTGCCTCTGGACGATCCCCCTGGAGAAGCCGCAGGGGAAACATGTCCGCAGCTCGGTGCCGTGGCCGGTCCTTTTGTGGGCGTGAAAGCAGCAGCCCCTCGGGCTGAGAAGCCCAGTGCTCGTTTCTCCGATTTAGAAAGTACGTGTGAAGCCTCCAAGAAACACAGCTCGTCACATTTCCTGGCGAGGTGGCTCCGCGCGCGGGTTCCGTCTTCCCTCCGCGTGTTCTGGCCTGAAGACTGCGGCCCAGCGGGCACCCTGGAGTGTTCCCTGGAAGCCCATGGAGCAGGGTGCAGACACGGCGTTCATGACTCTCTCACGACAGCCGTGTCTTCGGGAAGGAAAATAACTCAGAAATGACACTCACACGTGGGAACGGGTTGGGCACAGTGTTCATTGCCGGGAGCCGGTCCATCCTTGCTGTTTCAAGGGACCTGGCATATATGGCATACTGTTCTTAATATATTTGCTCACCTTCTTGGCACTATGTGTTTTAACCAAGGTCACCTCTCCGAGAAAGGTTGTTTCCCCAGGTAGGAATTTTTCCCTGAAGTCAGGGAGGGGATGCCTCTCCTAGAAAGGTTGTTTCCCCAGGTAGGGATTTTTCCCTGAAGTCAGGGAGGGGATGAAACTCCTTAACTAAGTACCAGGCGGGTAGTTAATCACTTTAACTACAAACAATCATGCTTAAGCTACATAATCTTTTCTCCCTGGAATGGAGATAAGAAACACCCTAACCTTTGTAATAGAAATTGACAGGATTAAAATCAACTGGTATAAATACGGATGTAACAAGACAATAAACGGCAGAACTTCGCTGGAGATCCAGACCAGAACTTGGCTGGAGATCCTGGCTAGGCTGCTGATCAACTGAACGCTGTCTCCGTGTCATTCCTTCTTCACCGACTCCGTCTACACCTTTGGGAACCCCTGGACCTGCTGGGGCTGGACCCCGGCAGTTCATGAGGCCGTCCTTGTTGGAAATGACTCTTTTTTAAAAAGAATGTTTTATTGATTTTTAGAGAGAGAGGAAGGGAGGGGGAGAAAGAGAAACATCAATGATGAGAGAGAATCATTGATCGGCTGCCTCCTGCACACCCCCTGTTGGGGATCGAGCCTGCCACCCAGGCATGTGCCCAGATCGGGAGTTGACTGCGACCTCTCAGTGACCCCTCAGTGTCCTGGGGCGCACGCCAGCCTTGCAAACGTCTGTCTGCCATGATGAAGTGGGAAGAAGCGCCAACCCCTCTGCGGGAGGCCCCCTGGGCCCCGCCTCCAAAAAGACAAACTCGCCTTCTGTTCTGAGAAGAACCCCCAAGCCAGCCAAAGGCGAGTGCTGGGAGGGAGCCGGCAGCACCCCGCGCCGAGGGCTGGGTGGCTCCCGGGCTCCCAGGGCGCAGCCTCCTGGCGGCTGAGCGGAGCACCGGGAAAGGCCATCTCCCTGAGATGAACCCCCTGTTTCCCGCTTCAGGAAGAAAACAAACAGTAGTCGTTTTGGGAGAGAAACCGCTTTCTCTATTCTTTGCTCATTTACCGAATTGTGTGGACGGGAATGCGGCAGACACATCGTAACATGCTTATTCCCACACAGCTTCAAAGTCGTTCTGGACAAAGTCATGTGCACAGGAGCATAGCTACCAACAAATTCAATGTTTGTACATAAATAACAGTGGTACTGCCCGGCCCGTGGCTCAGTGGTTGCGTGTCATCCCAGGCACCCGGAGTTCACAGTTGGAGTCCCAGTCAGGGCACAGGCCCAGGTTACAGGCTCCATCCTCAGTAGGGGGCGTGCAGGAGGCAGCTGATTGATGTTCTCTCTCATCAAGGTTTTTCTCTCTCTCTCCCTCTCCCTTCCTGTCTCTCTAAAAATCAATAAAAATCATAATAATAAAAGGCCAAGAGGCATCATGACCGAAACAACCAAACAACCCGTGGCCATGAGGGAACCGCCCCACCTCAACTGGGGGCGTGGCCAGCCTGCAAACCACCGGCGGCTCCTCGCCCAGGCCCGGGTAGCGCTGGGAGCCGGGCGTGTGCGGGACAGTCTTTTGTTTTATTTTTTAAATATATTTTATTGATTTTTTACAGAGAGGAAGGGAGAGGGACAGAGAGTCAGAAACATCGACGAGAGAGAAACACCAACCAGCTGCCTCCTGCACACCCCCCACTGGGGATATGTCCGCAACCAAGGTCCATGCCCTCGACCAGAACCGAACCCGGGACCCTTCAGTCTGCAGGCCGACGCTCTATCCACTGAGCTAAACTGGTCAGGACGGCACAGTCTTTTAAAAATAAAGAAAGACCCGCTGGCGATCCAAGGCACCTACTGGCACTGGCCGCCCCGCCCCTACCCCCACCCCCACCCCGAGCAGAGCCCCAGGCCCCGTGGGGGTGGAGAGGTTCGCGTGCAGCCGGTGTTTGCTGGGGAGTCCGAATTGGACTGAGTGGACTGCAGCTGGCGGTGCCGGCCCAGTTAGGCTCCAGGAAGGTGTGTGGTAAGCAGAGCGGGCAGCCTGTTCCCCCGGCGCAGTTCCATCACTGAGCGTGATGTGCGGGCGGCCTCCAGCAGCCACACTGTATGTGGCCGAGCGGGAGAAGAGCACTACGCTGCTCTCTGCTCTTCATGAGTCCATGCGCCTCCCGCTACCGGCCGGCACGCGCTCGGGAGAGGACCCGCTGTCTGTGGCCAGGAGCTGGTGAGGTTTGCCAAGGAAGACAGGCTGGCAGACCCACCGCAGGACCACAGCAGGGGCCGCCTGCCAGGGCTGTCACTTCTTAGGCGTGCCCGATGCGAGTGCTTCTGCCCCGTGTGGAGTCTATTTGCCAGAGCCCCACAGTGCACAGCGCCTACAACAACGTCAGAGCCTGCAGACCCCCAGGGCCTCTGCCCCTCCCTGCACCCGAGGAACGAGCTCACCGGCCCAGGAAGTCCCTGGGCTATGGCAGGGCTGCAAATACACCCCCACGTACAGCGAGCCTGTGTGGGCCAGGGACACTGCCCGCAGCATGGAGAGGAGGGGTTTCTCCAAGCAGAGGCCGTGCTGACTCTGAGGCTCTGACAGCAGAAGGCTGTTACTTTCTTTTCTTTTTTCTTCTTATTCTTTTTTAATAGGAATGGCCAGGAAGAGAGTAAATGGATTGTGAGGTTGGTTTCCTGGTAAAAGTTAAAACAGCCCAACTTTTTGTGCTAGAAATTTGAGAGTTTCTTAAGTGGAGGCACAGCTACTTCAGCTAAGTGTGTAATGTTGAATTGTGTTCATTTGCACTCTGCAATGGTTATGGGTATGGAAGTGTCTGGCAGCTTTGTTCAATGAATTAATGTTCTAAGGAATTACCTATTTTGTCATAGTATTTAAATCATAGAGTCATTTCAGAATTCAGTTCTCTGAAATATTTTATTCGCCTTAAAAATGTATATTCTGGGTAGTTTTAATTGGTAAAAAATGTAATGGTGATTTAAGGTCTTATGAGCCAATAAAACTATTTCAAACTAAAAAACAAAACAAAAAAACTTTGAGGCCGGTGGGGCTCCGCGTGTTCCAGGGCAGCCTGTTTATGCCGGGACCCGGGTGCGCGGCTGCACACCGCGGTGGGCATGTGCTGGAACGCGGCGCAGGCATGGTATGGACATCTGTGCGTGAAAAGGTGTGCACACACCTTTGTGTGCATAATACATCTGTTTCTCAGAAGCTTACCTGGAAAGGCGCTTTATCTGTGATAGCAGTTTTCAAAATGTAACCCAGAGCAAGGGATCTGTAGCGAAAACACGCCCACAGGAAAGGCTTTTGGTACTGAAAACAGAGCTGTAATGGAAGTGTTTATGCCCAAATGCTCTGTGAGTCAAACAGATGGTGATATTGATTGTCTGGTGGGTCTGCTTGAAAGGTTTGGTCGATCAGTTCTCATTTCACAAAAATAAGATAATGTAACTGAGTGATGACTAAATATACGCTTCCAAGGCGGAGTAACTCACCCACTTTGTGTACTTTTTCATGTGTGAGGCACATCGGGCTGTTTATAAGTGTAACCTGGATGATGTGACAGTGGGGGTGGGGAAGGGGGTGTGGCCGGCTGTTTTTAAAAATTAGGCACCTCACAGCTTTTAAGACAAACGTGTTAACCTACAATCCTCAGAGGGCAGGTCAGGCGACCCCTGCGCCTGGATTTGGAGATAACCACACGCCAAGCTTCTCAGCACGTGGAGACGTGCTTCACACTCATGGGGACCTCTGGTGGTGCGTGTCGGCAAGAGTGAAGCAACCCGGCCTGTTCACCAGACTGTCCCCTCCCAGTGCTCAAGGCAGATGCGCCCCGCGTTCCAGCGGGCAGTGCATGGCCGAGCGGAGGGGGAGGTGTGTGCCGACCACTGCTCTCCCCAGGAATGGCGAGCTTCGCGCGCACTGTGTGTGAAGCTGTGCATTTGGAGTCGTTAGGGCCCCCCAAAGCTCTGGCTGGAGGCTTCCACGGACGTCCTGCGTCTGGTCAGTAATTAAAGCAGCGCCGGGAGCCTGGCTGGTACTACACGTGCAGTGTTTGCACAACAGCCACTTCCCACACTGCCCTATTGGCCACACGTGCTCATGTGGAGACAACTCGCCAGGCCGGGCTGTCTCCCGTCGTATCTCAGGAAGGGGCACACGGGGCGCATCGCCGTCAGTCCCCGGAGCCGCGCTGCCCGGGCTCAGGGCTCCCTGCCCACGGCCTCCCCGCGGCACTGGCCGAGGCGGTGCGCAGAGGCCCGCTGGGCGGCAAGGGGACCAGAGCCTCTCCGGGCGCCAGTGCGGGCGCCCTCTGCCCGGCGAAGGGGCTCCAGGGCCCGGGCCCCGGCCCCGCGGGGGGACTCCAGTGGTTCCGTGGCCTCTAAAACGCGTGTAAAATCATTCAAACTCCGGGTGCTGTGAGAAACGTGGAGGGGACGCACCCAGCAGCGACGCGACCTGGTGGGAGGCAGCACCAGCCTCAGCCGCACGGACAGCGGCCTCCCCGCGCCTTCCCGGGGCGAGGACCGGCTCCTTCCCTCGCGGTGGCCTCGGCCTGGGCCCGCCCCGCGTGTGTTCCTTGCACTGCGATGTGTGAGCTCCCAGTGCCCTTCGAGTGAAGGGGTATTTTTGGCAGCGTCACCTCCCCGCCTCCCCCGCCTCCTCACAGCCACATCCCTCGCTGCGCAGACGAGCACCTTCTCTGTGTCGCTGCCGCTCACCTCGGAGGCCGCCGTGTCACCGCCCCTCCCTGGTCGCTCCCCCTGCCTTTGCTGCACTGTCCTCTCTCCGTCAGTGTGAGAGTGTGTACGTGTGTGCATGTGAGTGTATGCATGTGCATGTGCAAACATTTGTGTGAGTGTGTGCATCTATGAGGCTGTGTGTGTGTATGTGATGTGTGTTTGTGTGAGAATGTGGGTTTGTATGTGTGGTGATTACTAGTATGTGAGTGTGTAAGAGTGTGTATGTATGTGAATGTATGTGAGGATCTGTGTGTATGAGTGTGTGCATGTGTGATTATGTGAGTGTGAGAGGGTATGTGTGCGTGTGTGTGAGACTGTGAACCATCTCAGGACAACTGGTCAGGCTGGCAGAGGCTGATGTGCAGGATCCATGACCCACTCCCTCATCGGTGTGAGGAGGAGGTGCTGCACACCAGCAGAGCTGCTCCCAGGGCCGCCAGCTGGGGTGAGCCATGGGGCGTTGGCCCTGTGGGGGGCCCGGGGCAGCCGGTGGCACCTGGGTGTGGGACCCAGGGCAGCGTGTGGGACCCGGGGCAGTGTGGGGGGCCCGGGGCAGCGGGTGGGACCTGGGTGTGGGATCTGGGGCAGTGTGGGGGGCCCAGGCAGTGTGGGGGGCCCGGGGCAGTGTGGGGGCCTGGGGCAGTGTGGGGGGCCTGGGGCAGCGGGTGGGACCTGGGTGTGGGACCCGGGGCAGTATGGGGGGCCCAGGGCAGTGTGAGGGGCCCGGGGCAGTGTGGAGGACCCAGGCAGTGTGGGGGGCCCGGGCAGTGTGGGGGGCCCAGGGCAGTGTGGGGGGCCCGGGCGGTGTGGGAGCCAGCTCTCCAGCCGCAGTGTCACTGGCACCGCCTCCCCCTCCCCTTGAAGATGGGATAGAGGCAATTTTAGAAACTGCTCCACAGTCGCCGATTGTGAGAGAATGCAGTCATGGTCACCTGATTTGTTTATTTTCCTTCATAGCCTCCTCCTTAGGATGCAACAAGGACTACGAGCACTTGACCAACGAGCCCCTTTGGGACCTTTGACGAGGGTCTCCTCCTTTGGGGGGATGACACGGGGGTTGCCAGGAGTTATTCTGCGGGCGCTGTGGAGTGTCATTTGTGTCCGAGGAATAGGGGCGGGGCTCAGGGCCTCCTGCTCAGATTCCCGGAGCGCTTTTCATTCAGCCACCCCGCCCCAGGGATGCCCGAGGCCACAGGAGGCCTGGCCCCTGCGTGGGAAGGCCCGGGTCGCCCCAGTGCAGCCAGGGGAGGAGGTGCGTTCCTGGCCGTGACCCGCTGGAGGGTCCGTCTGTCTGGCCTTCACTCACTGGACGCCAGCTCTCTGCGGCCGGAGCGGCCAGGGCAGAAATGGGAGAGGAAAACGAACTGGGCCCCCGGGGCCCCGGCTCCGGCGTGTGAGAAGGTGACGCTGGAAGCAGCATTAGCTTCAGGGCCGAGTCCGCGGCCGACAGCTCTTCCTCCCGGGACTGTGGGGGACTGTGAGCATTTTCCTCCCAAAAAACCGCCTGTCCAATTAGTTGATGGATGGGAGAGGAGCGGCCATCACCGCCCCCCTCCCTCCCAGGGTCCCGGGTGTGAGTGGGAGCGGGGAATCAGGTGTGGACAGGGCAGGCAGACAATGTGCTGATTTAGGGCCCGGGAGAAGCTTTGTGGTCGTGTG